>JAOQGH010000005.1:2951593-2977653 GCA_025769975.1 Gallinago jamesoni
GACCCGCTCCGGCAGGGGGGTTGGACTAGATGATCTCCAGAGGTCCCTTCCAACCCCATATGATTCTATGATTCTATAGGTACTCCTGGGGACCATGTACCCCAAACATCTTGCACCCCCTGGGAAACACTGCTCTCTTCCTCCAGGGTGGCCCTGAGCTGGAGAAAATCCTGTTTACTCCAAGTAGAAGATAAATGCAGTGGTGCAGCCTGGAGAAGAGCATGGGGCAGATGTCCAGCAAGGTGGGGGAAGAAGTTTAATGCATGTCCTTACTGGCAGCTGAGCTATTAAGAGAGCCAGGGTTGTGTGGGGCTGAGGGTGCCATAAAGGGGTTTTGTTCCAAGCAAGATGGGGCCTTCACCTCCTGGCAAAATCACTTGTTTACACACGTCTCAAACGCAGCTTCCAGATATCCTGGGCGTTCTCCATCACCAGGGCTCAGAGATGCCTCAAAACATGGGCAGGCCTGGAGAAGCGAGTCTGCTTTATTGTCTGGGAGATCAATGACTTTAATAATTAGTATCTTACTTACACATGATTTCTATACTCAATTTGAATCTTAATTAGAGATGGAGAGGGGGATTTAGAAGCTGTGCTGTAGCACAAGGCCGTGCCTCCTGCCTGCTCAAAGGAGGAAACCCTCCGGCAGGACGCGTGACAAACCTGCCACAGCATCGGGGACCTCCCCCTGCTGCTCCTGGGGAGCACCCGGTCCCCTCGGGGGGGACACCAGCCCTGGAGGGACCCACAGCCGAGTCCCCTACCCACCTTCTGCCCCAAAACACATCTCTAGCCCGCAGAGAGAGGGGCTGGTCCAAGGGTGACACACCTCAGGTGTCCACCCAGTACACGTCCCCAGCTCATGGGGGGGCCACCAACACCTTCTGCTAAAGGGAGAGGTGACCAGCCCTGAGACCAGCCACCTGGCAGTCCTGTGGAGGACACAAGGCGGGGGTTCTGGATGGGGCTGGGGACAAGGGGTTCAGACCCATCACCTGCCCGAAGTGCTCAGCTGCTGTAAAAACCCGCAGCAATTTAGGGAGCGAGAAAGGGACCCGGGGTGCTGCCAGCCCCGGCTGGTGGCTTTCAACTGCTCAGCCTACATGTCTTCACACAGGGCCGTGCATTAAAAAAAAAAAAGAAAAAAAAAGAAGTATTTGAAGCCCACCATTTTAATTAAACTGATTTAACATCCGAGCTTGCGAGGGGCACGGGGCTGGCAAACACAAAGGAGCCGCACAATCGCTTGGGCTCCATTGTTGACGGGCTTTTGCTCTCTGTTTGTACAATAACCTATTGAACTTTTCCAGACTGTAATTCAATACAGAATAGATCCTTGCAGGAGGCTTTTTTGGCAGGGAGCACTGAAGGCCTTGAATCAATTTCACTTTTCCAGCGTGGCTGTTTAATGTATTGATACCAGCTGGAAAAAAAAAAAAAAAAGAAAAAAAAAAAAAAAAGGAAAATAAAAAGGAATCAATGTTACTTTTATTTGTCCTGAGCTGAAGCCTTTTGGGTCCGTTCTTTGTGACACTGACACCATGCAGCGTGTGGCTATTGTCCCACCTTCGCCAGGAAAAGCAAAGACTGTTAATGTGAAACAAGGCGAGTTTTTTTTTTTTTTTCCTCTCTTGGTAATACTTCCCGGTTTTGCAAAGGCTTAAAACCTTTCATAGGAAGAGAAAAGTCCAGCAATCACACTGCCGCGTGGCTTAGCTGGTTGTTCTAGCAATACTGGGACAACCCTGCCCAACGCCTGGGTCTCTGGATGCGCAGCCAAGGCGGTGCTGAGGACTGGGATCATCCCACCTGGGCACAGGTTGCTCCAGACAGGGCTCGTCCAGGTCCTCTTTGAGGTTTGGAAACAACCCAAGGAGCTCTTGCTATGAGCTGGATCCAGCTGGACCGGTGGAGCATCTCCCTCACCATCCACGCCGAGGGGTGAGGAGTGGGATGGAGCTGGGGGATGTCCATGGTTTGGGTAACACCACGGGAGAGAGCCGGCTCTGGAGCAGGGGATGCTCCTGGAGCCGCACCAGAAGTGCTCCCCAAAGACAAGGCTGTTAATTGTTAGTTAAGCAATCAAGCTGTTTCCAGATTGCCCGGGGTGAAGCAGCGGTGGTGGAAGGTGTCTCACTGCCAGAGTGAGAAGTGGCATGGCCAGGGCCCCTCTTTGCCGGGACACTTTTACTGGGAGTGTGAAGGAAAGCTGGGGCTGCCCTGGGGCTGCTGGTGGGAGTGAAAACCTGAAGCACCTGGGAGAGAAAACAGCTGAAAGTGAGCACTCTGAGGGGAAAAAAGTCCCTCTTGGATTGAGCCAAACTTCCAGAGAAGACCAGGGAAGATGAGTGGGATGGGTCAGACCTGCCCTGGGATCTCAGGCATCCCCGCTGAGCCAGCAAGCCATTTCCAGCCCAAGCAATTTCCTGCCTTGCCCCCATCCCAGCCCTCCCTGAGACAGAGACAGAGGGTCTGGCCTTCAACCCCTTTATATATATAAATATATATATATGTATATATATGTATATTTGTGTGTGTGTGTGTGTGTGTGTGTGCACCAACATAACATGATACACATGAACATGCATCCCCAGAGACAGGGCATGGGCTGGGTGACAATTGCCTGGAGAGGAAAGGCCAGATTTCACATACCCTTGGGTGATGTAAAGCCCAAATCCCGCTCACTTATGCTCTCAGAGTATTTTCCTGTTGGGATTTGCCCCAGATGAGGAGGAGGCTGACACTGCAGCAAGTTAATTCCGTGAAGCAGGATGACTGCTCTGAATGGCGTTTCACTTGCTGAAGGTCTGCCCTGAAGATGTAGTCCTGGGTTTAACAGGCAGCTGCTTGAGGGCCAGACAGAGCTTTTATTCTGGGGGAAAGAGTGTAAAACACACACCTAAAATATATCTATATATTTATATGTATGCATGGCTAGGTGTCTGTGCCTCTCTGTCTGATTATAAATCCGAGCCGCCCGGTATTACTGCAGCGAGTCCTGCCAAAGGGAGCTGGGAAACAAAGTCACTGCTTATAATGAGGTGCTGCAGCGTAAATCTGATCTTCATTTGGAGCAATTTACCCAAGACAAAGAAAAACCCACCTGAGGAGGTGTTGGTGAACCCTACGTCGACGTGCCTGCAAATCAAAGCCCCGCGTCCTGAAACTTGGCTGGGGAGGGGGAATCGATGGCAGGGGGAGCGGCTGGCGAGGCGGCACACACCTCGAAGGAGCCGTCCCCGGGGCAGGATGGGGCTGGGGGGGCAATAAATGCCCCCGAGCGTCGCCCCTCGGCGCAGGATGCATGCCTGACCCTCAGCATCCCCACGCTCCTCTCCCCCCCGCCTCCACTTATAAATCAGAGCAGAATTAATTCAGGCGCCGCGTTTTATTTGATAAACGTCAAAATATGTAAATACCGGGCTCTCTTCCTACAGTCGCTAAAACAAATGGAAAACACATTTATTAGCATAGAGATGAGTTTAATCAAATCAGCGGCGAGTACAAATTAGCCACAGGAAACGTAATGAGCTGGGAATTAATTAGCAGCATAATGGTAATAACTTTGCCTGCTGATTACCTTGCGGCCATGGCTCTCCCCCAGGGCTTTCCATGGGTTCTCCAACAGCTGATCTTTTCTGTTGCAGGAGCCCCTGAACTGGAACAGCATGGCCAGCAGCTCCGGTGCAACAGACTGGAGGAGGGGAGGGAGACAGAGAGAGGGAGGGAGGGGAAAAAAACCCAAACCCCATGTGAGACATCCACCACCTTTACCTTCCCAAGCCACAAACCTGGCTCCTCACCTATTGATGCCCCTGTTTGTCCTGCCAGGCTGTGCCTTCCCCTGTCCCTGGGTGGCTCCTTGGGTGGCACCAGCCCTGTGCCGTGCATGGGGACGCTGCTCCCTTGGGTGGTGGGTTGGGTGGGAGACCTGGGACACCTTTCCCCAGTTGAGCATCGCCTCCCTGGCCAGGTACAGGGCACGTTTCAGAGCCCCAAGAGCCACCACCCTGCACCCTGGGGCTATCTCCCTGCTTGCAGCATCCTGATGAAAAGGGGTGAGGCTGGATCAGAATTGTCCAAAAAATAAATGTCTGGGGGGGTTGGGTAAGGGCTGAAGTTGCCTTGGGAAGGGCAGGAGCGAGGTGACCCCTGGAGACTCAGCTGGCTTTTTTGAGGAGATGATGTTGCATGAGAAAGGGACAATTGGTGCTCCAGGGGCTTTGTAAAGTGCTGGGCTTGTAAATTAACTGTTTGACACCAACAGTGATGGAGAGCAGTGGGGGGCAGGGGCTGGATGGTGGAAAGGGGCAGTTTCTCTTCTTGATTTATTTGTATTCCTTCAGCAGCGCCTCTCCTCCCAACACCTGAGCAGTCCAAAATAACCTGCACAGAGCCTTCCAGTGCCGGAGCTAAAAGCACTTCATAAACCTTAATGAATCAAGCTGTGCAACAGCCCTGCGAGGAATTATTATTCCCAATGGTGCAGGAAGGTTAAGGGAAAAACGCTCACATTTGGGGGCCTCCATTTAGATGCTCCAGTCCATCCTCATGCTCCTTCACACAGCGGCCTCCCATTCAAGGGACTGAGTCAAAACTTGAGAAGTTAAAAAACAAACAAACAAACAAAGCTAAGTTAAAAAAAAATGTCAGGCCACATATTGAGGTGCTTTGGTGGGGCTTTGTGGGGGAATTAACTGAGCATCTAAGTTTAAAAATATAATTCAAAGTGATTTCTGGAAATCGTAGGGATGCTGAAAAGAGCGAGCACTGCTCCCAGGTTGCTGGTTCCTGCAGAGCCTTCTTTCCCTCTCTGGATAGTTGGCTCCAGCCTCCATAAACACTCCATGAAATGGAGGGAGGACACTAAGGCGAAGGAAGGCTCAACGCTGACAAGGACATGGCGATTTTCTCTTTTCCCAGGGAGATGGGGTCATTTTGGACTCATGCATCCCCTGTTCCCCCCAGGGCTGTCAGTGGTACCTCATAAATCAGGGTGGGGAATCCAAGATGTGATGCTGACCATGTCGCTCCAGCTGCTCTAAACCGTGCCTGGACCGTGCCAGTTCCTTGGGCTCATCCAGGCTTGGGCAGAGGTTTGATTGGAGCTGCCAAGGGCTGATGGACTGAAACCAATGCAAACAAGGCGGGAGTCAGCACCTTAAAAAAATATATTGGTTTCGGATGGGAAGAGGCAGAAGTTCTTTTATTTACCAGAGACAAAAGAGAGACAGGATTTTTGCATTTTAAGGAACGTGTCTGTGTGAACAGGAAGGTATCATCTGCGCTTTGGGGTTTAACTCCAGGAGGTGTCAGAGAAACATGGGTTTCTCTCAACACTGAGGTGAACTTAGACCAAAATGATGGCTCTGTCTTCTCCTTAAAGCATAAGGAAATTTCACATTCAGCTCTGATCTTTGAAGCTGAGACTTGGTTCTCCCACGTAGAGTTCATAGTAAAACCCATATCTAACCTTTGGATGCAAAAATAAATGACTAGGTATATAAATTCCTGCGTAAACACCCAAGATAAATTTTCTCTGAAGTCCTCAGTATTCCCCTGAATTTTTTCTTCCCCCAGGCATTTCTGGGGTATTCACCACTGCCTTTAATTCAAGTGACGTTGGATCATAGATTCTTCCAACATCGCCCAAACCAACTTGATCCAACCAGCCAACCTGAGGGCAGCACCTTGCTCTGGCAAAGGGGTTGGTAGAAGAACTTGACATCTTGACAGTTGTTCCTGAAAAACCTCACAAGTCCTTCCAAAACCTGGAGTCAGAGGAGAGAAGAAGAGCCCTGCTGCACTCCAGATCAGACCCTCTTTCGTGCAGGGACTGAAATGCTCATTTAAAAGTCCCAAGACCTGGCAATGGACTGCAATCTGCTCCCCATGGGAGGTTTTGGTGAGCTGTGAACTTTTGTGGGAGTGTTTGCTCCTTCCAGACAAGCAGAGGCAGAACTAAGACAGAGCAACTATTTAGAGTTCCCCAGAGTTCTGCAGGGGAATGTGGGGAAGGGATGTTTGAGCAGATATTTTCAGCATTTTTGCTAAAGTCCTTTCAGGAGGCCATGCTGGCTGCCCTATTAGTGGCTTGTCTGAGCTCAAGCCCTCCTGCTGCTTGTTGGGTTTGTTGAAGAGTCCCCAAAACCGATGGGTGCTGTGGGCTGGGCAGTAGCTATTATAGAATCAGAGAATCATGGAATGGTTTGGGTTGGGAGGGACCTTAAAGATCATCTAGCTCCAACCCCCTGCCATGGGCAGGGACACCTCCCACTAGAGCAGGTTGCTGTCATCTCCTTCAAAGGCCATGTCTGGAGACCTCACCCTGCAACAAGGGTTTTTTTTGAATTTGATGAAAATTGTGTGGCTTTAGTTAAAGATGCCTAGTTTTTTGCTCATTTTAATGCCTCTGATTTTATTGCATTATATTTTTTCCGAGGGAGCTTTTGCAAGTTGACACAATAGATGAAACCACGAGTTGCAGTTGAAGAATCCTGTATTTTATTATCATGGATAAATAATATCTCACCCAGAGGAAAATGGGAGAAGATGAGGTCGCCCAGCATGCCTGGAGCCGAGCCTGAAGAGGAGGTCTAAGCCCCCGGCTCGTGCTCCAGTCCCCCGTGCAGCCCACAGCTCTTTCTGAAAGCAGAGGGGGCTTATTCTTCAAAGCACCACTTCCCTTTGCTACCCGCAGACAAATAGGTTGCTCGAAGATGCATGCCACGAGCTGATTTTTGATTCATGAGCGCCTGAACCGGCACTGATCATAGGAGAATCGACAGCGATCATAAAATATGAAAGGTTTTTAAGCAGGACTCTACATCATCTGGAGGTCTGCAGCAGGCTTTCTGCTTCAGAGCCAGAGGGGCCAAACGCAGCTCTAGTTTATTCATGAAAATGTGGAAGGGAAAGCGGCGAGAGCAGAATTTGCCCCCCGTATATTCAAGGCTACCCAGAAGCTTTTCGGAAACCTACCGCTTTAAGCATAAACACAAGGCGATTTTGTTTTCATGCAATTTCCTTGCCAATGCTTTTCCTTAAAAAATCTGTACGGCTGTCATATAAAATATGCCGGGGTTTGTTCTAATTTAGATAACGCATATTTGTCCTCAGTGAATGATTGATTAAGTGCTCTGATCTTGACTGCTATGTTAGCAGCAGGGTATCTGCGCGAGAGGATTGGGGATCTCATTGGATAAATGGGAGAGATGAAATCTTAGCTGTTATAGAGGCGAACGCTGTCTCCTTCGCAATAACAAACACACTTTGTAATGCCTTCCAGGACGGCACCCAGCCTGATTTTGTTTCTTCGTGGAGGGGCTTTAAGCTGTCATAATACCACGGCACCGACCTCCCAACGCCGCAGCCAGCGCTGCAAAGCGGGTAGCTCGGGGTTCACCGGATCAGCTGTGATTTACACTGATGAAACCGAAAACAAAATGTGTCTCGCTGACATCCGCGGAGCTGCTCTGATAAACCCAGAGTATGAGCAAAACTAGGGGGGAAAAAAAAAAAAAAAGAAAAAAAAAAAAAAGAAAAAAAGAGATATCTCTGCACAACTGAGCTCGTTCAGAGCATCAAGCCTGGTTTAGCAGGACTGCCCCAAATGGAAAACCTCCTTCAGGGGTTTCTTACCCTGTCAATCTCACTTTCCCAGCGCCGAACCCGAGCTGTGTGCCAATATATCCTCACCCACAGGAGCTGGGAGAGATTTTCTTGCTTATTGGTATAATCTTATGTCCCACACTTCTTCTGGGAAATTATGTCAAGCTGTGTTTTGTCATCTTTTCATTTGTTTGCATTTATCAGTTAGAACTGACACCAACAAGAGATACTTGAAAACATTAACTTAAGAAAAAAAAATTTGTTTTTCTTTAATACATCTTAGTTTCTAACATTGGTTGATTGCATTGTCTTTGGAGCACTGTATCGCGCCGAAGGTGTGGTAAGAAACCAGGCAATTTTCTAAAGAAAGGAGGATTATTTTTTTTCTCCTTTTCTCTTTCTGAAGCTTTCCTCTGACCTTCTTGGACGTGCAGAGAGAGCTTTAAAGACCATCAGAATAAATGGGTTGTTTACTGTGATGCTTGCAACCTTGGAAAAAAAAAAAGATAAAAGAATAAAGAAAAGAAAATCCCTATTTCTGCTGTCTTCCAAAAGGAGACAGATGAGGTGTGAGCTCAGGAGAAAATATTCCAAAATCTGAGCATGATGCTGTCACAGTAAAGCAGAGTAAACCAGAGAAAAGCTAAACAAAAAGGTAGGGACCCCAGGGGTGGCAGCAGGACTTGGGACCTTCCTTCCTCTCAGGGAGTCCATGCTGTGGGGACAAGAAAGGGAGGCAGGCTGCAGAAATGCCAAAACAAGGAGGTATATTTTGGAAAAATGTCTGTTCCAGCTTCATTTCCCATGATTAGAATATCATGTTTGCTATTGTCTGCACTGATTTGTTCACACGTTCCAGCCCATGGAGATGCCAGGGCCGGGGCCAGGATCTCAGGTGGCTTCTGAGGAGATCTCCAGACTGGGTCACCCAACTGCGAGCCCTTTCCCGAGGAGAACGGTGGCCTGGAGCCACGTGTGGAGGTGCTAAGCGGTGTTAATGATGCCGTGTTATCGTCGGGCTCTAATGCTGCCTGGAATGGATGTCACCACTGTGTATGTTCCTGCAGATCAGTTGGTAATTACACTTGGATCCAAAGTAATTACCTTGAGACTTGCACTCTGCTTTAGAAGACAGAAATAACCATGCACTCGCCTAGTCCCACATGCAGCACTCGTGATGTAATTTAATAGCCAGCTACTAACATGAAAGTAAAGAGGCATTTCTCTTATATTTATGCCCTTTTAAATTAAACATCAGTGTTTTTTTCCTATGAAAGGAGCAGGGGCCGGGGCGCCAACGGTCTTTTTCCCACTCAAGAGCCTTCCTCTTTTCTTGGCAAAATGAAATACTCCGAAGCAAAATAAATATTAATAAGCTCCTCCTGGTGTGGGATTGTTTTGACAAAACAACTCCATCGGGTCTTGCTTCGGCTTTACTCTCTGCCCCTGTTTAAATTTTAGGAAGGGAAAACCCAGCCCTCTAAAGGCTGGAGGAAGATTTGGAGGAATTTCGTGGTCTCTGGGTGGGGAGCGGACGGAGCAACCGTCCCTTTTTGAGGTTTTCCAGGTCATATCTGTCAGTGCCTTTCCTCTTTATTTTCCTCCAAACATTAAACACCTGGACAGCTGTAGCACTGCATTAAGAACCATTTTTTTTTTGATGAAGAGCTCAAAGATGAGGCAGAGCGAGGCCTGGAGCCCACGTATGTAGGGGTATCGTAGGGGTATCGTCACCATCAGCAGTTCTGTTTCCCCACTGTCCATTAGCAAAGTGTGCAGCTATTTTTTTTTTTTTTTTCCATACAGAATTTACTTCTTCTCTTGCATTTTCAAATAAGCTAGCACTTTCACAAATAGTCGTCTTCCTTCAGGGTGAGTAGCTTATTTTGGTCGGGAAAAGAAAAAGTCTGCTGTGATCTGTTTCTTTTGGCAATGTCTGGGTAATCATTGCTCATAATAATGCCATCCCAGATGTTGAAACATCTCCTGTATTAATTTTACCCAGAAGATAATTTCCCTTAGAAATCATGTGCAAATCCCCTGTTCTAATTTAAGAATTAATTCAGTGCACTAAATCTTAGCACTTCATCCTAGAAATGTTTTGCAGTGTCTGTTAACCCTTTGCAACAACAACAACAAGCCCAAATGGGAGATTTACGGCTTTAGCTAAGCCTGTCCCTCACACCAGCTCTGTTTCAGCCTGGTATACAATACTTTGAAATGAGGGTCCCTTTTGACATCTAGAGCCTAGAGCTTGAATGATTTCCTTCTCCTCAGAGAATCACAAATATAAATTGATTTGTTGTTATAAATATGGGGGGAGATATAAAGGGCAAATACACCAGTGGTCCCAGAGACCCCCTCTCCGGTGGTGCCTGGGATTGTCACCCCACCCTCCATTGGGGCTTTGGCAGATGCTAGGGGTGAAAATGGGATGATTTCACATTTTTCAAGTCTTGAAGGAAAAAGAGGAGCTGAAAGGTTTGTCTGAACCTGTGTAAGAAATCTACGGGAGAGTGAGGAACACATTGCTCTCCTTTTGAGTCCTAGATATGGGTCAGTGGCACCTGACCATCCTTCTCTCCCCTTGGTGGTCTCATGCTTACACAAGCACACACCAGTCTGCTACTGGTGTGAAGTGCCCCATGGACTTTCTTCTTTTAGTTTATCTTGGAAACTACATCAAACTCCAGACCGGGCACTTTCCTGCCCTTCCACGTCATGACAACCTTAGCTCATCTCACAGCCTTTATACTGAAGATCTCTGACAGTTGGTGAAAACAATAAAGAAAATAAAGAGGCCAAATCTACAAATTTCAGCCCGCCGTGTGAGATCAGCTGCCAGCACAGCCCAGCTTCTGCAGAGCAGGATGCTTCAAAAGCCAGGAATCCTCTGTTTGTACCAGGGCACCTCTGCTTTGCCTTTGTTGTCTTATTTCTAGTGGTACTTTGAGTTCAAAAGAACTTCAGGTATCGGCACATTTAATTTTAAAATAGGAATAGGTCTCTGGGTTCTTGCAGCTTCACAGCCTGCAAATGCACCAGCCCGTATTAGCAAGACCATGCCACCAGCTCGAAAGCGTGCGTGGCAAGTGTCAGAGGATCACGGAATTCTTGCAGACAGAATTTTTATATGTATCTACAAATGTTTCCTGATTCCTACCGTAACAGGAGGAATTCATTACCTCTCAGTGGTAACGCCTGGCTCGCTGCTTCATGTGACGTAATATGTGGCATTTGGGATTTCACCCCTCTTCCTGCTGGCCACGCGTGTGTTCGTGCAAGTGGTACCTGGGGCATTCTGCCAAGCAGAGGGCAGGCCAAGGACCTTCTCCAAAGAGGATTCATTCGGAATCAGCTTGGATAATTATCGTAAGGTGATAATATGTGATTAGTGCTGGGACACTCCAGCACTGCCACCTCCGTAAACTCTCGGATGCCGTACGGAGGCAGCTCGGCCTCAGAGGGGAGGAATGATGCCATCCTAGAAGGGAAACAAAGGGTTGAGGGATGATGCCATCCCAGAAAGAAAATAAAGCAGAAAAGACAGTGTTGATCACAGTGAGGGAAAATCCCATTCTTCTTTCTCAGAGCGTTCCACTGCTGGTGGTAAGAAGTGTCTCTGACCCTGGCTTTAAAAGGATCCTGGAGCACAAATTCTGACTACAGGTTTAAAAATGTGTGGAATTCACCTATATGGAAATGCCGGGAGAGGTGAGGTAGTAAATCACTCTAGAAAGTGCAGACATTCCTCTCAAGCTGGTCATTAGACTGAACAATATCCTGGCATAAAGTGGAAGAGATCCAAGGAAACTCTTCTGATACAGACAGCCAAGAGGTCCCCTAACTCCCAAAGTCAGGAAAAAAAATACAAGAGCATGATGGGCACCTGTGCCTTCCCAACTGACTGGATTGAGGATCCCGTGCCGGGCATCTCCACATCCCCGAGCAGGTCATGTCTGCTGTCCTGTGCAACACCGAGAGGACCTGCTGGAATAAGAGAAACCATTTAAACCTCTTTATTCTGTTATTCTGTTTGATGGTCTGCTAGTTAGATGGCCTGCTGGGCACTGCTAGTTAGTCTTGTTTGCTGCTGCTTAGACTTCATGGTTATTCTTTCTCTCTCATTTCAATAAAATAGGCTGGAGAGATGGTGCTGTTTCCTCCTGGCCCCTAAGTAAGGGGGGGCTGCATTTATGCTCCCCTGGAATTCCTCACGCTGACAACTGCAGGATGGATCTGCTGGCCCAGCAACTCCTGGCTGGTGCCTTGGTTATTATTCCTCCTGATGAATTCACTTGGGGGTTCTGCTCCTCGAACGCAAAGCTCTCGGGTCAGGACAAATGGAAAATGCATTACGAGGAGCGTGACATTCTGTGAGTCCCAGAAAGGAGTGCCTGTTGAGATATGGCCATAGGCAGTGGGAGAAAGCTGTGCCTTTATCTCCAAGTTGCTGCTGGAATTTCTTTCAAAAAACTCGTGTTTCCAGCAGCAGTGGTTATTCACAGTGAAATATTGGAGTTTCTTCTGTTTATTACATATTGAGGTTTAAGACGCTAAAATTACAGCTTTGTTCTGATTTTGAGCAGCAGGGTTTTAACTCCCCATCTCCAGAGTTCTTGGACTCTGACCATTCCCTGCAGCCAGAGCCCAGTTTCAGCAAAGAAACTCGTTTCCCACAGGCAGCACTTTATAGAATCACAGAATCACAAATCACATGGGGTTGGAAAGGACCTCTGGAGATCATCTAGTCCAACCCTCCTCCCAGAGCAGGTCCACCCAGAGCAGGTTGCTCAGGAACTTGTCCGGGCGGGTTTTGAACGTCTCCAGAGAAGGAGACATTTACTTTCCTTCCATTCCTTCAGCTCCCCATTTGGGCTCCCCCTTCACAAGACACCCACAACCCAACCAGGCCCATGGGATTCCCGGCCACCCTCCACCCTCCCAGGGCGCAGAGCAGAGCCCTGTGCAACTCATCGCTGCTGTGATGGGGATACGGGAGTTTCTCTTCCTGCTGTAATCTTTCTTCATTTCGCTCTCCCCAGGCAGCACTCCTCAGCCTTGACATTAAAGCACCCATCCTGTATCTGCATCACTGGACATTTCATATTTATCTGCCAAACCTTTGTCTCTTGCCCCGCTACAGCTCTGATGTTAACGACGTTCCTATTTTCATCCACGGAGGCGGCTGTCATTTAGGTTTTGTCAAGGAAATGACAAAAAGACCCAGTATCAAATCTGAAATATTTAGAAAGCCTTTCTCCTAAAAAAAAACCAACCAACCCAAACCAAAAAACCCACCCCAGAATGTAAAACATTGCCCTGCTGGGAAAGCTAGCTGTAGTTTTCCAACAAACCTTCAGCCCAAATTTTCTGCAGCTTCTCAGGATCTTGAGCCCAAAAAGGAAGAGTCTGTGGTGTCTGAGGCCCTGATCCCACCATGAAACATGTGGTGTTGTTCCGCGGGGGTTTTCTCCTGTCTTCAGCGAGAGAGAGAGAGACATAATTTAGTGTTATTTAGTGAATTGTCACAAGACACAGCAAAGAGACAGCTATTCTCACCCAACCCACTGCTCCTTCTAGAAGACTTTATATATAAATTTGTTTTGCTTTGCTGTTCTCCTGAGCCACAGGATACTACTTTCTCATTCAGGCTGTTTCAAACTCGGATCCTAAAGCATCCTGTGAAGGAGAGGAACTGTGTCTCCAGCCACGTTTTGCAGCTCAGATCAATATGTTGAAGTCTTGGGCTCAGCAACAGCTCCCCAGATGTGTAGGACACGGGAGGCTGCTGCGTGGGTGAGCTGCAATAAACAAGATACAAAGGGGCAGGAGGTCACTGGTAGTTTGGTGGCCTGGGAAAGGTACTGGTATCTGCTGGTAGATGGGAGTAGAAGACTTGTGCAGCCTGTTGGCAGCAGGAAGGAAGAAAATATCATGGCAGAAAACAATGCCCACTGCTCGCCATGGACAGACACTGGTGGCAGTTCTTCTTCCCACGACCATCTCCAGGCTCAGGGCTTCAGCTGAGGACATCCAGTGTTTGCACAACAGAGGATTTTCTTTCCTCTCCTTTCATTTCACCTCCCCTGGGGCAAAAAAGTTGGATTTAAAGTTGGATTTAAAGACTGCTCTTGTTTGGTAACTTCCCTTAACTATCAGTTAAATAATGCATGGACACTGATCCACGGTGCTGACTGATGACTCCCTCTGCTGACCCTGTTTTATTTTTATTGCTTGGCTCGGGCCAGTTCCTTCAAGTCCTGAATCATCAGAACAGAGACCTTGAGGTATTCCAGCCAAATCAATCCCGGGCCCATTGACATATTGCTTTACCTAACCAACCATACAGCTTCGCTTTTCCCTGATAATTTCTCAATTAATTGCTTTTCAGCTCTCATTCGTTACAAGGTCAGGCTGTGACTGGGATTGTACATTCCCATCTCTGATAAACTCTCCTGGCCCCCTAATCAGCTACGACTGGGATTTTAGTTCCATTAACTTATTCATCATCTAGACATTTTCATCTCAGGGAGCTTGACTTTTGATTGTATCAGTAGTATCTTCAATTATTTAGGAGGACTTAAAATTCCCTTCTTACCTAAAGGGAAAATGCTCTTTGGACACTGAAAACTGACCCGTGTGGGACCGGTGTCCTGTGGATGTGTTGGTGTGCGGGAGCCCGTGTTCGACCCCTCACGCGTGGTGATGGCACAAGGATTCGCTGCTGCTGGACACGTGTGTGCACGGGGCTGGCTATATTAAGATGTCAGCTATAGGGGAGTGACAGTGCGCTGATGACTAGTGGCTTACTAATGCCTGAGATGCTGTTCCGTGATGTCAAACATTGATTCAGTTTCCGTGGGAAGGTATGCAAATGCCAGAGCCCCTCGATGAGCTCTGAAACTGAAATTGCCAGCAAAAAAATAAAAAAATAATAAAAATATATGCTCGCCCTCTGCGAGCAATACATCTTTTTTAGAAAATCCTGAAGCTGGCTGCTCCAGGAGGGGGGTGTATTGTGAATATGCCCTCTCCCAGACAGAAGGTCTCATAGGACCCTTCTTCAGCTTCGGTGCTTGCCGGGAGCCAAATCCCTCTCTTCTGCTGCAACCTTCTGTCTGAGTCTGTGCTTCATCCTTCCAGCAGCTGGTCCACACCAAGGCAACAGCCCACCAGTGCTACTTACTATAGAATTCATCTTTTAGCAGGAGCAGCAGTCTCTGTTGCACAACCAAACACCCTGCATCCCAGCTCTTCTCAGTGCCCCTCTTCCCACTGTTGGTATCCAGGCAAAACTCCTCAGAGCCTCCAAGCTTCACCCAGTAGGAAAACTGGGGTGGAAAACTAACAAACTGGCATCAGCTGGGAAATGGTACGGGCTGGTGGGACCAAGGAGCCTGGAGGTCCCATCTTGATTTTCATCCTAGGCTCCTTAGAAGCCAATTGACTGAAAACCACCTTCCTTGGATGGTGTCGGGGGACCCTTTTAGATCATCTGAGCGCTTTAGGCTCTGAAGAATATCCACAGGGAGAGGTCAAACTGTATTGACAGACTCTCCAGGAGGAGAAGCTGGTTTAATATTGGCAAGACAAGACCCGCTGCATATTTAAAAGGAGCCTCTCCTTCTGGAAAATATGTTCTTGGGTCTCAGTTTCCTTTCTGCAGAATGCAGGTGATCCCTTTCTAACGCTCACGATTTCACTGCAGACAGCCAAATCGTGGATTTCTCTTGCAGAACCCTGCGCTCACACTTTTGAGTGCAAATTTGCAGCATTTGCTCAAAAAGAGAAGCCCACATTGTCACTGAGAAGGGCTTAAAAAAGAGTGCAAGCACGGAAAATTAGAGAAAACCCCTCAGCAACAGGCAGCGCGTTAGGGTGAAGGAAAGTGCAACGGCAGCACCAGTATGAGCTCTGCTGTGCTGCTTTGTTTGCTTCCCCCCCCCAAAAAAATGTAATAATTCACCCACCCCGCTGGAAAAAACTATCCCTTTCTTGATGGAACAGCATGAAGGGCCTTTCCAAGGTCTCTGTTGCTCCCTGTAAATGATGCACCAGAAGGCACCAGCGCTTGGAGGACGTGAAGAAACGTACAGTTCTCTCTCTGCCTGTTGCTAGGATTCACAGCTCTACCCCACCGCTTTCCGGGGCTCCGGCGCCTCTTTTGGCTGTAGGGAAAAAAAAAAAAAAGAAGGAAAACGTGCTGCTTCCAGGCTCTCTGCAGCGGGCTCCAGCAGCCGCAATGCCAACCCTTACAATATTGCTACCGTCAGACATAAAATCTTAATGCGTGATAGTGCCTCGAATCTCACATTCTTCTGAAAAAGGTGAGTCCCCAGTAGTAAATGAAATATTAAACATTATTAAATATGAAACAGCTAAACCTGGATTCCATTAAAATGAATCTTTCATAGTTTTCCTGGTTTTTTGTGTGGGTTTTTTTTTTTTTCTTCCTTTCCCTTTTTTTCCCAGGGAGCCCAGTGATCTCATGTGTCCTTTTAAAGACAGAAAAATCACGGGTAATTTAAGTCTATTCCATTCGGATTTATTTGAGCTGGAAAACAAATCAAGGCTATGAAACTCTCTCATGGTCGCATCTATCTCACTGAACTATTCAGCAGTCTATATCAAAGGCTCACCTAAAGACACTGTGGTAATGCCTGCTGACATGTGCCACCTATTTAGAAATCTTGTACTCAGTTACACTCTCTACTTTCATTTAGAATGGCTTTAATCTTCCACCATGTCCTTAAAAAAAAATAAAAAATAAAGCCCTCTTTTCTCATTACATGGGATACATTTAGAGCCGGTTTTGTTGCTCTTGGGGGTTTTCTGGGAGTTAAACTGGGAGTTCTGACGGGTGAGCTGGCAACGGGGAGTCTGTAGGAATAACTGCAAGGAAAAACTTAAAATTTTGTAGAGCTGCCATGAGTCTGGGATAGGCTGCTCGTGCAAACGTGGCTGAGGGTATGTCTGCCCAGGGCAGGTGACAGGATAAGCCATTACTCAATATTCTTCTTATATTGTGTGACTGTAGTGTTTTCGCCTCAAAATTCATAAATATTTGGGCATCTGTGTGGGCTGGCTAACTGCTAAAACAAAATCAGAGTTGTGCAATTCTTACTTATCTCATTGCATTCAGAACTTCGGCCCTCTCCTTTATTCTTAACCGCTGTATTTGAACAGAATTGAAAGACTTTTTCATAAGAGAATGGCAAAAAAGAGCACTTGGCCTCGCTAAGAGGGTCCCAGAGCCTGGCTCTGGGTGGGAACATTCCCTCAGCCCGGGGCTGTGGGGACCCCTGGAGAAAGCTGGGTCTGGTGGGAGGTGGCATCTCCAGCAAACACCTTAATTCTCCACTCTTCAGGCTGCTGCATTACGGTCTCCAAAACACGCATGAATTAGTTGATCAATCTCCAGACACACTTAAGGACTGGAAGGCAATAACTACTAAAAAAAGACAAGCTAAAATGGCAAAGAAGGTAGAAATCCATTAATTATTCATGACTACTGTTCAGTTTTGTGTAAAAAGCCTTCTACCTTGTTTTCCATTTCACTTTCCTTAGGTCACCTCCAAGGCCCAGCAAAGCAGGGGATGTGAACAGCCTCGTGCTCCTGACTCCACCGCTCTGTTGGTACCCAGTCAGGTTTCACATCTCCCCCTCCAGGAACCGGCCAAAATGGGGAAAAAAGAAGCCGGTTCTGCAGCAAACTGGGAGAACACTCTTCCCCGTTTCCAATTTTTGTACCATTTCACAGATTTAAAAAAAAAAATAAAACCAGCAAATTTTACGAGGTTATTTTCTGTGTTTAAACACCAGTGTTTTCTTTTTGGTGTGTTTTGACTTCAGCTGAAATGGCAAGAGCATCCCACCAGCAATGACCTTCTCGCAGCCCAACCAGAAGCATACGCTGTTGATTTGCTTTTGTAAGGGCTTTTTATGCCCAATTCTGGCCCAACACCCTTGGGAGAGAGGAGCAATTCCCAACTCTAGTATTTATTTATTTATTTTAATGAATCACCGTTGGCCAGCTCACGTTTTCACCACAAAGATTTCAAATTGCCTTAGAGCAACAGAAGACATGTTGCAAAGCAGTATGAAGCTCAGACACGAACATGTCAAAAAAGTGATCCACATGAGAGGAGATGGACGTGACATTTAGTAATCATCTTTCTTGGACAAAATGGGGCATTGCTGTCACTTTAAGTAAATCTCAGTCAAATTTCTGGCATTTTACCATAGGGGAAGCAGGAGGCATAATAGTAAATTCCTCTTTAAAAAATATAAAAGCTCAACCTTGGGGAAAAAAAATGGTTGCCACAATTTAAGGTGTAATACCTCATCCTGGCTTGGCCATCCGTTTACTTGCTGCTGATATCAATATGTCACCCCTAATGTTTACTGATGTTCTCTTTATAAATGACTTTTCCTTGCTGTCAGAATATCTGTCACCAGCATCTCTTCCCCCTCTTTGCTTCTCGCCCCCTTTAATAAAGATTAATATCTTTGAGGTTAAGTAGAAAGATCAGATACTACGTAAATGACACCATAGGTCTGATATTTAAACAAGATGAACATGTAATTGCTGAGATTATGTGAGCAAATTGGGTAATTCCTAGCCTAAATGAACACAGTTGGCTTTTGTGGGGTCAGATAATATAAGTGCACATTTAAACGAACTGCACATTGTGCAGACGTTTGGGCTTCTGAAGGTTCACCCGTTGAAGAGCTGTAGACGTTCAAGGCAAAAATTGGTGAGTTTAGATCGTACAGCTTCTCGGAAGTACTAATGTCTTTAAAAGACTTGCAGAATGAGGATTCTATAAAAATATGGCACATTGATTTTCCATATTTATAGTCCACCAGTGACTTCTATATTAAACGGTTTCAGTGTATGAGTCCAAACAAGATTTTTCAACCTGTCACTCCCGCAGCTCAACCTCGTATATGAAATGCTAAACATGTTCCGTCTGCTTTGTACATCTTCCTTGACAAACACCTGGAGTAATGATTCCAGAATGAAAATTTAGCCGGCAATTTTATGGATGAAGCACAAAACAGTTATTTTGGCTTTGAAATGCTAAGAGTAGTGAGCATGCATTTTGCTTCTAAATTGGAAGATGTGACTTGGAAGAGGCAGTGGAAGAGATGATGGACTCTTCATGTAGGCTATTCTCCAAGAGGCTCAAGTGGGGTTTGCCTGACCCAGAACTGCAGCATGAAGCCAAAACATAGGAATGTACATATGGACCAAAAACTAAAAGATTAGACCAACACAGCTGCTGTGGAGGTCAAAATTAGACTTATTTTTCTGACCACAACCTTGCTGTATACGGAGGATGGTTTTGTGGTTAAGAGTGGAAGAGACGAGGCTCCTACTCCAGTTTAGAAGGTTTCCTGCAGACGTCCCAGCCAGACTCTGTGGATTATATCTAATAAAGGAGGCAAACACCTCAAAAGGGACTTCAGCCCTACTTCCTGACCTATAAACCTCAAATTCTTTACTTGTTGGCACTCTAACTTTGGATGTCAGACCTCTCTGATTCCTACAGCAATAACTCCATGTATCCTCAGAGTTATGGCAGTTTTGACCTGGCTGAGCCACTCTGTTGCTTGTACTTCTGCTCTGTTGGGAACTTGCACATGGGGGTCCTTCCACTCTCTTCCAGCCACCATCTGCTGGGATTTCACTGAATGTGACAGAGACCAGGCAGAGGGCAGTGGAGGTCCAGGGTCTGACACTGGGAGGACCCAGACCCACGTTCTTGCATGTTGCAATGTCTCTTTCTCCAGGCTGGCAGATATTTTGGACATGTCCATGTGTGGTGGTGATATGGTTCCTCTCCATCCTGCCTGTTCAAGAAGCACCCTTGGAAATGGAGAAAAAACCAAGGACTCATTGGATCAGGAGCAGAACACGGAAGGGGATGTGGCTTTGATGAAGGCACTTCTTTGGGAGTGGAGCATTTGGTTCTGCTTTGTGCTTTATCCAGGGGCAATTGGACATAAATTGTTAGATTTGAGCCTTAAAACCTGAGTAAAACCCTCCTCCCAGTGTCAAAACTGACATCCCCATCGCTGCCCTTTCTGCAGCCTCCCCTCTGGGGCTTTGCTGGGTTGTGGAGACCAACGTGGTGATACCTGCAGCTCCCTGACTCCGCAGGGATGGGGCTGCTCAAGAAGCAGATCTCACACAAAGGGCACTGGCCGTGTTCCTCAGCATCATGCAAAACCTTCCAAATATTGGCAAACTGAAAAAAATAATAAAAAATAGTAAGTAGCAACAGCTGATTCCTGAAGTGAGAATTTGATACGTAATTTCTTTGCTGTGCACCAGCAAAACTATTGTGCTCAGAAGATGACTCTGAAACTGCCTTTTGTTGTATTTTGTATGAAGCAGGATTTTGTATCTGCAATAACCACCAGGTGATTTTATTTCCAGGAACTAGATTATTTCACAAGAAAAGACAAGACTCTCCGATCGGTATTTCAGCCATCATATCATGAAGAAAACCCGCATCTAAACATTCCAGGAATATTCTAATCTGTCCTAAAATCAACTTCGTTTTGATTGGCGCAGATTGATATTTGCACTATTTCTCTGTTCGGGGTTGTTTTTTTTAGGTGCCCAGTTGTTCCTTTCAACTCTAACTAACTTGGTTCCTCGTGTAGCAGGATCCGAGACCCGCAAACCACAAAGAGCCCTTACGCTGCAGACTGCAGCAAGCAGAGGTCTCTCTAGCAAAAGGCATTATTTTAAAAAATGATGGATGTGCATATTTATTTGCTCTGCGACTTCCATGTCAGGTTTGTCATATTTCCTCAAATTACTAGTTAAACCAAGGGTTTGTGTTGCGTTTTGTTTTTGTTTCTGCTGAAGCCTGCAGGCTCAACGTACCTTATAAAAATCAAGCTGTAATTTATCTGCTCCATAGATCATGTGTAACAATAATCACTCCGGAGTCTGTGGCGGGGTGCTGATGCCTGGCTTTGTTGGAGGAGATGTATGAAGTGAACAAAAAGCTTCCTGATTTTCATACTCCGTAATAAACCTGAAATATGGAGAGAAGAGAAGCACATATTTAAATTAAAGCCTGGAATTGTGACAAAGAAGGAGCACGGAGAAATATAGGCACACCCAGACACATATTATGCAATGACACAGGATTATTTCTCTTACCAGATGGACCTCCACAAGTTATCTGTACTATATATCGCAAACATAGAGCGACCGAACCACTAAAACCATTTTTATCCTGAACTTGGACTCACCAAAATGGTGCATACGTTCAACTTGTCTTTGGCAGGGACAAAAACCTGTGTTAACACAAAAACGTGTGCCCCCCCCCTAAAAAGGGGTTAATCTCACAGGCACTACCCTCCACAGCTAAGTGATAGTTCACGCTAAATTCACCGCTCGCTGTTAAAGCTTGTTGCACATACATATGGGTAATTTTGGAAAGGCCAGGAGCAAACTTCAGGATCTTTTGTAGAGGTTTGCAAAAATGGGGAAAAGAAAAAAAAAAGGTTCAAATTCTTAAATGAACAATCTAACTATATAGATGAAAAATGGGTAGAAAAACTCCTTGAAGATCATTGTTGCTTAAATTCCTCCCCCCTACACCCACACCCCGGTGAGGGCAGGAAATAAGGCTCAATAACTGAAATATTTGGTATTTCCCTGGGTGGGCAGTTCCTCCCCGAGTTGAACTGCCTTTTGCAGGGCGCTGCTCTCCCCAGTTTGTTTACTGCAGGGGGAGAAGAAAACACGATTCATCGTGGGGATGTTAGAAAAGCCCCTTCCCACCCAGAGCTGCGGACCGGGCACTAGACACCGGGACACGGGGACCACGCCAGGGCCACGCGTGTCCTTTGTCACCCCATGGGTTAATAAGCACGGAAGCCCTGTCACCGCCGGGGGGGCTCGAGGAAGCCCAGCGCTGGGCAGAGATTTCTGGTCCCCTGGCCAGAGGAACACAGAGCAGCGGCGAGTCCCCAGCATCGAAAAACAAGAGTGTAATTTTAAAATCAATTAATTCTCTGTGACACACTTAGTGGGAGAGATGCAGGGGGGTTCTGGCGGTGGGGAGGGGTCCCTCTTCTGCTTCCCAGCCACAGCGATGCCCAGGACTGTGGGTAAAACACAGCTTGAAGGCACTTTCCTGAAGGCTGAGGTCCATTTGATCCACAGCCTGAGCTACAGGGCAAAACACATTCTGCCTCCAGCTCCCCAAAGTCTCTCTTGCCTTTTTTTTGGTATAAACCCCCCTAAACTGCAGCGGTGGCATCATTAAGAGATCCAACAGAAGCCTGGAAGAAGAGATTAGCACGCACCAGAGTGACAGGGCTGATAGGAAGGGGAAAAAAATAGACAACATCAGTGCAATGTACCATTAAAAGTATGGAGTGACAGATGACAGTTGGTCTGTGATGGGGTGATTCAGCTAAATGGTAAACAGAAGGGCGAATTCTGATCTCACTTATGCCAACATAAACCTTGGGTTGCAGAGGAGCTGCTTCGCGTCTCGAGTACCGGAGTCGAGCCCATAAAAGCTGTGACTCAGCCAGATAATCTCTGACAACTGTTAGCGCCGTGGTAAATATGGCAACGTGGCAGGCTGGAAAAGAGACTAAAAAAAGTTTCACTTCCACACTTCCAAAACAAAATGTTTCAGAGCTTTTTTTTTTTTTTTCCCCCCCTTCAAAACAACATCGAAAATCTTGAGAGTAATAATAGAGGTGGTTAAAAAATGTCTAGGTAAAACATATTTTTATTTTTTTTTTCAGGTTGGATGAAATATTTTGATTCAGGGCAAATTATTGAGGCTGCTGAGCCAAGGAGTTGAAAAATCAGTTTTTCCAATAACTCCAGCCTCTCTGAATCGGACCCGAGGGACACTTCACACAACCGTTGGTGGCGATGCAGTGGGCAGACACTAACTCGCATCTCCATGAGATGGAAAGGTCTTTAAAAGGAGATATTTGCTAAGAAAATCTTCAGCTTCAAAGAAAGGCTCCCGTGTAAACCATATGTTGCCCCCTTTGTGTGGGCAGGAGGGCACGCACTAAGGTGGGACCCAACACATGGCCAATTAGAGCTGGAGTCTTCTTGAAGCCAAAGCTAAAGCTGCTCCACCCTGAAAACAGAGGCCTCCTCGCCATAAAGCTGCTCCCTCATTTTAGCACCCAGGGGTCTGAAACTCCAAGGGGATGGATGGGGCTTGTCCTGCCCCGTCCCTTCACCCATCGGCACCACCCAGCACCAGGACCTTCGAATTCCACGGATTACAGCCCCACAAACCACTGGGATGCGAATGTCTATCATGTTGCTTTGCTCATTAAAAGAAAAAAAATCCCCCCCCCCCTTTTTTTTTCTGTCCATGGTTTAACTCTGTGAGGTGTCAGTATTTTTATTTCAGTCCACATAGTGCCTGGTTTCCTCCGCGAGCTACTGCGGTATCTGCAGAACTAAAAATAAGCCATTCCTCATGGAAAATGTTGTATTTTTTTTTCACATTTTGGCAGGTCCGAAAGGCGGCTCTGCACGAAGCTGGGAAGATCTGAAGTTCTGATGGGCATGCAAAATTTGGGATGCCCACCTGGGAACCCATCCTCCCTGGTGGGAGCGGTGGAAGGGGGACAGCAGGAATGGCGTGTGCTTTACCTGCTCCCATCACCTTCCCAGGATTTAGGAAATTTAGGATCGCTCGGGGTGATTTTAAGATGTGGGAAAAGGTTTTTGTGTTAAGCAGAATCAGCCTCTCACTTGAGCCCAACCCAAGGTGGCAGTGAAAAGGGGTCTAAGAAATAAAGCCACGCAGAAGTATTCACCTTATAGGAAAGCCACTGGAAAAAAAAAATACATGGCTTGTGGAATTACTCTTTGCTGAGATGGGAATTCAGATTTTATTCCTTTTATTACATTTTATTTCTTGTGTCATTACAGCGTACACAAGCAGATTATTCCCCAGCTACAAAAACAGTTGTAGTGAGACGCTGCAGTTGAAAAGAACAAAACAGGCAACAGTTCAACATTCTCAGTTAAGATAATTATGTTAATATTAATGGGTATTAATTTCTGTTTATTTTACAAATATTGTATTAGGAAACTAGCTTTCAAATTCACACCTCACCAAATGCTTTTCAACAATGATTTGTTTCATTAATTTTATCAGCTGCATTCCTTATTTTTTTTTATAGCACGTTCTTTGCTGAGAGACATTAATCCGTGATAGAGCATCCTAAAAAGTCTGAGCAGAGGAACCCAGCTAATAAATGTCGGTGTACAGGCGACCCACCACTCTCAATTTTTCAATTTGCAATGCAGTTGGGGCACATAATAAATTTCTGGGTTTTTTTTAGTATTATTTTGATTTTAAAGAAGTCTTGAAAAATTTCTGTGCATATTTTCTCACTGTTTTAACACATGTACGAGCCCTCAACATTCAAATGTCAAATTATGTGTGATACGGGTTAGGTAATAAACCCTATGGTATTATTTTTAGAATATCTACAAAAATAACTAACGCAGTTTAAAGTCAACATCTTAGTCAAATATTCAGTGCGGAATTAGTTTTTAGCTGAATTAGGTATTCACCATTGCTGACTTTCTCACTAATAAATACAAAATGCTAATGGAAAGTAAGCAGGAAAATATTGTGCAGATGCTAAATTGACCTTATATTCAAAATGCAAAAAGGCTTGTGCCACGTGCTTGGTTGGTTAAAAAAGATAAAGTGTGTCAGTGCTTACACCTGAGGTTAAAAGTGCACACGTTGTTATTTAAAACGTTTTCTTTAAAATCTGAGGTTTAGCAAAGGCCCTGGCCCTCTCTGCAATGGCACGAGCACAGAGGGGACGCTGACACTGAATTTTGTCTCCGATTTTGATCCGGATTCATTCTTAGTGTGACAACTGCTCTTTTCTGGGGGATATTCTGCTCCTGAGCGTTGCAATTCCACCCCAGTGCCCCTGGAGCCATGGCAGGGGACAGGGGTGGGCAACCGGGCGGAGGGAGCAACGATGGGTGCCCTCCAGCACCACCAGCTCCACGTGGGTCACGGCTGGCACCTACATCATTCTTTAACACTTGGGTGCCAGCAGGCTCCAGGTGCCATAATTAGCTGGCTGCATGTGCCATTACACCTCCCAGACAATAAATTCCTCCCCAGCAGGAGCGTGCAGAGCCCAGGTGGGGATGGAGATCAGCAGAACCTTCTTCCAGGTAAGGACAAGCCCCAAGTGAGGGTTTTTTTTTTGGATGAAATACCCATCCGGAGCGGGACGCCGAGCTGCTGCTGCTCTGCCCTTCCCTGGGGATTGGGTGGGAATGCTCTGCTAGGTGCTGAACCCCTCTGCTGGAAACTAGAGATAGAGCTAAAAGTAAGGTCTTGCCACCGAAGCCACTCCAGGTGGCCGCCAGCTCCGAATCAGTGTGGGCAGGTCAGCAGGGAGACATTGCAATAAAACCCCCGGGTGCAGTTACATCCCCTCCCCTCCTTCGGCTGCGGGGCCAAATCCCTTTGTCCCTTCAAACACGACTCAAAGCCAATGGAGTAGACAGAAAAACGAGTGGAGCAGACCCTGCTTCACCCCTTGGCTGGCTCCAACCAGGCGAAGCTGCTGAGAGGACCCACGACACACCGCAGTTTGCCTCCCTGTCTTTCCCCAGAGCAGGCAGAGAATCCTATTTTTCATCTTTCTTTCCCCAGACCGTGGCCAGCTGAATGGAGGTCAAATACATCAAGCCGGGTCTAAACCACAGGAAAAAAAAAATAAAGATGAGCTGCATTTCAACCTTTTCCTCTAGCAGCGTGACAATATAATTCATGTTTATATTCCTGCCTTTGCCACCGTCCTGCTGGTTGACCTTGGGAAAGTCACTTCATCTGTTTTTTTTTTTTGGACCTTCATTTCTCCTCCAGCTCGTTTCTTTTGTATTTAAGCTGATGTGGGGCAAAAATAGAGGAATATCTATGGGGCAAAGCGTGGCGTACGCTGCGTGTTTGCATTGCTGCTACGCAGTGCATCCATCTCCGGGACTGGAGGTCTCAGGGAGACCTCAAGGAAAAGAATATCGTCCCCAATCCCAAGCCATGGGATAAATGCAAAATGAGGCAGCGTCTCCAGGCACGCTGTGTGTGTTTTCAGGATTCCTCGTGTGTTTTGGGTGTCTCGGAATCACAGAATCACAGAATCTTAGTGGTTGGAAGGGACCTTTGAGATCATCGAGTCCAACCACGTTAAAAAAAAAAAAACAAAATACCAACCAAACAAACAACAAAAAAAACATGCAAAACCAACCAAACAAAAAAACCCACCCACCAACTAAACCCCACACTCACAACCCCACGCACAACACCCCACCACAAACCAATAATGTTGGCCACTAGAGCATCCCCTGAAGAGCCACATCTACACGTTTCTTAAATCCCTCCAGGGAT
>JAOQGH010000005.1:2977753-2991490 GCA_025769975.1 Gallinago jamesoni
CAGGCTGTTCCAGTGCCTGACCACTCTTTCAGTAAAGTAATTCTTCCTAATATCTAATCTAAACCTCCCCTGCCCCAGCTTCATACCATTTCCTCTGGTCCTGTCATTTTTCCCTCGGGAGAAGAGGCTAACCCCCACCTCTCTACAGTCTCCTTTCAGGTAGTTGTAGAGGGCAATGAGGTCTCCCCTCAGCCTCCTCTTGGCTGTGTTCCCGACCACCCGAATTTAGCAGGCAGCCTCTCCTGTGCCCACCCGCCCTGCCACGCAGCCGGGACCCCGACACTCTCGCTCTGTGCTGAGCTCTGATGGAATTTGGTCAGCTCAGCCGAGCAAACTCGAAACGCCTTCAGTTTTGAGCGAAGCTCCCATTTTTATGGAGACGTTTGGCTGTCTTCAGATCTAATTCCAGGATCCAAACCCTCCGATTTCCCCCTAAGAATGTGTTCAAACATTGTCTGACTGCTATTCCTCTCCCTTGCCGCAGAGCTGGGAAGGCATCACGTCTGATGAGGATTCATTATGAAGTTGACAATTTGCCCCTTCCCTTCAAAAAAACCTCAGCAGAGCTCTGTTCCTTTCAGCCCACATACACTCCCATCTGAAGCCTTCCCTGCTGCTCTCAAAAACCCCAAAATATCTGAGCTGCAGGATTAAACCCACCCTCGCCCCCTCCAAACAAACAAGCAGAGAACAAAAGAGGGCAGGAATGATCTTCTACGGCGGGGAGATGAACGGAAAGAGCTTAGATGTTAATCGTAGCAGAATAAAAAACCCACCCCAACAGCTCACCCTGCCCTGAATTTAGATGGAAGCAAATGGAGAGATAAAGGCAGAATATGGACATGGGGAAAAGAAGAGCGGAAAGAGCAGGAAATACAAAGTGTTATTTGCTTGGGAGCGCTGTCAGAGCCCTCTCCAGACTGGTTAACTCCATTATTCAACTTCTAAACTCCCAGTAATGCCTGTGGGGAGTCCCCCGGGTTTCAGGGCTGCCCTGGGTGGGGGCCACCCACCTGCGGGTCCCTCGGGTGACACTGCGGGAAGGCGGCCGGAGGGCTGGGAGGGAGGGAGGGAGGGAGGGAGGACAGACCAAGCCCCCCTTCTTTTTTGAAGTCCCTTTTCCTTTATACCCATCACTAATTCAGACATTCGTTCCTCCCCGTGATGATTATTTGCAAAATAAAGGCGATTTATTTTTTTTTCCCTTTTTTTTTTTTTTTTTTTAAATAAATGATCATGATGTTATTTTGTGGACATCCCTGGTCTGGAAGGAGTTAAAGTAATTATCTCCTCGATGTCCACAGCAGCACCACATCCCCGCTGTGCTCTATCAGAGCTGCTGGGGCAGTGTCAGCGATGACTTCACCTCCGTGCATTGCAGCAGCGCGCGGTGCCCAACTGCTGGAGTTTGCTAATTTGTGTGTTTTCACTCGAGGCCTGCTGATTCAATCATTTTAAAGATGCCCATTTCTTCCAAGCCAGGGATTTTATGACTCTAAGGATTAGAAGCTGTTATCCCAACAAACCCTGGAGCTCTATATATTCTGATTTTATGGTAAGCTTCACTAATAAACTGTTTAAAACATATGCTAATTGTGTTTATTGTATTCTTTAATTATCATATGTATCATTAAAGATGTACTATCCCGTTCGGAATCCTAATACCTAATGCCCTCTTTTTTTTTTTTCTGTTTTTTTTTTTTTTTTTACTGTGACACAGTACTGCATTACTTAAAAAAAAAAAGAGAAGATATATATATATATATTTTAACAAGGAAGGCTATTTTCAATTTTCATTGTTTATTTCATTGTACAGTCTTTGAATTTAATTTGAAATCTCTCTCCTGAAGAAAGGCAGGCAGGGAATGACATAACAAAACATGGCATTCTGTCTCTATGTATTTTATTCCTTAATTTATTTTTTAAATATGCCTCCCTATAGTCTATTATGCTTAGTTTCTGTTTTCAGACTGCTCAAAATGATAATTCACGCAGCCAAGATGGGTTACAAAAGATCAGAATAATTGTGCCCTCATTTTTGTCATAGCTCATTATTCTTATCATACGTACACACACTCACATACACACTCTAGCACGTGCATAATAAATAAGTGTATTATGTATATGTACACACATCCATGTATATATTCGTATATTCTTGTGCCAATTTTTTTCCCCAATTAATTAAGAGTTGGTTTTCCAAAAAGAGATATACCAGTCGTCCTAGCCATGTGAGTAATTTTCACTATTTTGAAGACTGATTTGGATCCCGAATGTGGTTTTATCCCTCCCCTTTAAAATGAGGGTTCCCCTGCATAATAAAATCCCCCTATTTAGCACTCACAATCCATTCCCCTCCACTGACTGGCTCCCAACGCCTCAAACACCATCTCCCAGCCCCGTTTGCTATTGACTGCAATGGCCTGTTTTGATTTGTTTCTTTTCTTTCTTTTTTTTTTTTTTTAATTTTTTTTCCCCACCTGGGAAAATGATTCGGCATTAACATCAGGGCATTTTGCTCGCTGCTCAAAACCAAAACAGCAACAACAACAACAAAAAAAACCAAACCAAAACAAAAAATCCCTAAACCCAAGCATTTTTTCAGCTGCGCAAGTCAAGGGGAAGGGGTGCGGGAAGGAGGAGGAGGAGGAGGAGGAGGAGGAGGAGGAGGAGGACGCATGTGCAGTGAGATCGGTCCTCGGTCATCAATATTGCAGATGAGAATAATAAATATGTGCAGCCACACGCCAGCAAATTGTGGGCACACACGTTTGTCACAGGCTCCTTCTTCCCTTCCGCTGGGCCCTGCAGCCTCATGGGCTTCAGACTTGGATCTTTACGGTGCTTTTTTTCCCCCCACATTTGAGGGACATCCTGGGAAAAACATCAATATCCCAGCAGAGTTCGGGTTTGATGCAGAAGTCCCGGGCTGCTGCGCTGCTGGTGTAGTGGGGAATTCGCTCTCAGGAGTTTATCAGCCTTTTTTTTCTTTCTTTTTTTAAAATTTATTTTAGTTGGTGAAGAATGTTTCCTTTAGGTACCGGCTGCTAATGTCACATCATCAATGAAACCGCTTCTGCAAATTGAATAAAGTGATTTGCATTCACTCATTCAAACTAACATTGAAAAGTGGCCATGCTGCTCTCAGTTAAAGTCAAAAATCCTAGTTCCAGGCAAAAGAGAATGTCTGCTGGGGTATCCAAGCCACGATAAAACAATGGGGTTGGGATTCACAAAGAGGTCTTTAATATACACCTTAAAGAAGTGTATCATTGGACCAAAAATAATTTGAAAAAACCATAGAATTTTGGTTTCTAACTAATGGCAACCGACAGCCTACAGCATCCTCATCGCGTGGGACAGAACTTAGTGTGGGGTCAGAGTCTCTTTGTCGGGGCGCTGGGTGCATTTGTGATAAGCTGCCAGCACAGGTGGTGTGGCTTTTCCCTCGCTGGGGTCCCCGAGAACGTCATTAATTGCTTATTTTATCCATTTTGGGAGATTTAGTGCACGCTTGTTGGTCTGACAGCCCAGCCTGGAGGAAGAAATAGTGCCTGAAAATAAACCTATCACAATTAGAGGCATCTCAGCCCTTTGCAGCCCAAGGTTGATGTTTCTCCCAGCTTCTGCGACTTTAATTTTTCACCCCAGCAGATGGGAGCTGGCGAAACTGGGAGATGCTGGGAAGAGCAGGTCTCACACAGCCCAGCCAGCGCAGGGCTGCCCTCGCCGCAGCCCTGGGAAATGATCATTTTGCACAGCCCCAAACAAATTAAAGCATCGCCCTCTCTCCCTATTATATTAATGGATTTTATGCTACTTTTTAAATTACGCTGTTTTCAAACACGAACACATTTGAATGTCAGATTCTAGTACCCAAATATAAATGTCAAGACCTCTGCACATCTCTGGCATGTGGGAACTAATTTAATCATCTCGGTGAAGCGATTTCAGTTCAGACAATCACTTTGCTGGAGTGGAAGGGTTATGAAGCGAGCGCACAGTCGCAGGAGAGCGCTTACGCACTATTTAGGGCCACGCTTTTTTATAAAAAAAGCAAAGCAAGAAGGGCATTTTTTTGCGAGTGGAAATTCCCAGCCCCTGCCCAGCTGATGGAAACCGGGGTAATTGTAGCTCGGGCTCAGAAAAATGATGTGTGGCACCAAGGAATATCACATTTTAATTTACTGGGGGGAAAAGTGATGGGAAATGTTTGTGTTTTTTTTATTCCTCCTGTGACTGGAGAACAAAAAAAAAAGGACAATCTTGTGAAATCCAGGCCACCTGGCCACGGGAAGGTTCAGCTCCTGCCTGGGTGATCGCGCCGGCTGCAAACACAGACACAGCGAGCGCAGGAGCAAAAACCAGTTGCCGCTTCGCATGTGGACTGTGGGACTCCATCTTCTAAAATTCAGCTTAGATGGTTTCCTTCCTCCTTTTTACGTACTGCATTTCAAAAAAGGCAAAGGCAGTGCAGGCAGTATTTTTTTCCAAGGTATATCTCCTAAACAGGACCAGTAGAAGGAGCTTGTTCTCTATACGGGCGAGCCCCCCACTGCAGTCACGTTACTCAACCATAACCCGTGTCTTCAATCTGTCTCAAAAGAAGGAAAGTTCCTCCTAAATTTCTGGGGCAGTCTGGATCAGCACCAGAGCACTGCTGTGCAAAAAACTCTCGCTGGGGTCATCAGTGGGAGCACGATGATTCCATGGGGAAGAGCAAGCACCACCACACCTCCTCTGTAGGGCTTCTGGAGGATCAGGGAGGCTTACGATGAGCGGCATCCTTGGAGAAAGATGAGAAAGAACAAGGGAGAGGGTGGGACAGAGCCTGGAGGCTGGGCTTGGGATCATGGGGGTGGCTGCAGGGGTGGTTGGGGACAGAAGATTTAATACATGAAGGACAAGCGTTGATCCAAATGGTCCATGAGTGTGGGGAATCTGTCCTGTCCTCGAGCCTGCCACCTCCTCCCAAACTGGAGCCTGGCACAGGTTCTGCGGGAGCCGATCCAGTTCCCAATGAAGTCCCTGGGACTAAGCACAGATTCAGCACTGGCCGCATTTGGCTGCCAAAATATGAAACTTTCAGCCCTAATTCTGTCTTGACAACTAGGAGGATTAAACATCTAGAACTACAGTAATTTTTCTACTGTTTCAAGCACTCCCGAACGAAACAAACTAAAAGAATAATCAGAAGTGCAATCCATTTTGGAGAGCTTTGGTGAAAGAGGCTTCATTTGTTGGATTACTTGTTACAATTAGATGCGGTATAGATGATATCAAATTATATTAATAGCTCTAACATTTCACAAGTGTTGGTATGAAAACTGCCCAGCCTTGGTAATGAAAACATGCAGAAGCGAGCTTCGTAAAACAATCAGAAATCAATCCGAGGTGTCAAGCTGAACATGTCAATGAGACAGTTTGCAGTCAGAGGGTTTTCTTATGAAGTGCTGTCAACAGTCAACGCTACACTTGTCTGATCCGTCCAGCTACGCTAAGTGGGAAGATTTCTCTCTCTTTTTTTTTTATTATTTTTTTTTAAGCCCAAGAGAAAGGAAAAACAGGAAAATGTAAGCCACTGTAATTCATCTCAAGTATCCTGAAGGACAATTAGTAACAAAGGCGAGCGGTGGTAAGCCTGCTCTTTGGTGTGGTTTGGAGATCTGGGGCTGTAATTATTGAGCCATCCCGCTGAATAGCACAATCACTGCTTGACGGCTGCGTGGCAGCCCCGGTGCCAGGGCTTGAGCTCTTGTGTAAATGAAACGTCAGGCTGGGGGGGGAAAAGGGGGCCATTGTGTTTACCCGGCGCTCTGATTAGCTTTTAGCGAACAATGAATTTCCAATCCACACCAGACATTTTAATGGCCTTGTCGGGATCTTTCTTCATAGGAGGTGCGGATGGAAGAAGGTGAGGAGGATGGATTTCATCCCCCACCGCCTGGTGTGGGTGCCAGGAGCCGATGTGTGGGCATCCAGCCCCGCTGCCCAGGCTTTTCCCGGCCGGATCGTGGCTCTCAATGCTTGCAGAGCTGAGCTGGAAGCAGCCACCCAGGATCGGAGCCGTGGGACCACAGCTTCATGACTGGCTGGGCAGGTGACATGTTTTTGCACCCGACTACACATTTTTCCACCCAAAGGTCCCCAAGCTTCCCCCCTTCTTGCTCCCTCGAGCATGGTTTGTAACGTCAGGGTTTGTCCCTCTCCCTCTTCCATCGCATTTTCACCCCTTTCCCCCCATCTCTCTCCAGAATAAGCTTCTCCCCTGCAGCATCACGCTCAGGCTTGTCAGCCTTCCCTTTAAACTCCTGCCTAACTCCTCACGGACACATCTCTATTCCTGACATGTCTGTCTGCCTTCTTTCACAGCAGAAATATTTATCAAACTCTGCTTCAAACCTGCCGCTAGCTTCACTCCTCCCTTCAGTTTTCCCAGCACTGCTCCTGATATTGCAAAATCATCCCTTCCTCCGCGCGCTGAAAGAACGTTCAAGCTCCAGCCAAGGATGCTCTGGGAGAGTTTGGTGAGTGCGCGTCCAGAAATTAGGGACTCTGCCTGATTTTTGTTGTTATTCAAAGATATTTGCTAATCCCGTTTTTTTCTAACCAGTTGGAAATATCCCGGACTCGGCCACGTTTCCAGCTGCACGACAGGAGAGCAAACCCCCACTGCCAACGCGCAGCCTGGAACCCTCATCCCTTCAGGAAAGGAGGAATATCAAGGTAAATACACACCTGTAGAATACACATTATTTTGGGCTTATTTCTATTGCAGGGCTGTCAAACCGCCTGGAGAGTGAAGCCGCCCTGGCTGTGCTAAGTCTCCAGGGGACAAATGACAACAGGAATATCCCAATATATTTGGGAATGTGCTTTCTTCACTCAGGATTCATTCAAACAAACTTTTGCAGCTAACCTGTTCAGCGGTAATTCCACCCCTCCCTCCCCCCACCCCAAGACTATTCATGTCCTACCCAGCCCCCGATGATGCTGTAGGTGGCGGGTGAGATGTCCATCTCCTGCCACCCAGCTCTGATGAAGACTTTAGCCCCGTGTCTCCTCCTCCCACCCCAGTGAAGCGGAGCTGGAGGTCTGGAAGCTGCTCGGGGCAGGCACCGCACCTTCCCCCGCAAATCACCACCACGCACCGCCTCCATGGAAGGCAAGCTCCGCAGATGTAATTGATTAGCAACTATCAGCTAATTACAGGGCAATCACAGGATTATTTTTGCTTTGCAAACTGAATAGTTGTCACGAGATTGAATAATTGTGCGGGGCAATTTTACACGCAGGCACATCCCAGCACTGAGTCAAACCAGATCACCTAAAGGCTGCGTACAGCAGGTAGGATTATTTTATTCCTGTCCTGTATAAGTCCATTGTGCACATCATCGCTTACAAAAGATGTCTGGATCCTCTGTGAGGCTCTGAAGTAGAACCAAAAGATAAGAAATCGCTCTACCAGCATTACAAACCCTGAATAATTTGTCCCTCCCTTCACAGCTTATTAAAATTTTGGGGTTGGCAGGAGAGTCAGTCAAATCCCAGCAATGCAACCCAAATATTTTCACAGGGGGATTGGACACTGGACCAGTGAGCAGTTTGAAGAAATGATCTTCTCTGTTGGCAGTTTGATTTGAAAGGTCCTGAATATCTCTTTCCTAGAGAAGGCGATTAAACATTTCAAACCATTTTCAATGTCACTGATTCAGATTATTCAAATATTGAAGAGATGGTGTTAAAGCTGGAAGATACCACACTCTCTTCATTCTCTCAGTATTGTGGCATCAAATCTGGAGGATAAATGCTCCACAGAAGAGGCCTAAATTTCCTAAGCTGAATGGAAATACCAATGCTTCTCTTATCAGGGAATCCTAAAGTTTTCTAAAGCTTCTTGTGTCTCAAAATTCCTACAAAAATCACTGGAACTACCGAAATAGGACCAACTGGGTCCTATTGAAGTCTAAATCACTTCAGTGGGTTAGAAAAAATAATATGAAGAACCAACATACGTCTGAATTAAAAAAAAATAATATGCTTGTATTAATTTAAGTTTGGCATTAGAAGATACATTTCTATATGAGCCAAGAGCTAGCGGAACATGCATGGTGATATTTTTAGTCTTTATCCAGGAAAAGTTAATACAAGAAACAAATGCCAGAAGCACATCACAAATGTACGGGAGGATGGTTCAGATGCTCAGCTGATGTAACTGAGCCTCCATCATTTGAGGTAACGGAGATACAGGGATTTACCCCAGCTCAGTCTGTGGAAATACTGTTGATGCCACTGGGCACTAACTGGGAAGGAAGGAAGCCGAGCAGAGAGGTTTTGTCTCTTTATATATCTTTGGGAAATAATGAAGGAAACATAAGTAGAATATATCTGTGAGGCCACGCTGCTATCAGAGGGCTTGGGTACAAGAAAAACAGCTCAAGCATCGCTCTTATATTGTAACCTCCTCAGAAGCTGGCATCAGAGGCTCAGCCCAGGGCCCCAAATGAACTAAAAAAATGTTTCTGTGCAGGAAAAAAAAGAATCTCTCAGAATGAATCACATTGCTTTGAGATGGAGCCATCCGTTCTCACAGCCTGATTTGAAGATAAAGACAAGGAAAAAGAACTGTTTCTTTGCTAGCAGGAATATCTTTGCTCCCAGAAGATAATCTAGTGGTAATGTTGCATGGGAAAATAATTTTTAGTGAAACTGAAAGCTCATGCACTCTCCCTGCTATGACTTTGGAAGAACAGAGACCCTTCTCAATCATTTTCCAAATGCCCCCCTGCTACCCCACACCCGTATTTCAGTGCGCACCAGCAAAGCTTTCCTTAGCTTCCAGGTGTAGAGCTCTGTAACTGGAAAATATATGTATCATGCAAACTCTTTTTTTAATATCTCTGGGTTTGAAAATCTCAGTGGTTAAACTAAGAACTGCATTAGAAATAGAAAGGAAATGTTGAAAGCTGTAAGTGAGGAGGAAAAAATAAAAAAGAGAGGAAAAATCAGGGTCACCTGGTTACAGTCAGACAAAAGCCACATTTCAAAAAATGTACCCTGTAATTTAGTCAAAATGGAAAGGATGGGAAAAAGGTCAATATTGTTTTAAATGAGACTAACAGCTTCCTTTATGTAATGGGTGAACTCCAGTGTGTTTCCGGATGATTGGCAATTTAGCTGCTCGGGGAAAAAAAAAAAGGTTAAACTTATCAGCACACAAAAGTGCCAGCAATTTATTTCTGTCACTTTCCTACAAATTAACCTATTTTAAGGCATTCTGAACCTCATCAGCAAGCCCAGGTGTGGTGGGGAATGAGGGTCACCACCAGGTCCACGTGCGCCGGGGGGGATGTGAGAGCAGCCCTGGGAAAGGAGCTCTTGGGGTGGGAGATGAGCCTGCTGAGGAGAGGGCTTATGTTTATAAAAAGGAAAATAAATACTCAATGCTTTCCTAAATGAGCAGGGTTTGGTCAGCCCAATCACTGATGTGGACCCTGGGGTCTGATGCTCCGTCCTCACAGCAGAGGGGCTCCAGCCCTCCGAGCATCTTTGTGGCCTCCTCTGGCCTCGCTCCAACAGGTCCATGTCCTTCTGATGTGGGATGGAGCTGGGGAGGGGGGCTGAGCAGGAGGCCATGCTCAAACCCACCTCCGAGACCCCCTGGAAGGTGCAGGGGGAAAGGAAAAAGCCAGAGCAGAAAAGTATCATTTTTTTCCGTCGGCTTATACGGGAGACACGGGCTTCTGCGAGAGACACCAGCTTAAATGAGACCTTTAGCATTAACATTTTCAAACAACAGTTGGTCTTTCCTTTCCATGCTAATTACAGCCTTTCTGAAAGACCAGGGCAGGGTCTCCCATCACCCCATGTGTGCTGGGGCTGGGCAAGGTTCTCTCGCACGACACTCTGCAATTTCGACAGAAAATAGCATAATTAATTTAAACATAATAGCTACAATTTTCAAGAGGACCAATATGAAAGTGAATTGAGGCTCCCGTTCCATTTGTGGCCAGAAGTTTCCAGGGTCTGGATGCTGAGGAGTGTGGTAGAACCGATCTCCATCATGAGATGGAGGTGCTCAGCTCTTGGAAAACTGGGTATTTTTACCTGGTGCTGCCCCTGGAAGGGAACTTTAATGGCTTTGATCTAAATCACTCCATCTTCCAGCTGATAATGCTTTTAAAGAAAGCAGAGGTTTTCCCTTTAAAATCCACCTCATAGATAGCAACATCTTTCAATATCTGGATATTTTTTAATGTTGATTTTAAACACAAGGATGCTTGACTGGCTGCTCTGTACCTAACGAAGCTCTTAATGATTCTTCCAGAAACATCCACAGGTGAATCTGCCAGTGAGTTAATCAGCTCACAGCTGATACATAATCACAGCTCAATACTGTGATATTTTGATCTTTGGGATTTCTGTGAACACTTATGGGCCTTTTTTTGCTTCTCTGACCACGTAAAACATCACCATTGATGGGTTTCCTTCATACCCAGGTTACTCTGCAACTAAATACCGCCTGATAGCAAAGTCCTGAGCTCAGATTAAGAGCAAAGACCCTGGTAAAACTTACAGGAGTGTGATATCAATTCAGGCCATTAAAAAATTTCCACTACTTCTGCTTGATCATTAATGCTTGTTTTCTTGAATACCTGAAATACCTGTTTTCACCTGCTATGGACACCGTCTCCTCTTGTGATACAACCCTTCTTCTTGTGATTACTCCCTTAGATGATCAAGAAAAACTGAAAATATGAGCTTTTTGTAAGTGGCAGAGGGGAGCCTCTAACATTTATCTTTTAGGTCAAATTCATACAGCTTAATTATCTTTTATTAAAGTGGCAGTCACCATAACATTAAAATACGGCGTAAGCAACATCAGGAGGAATGGGCTGTAGATTTCCAGCAAAGTTTTCAGGGGCAGGTAAAGTGCCTGGTGTAGGTCACTAGAAAAGACCAGCTTAGGAAGAAAATTAGGAAGGCTGAATTTTTCACTTAGTCTCTTTTTCCCCTCTGGTAAGAGACAGTCAGGCGGCAGCTCACGTTAGCAAAACATCAACTTCCAGGGGCCTTTAATAATGGCCTTCAGTGATCCTAGAAATGCTAAGAGGGCCAATTTTGCAGTCTAGGGTATTTGAATCAGTAGCTTTTCATATTGCGGTTGAGGCATAAATAGCCATTGTATCTGCTGAAATTATTTTGATCAACTTATGTATTCACCAAGCGGTGTCACTACCACCGTTCTCGCCATCGCAGTGCTGGAGGAGCTAAGATTCGAGGAACTTGACAGGATAATTAAGTATGAAAGCAGACTGGATTTAGCAGGACCCCAGTGAGTCAACAATCCTGATTGTTTCATCATCTCGGCTTTGTGCTGTTCATATCTTATCAGATTAGATAACAATCTGGTATAGCTATGAGTTGAATTACCATGTTGAACTGCACAGTTAGACCACATGAAAAACATCAATACACATTTAAATAATCCCATTTTCAGACTCAGATAAGAAATGGCCAACCTCTATAAATCAAAGGCATATCCTCGGGCTAAAATAAAGAGTGGTCTGATTACCTATTCAGTTATATCAAAGTGCAACAATCAAATGCTATTGCCAATATAACGCAACGCTCTTATAGCGGAGCAGTGACACGACTGCCTCGCGACAGCACATTTCAGAGCTAAAATTCTGCTGGCGATTTTCAAAAGTGAGGAAAGGATTTAACCAGGTATCTCCCCCAGAAACGAATGCTTTCAGTGTCTCAGAGGCTCCTTCTCCTTCACATTCCTCCTTGCACAGGGTTCTTGCTCTCAGCCTCTGGTGCAGAAGCTTGGAGGTCCTGCAAATCCCCCCCTTTTCTGACCTCTCCATCCCCTTCCCTGGACACAGTCTCCGTTAGCAGCCCACAGACACAGGACCTCTTGTTCTTCCTGCCCTGTCTTTCCCAAATGACCTATGCTCTCCCAGAAGTCCCATTTTCCACTGGAGACTCCCCACTGCCACCCACAGATGCAGGTGACCAGACATGGCCTCCTGGGAGGTGCCCAGGCCACGGGACGTGTAGCAGTTTTTCCTGCAGCATCTCTGGGGAAGGGGTGGTAGGTGACAGGCTTGAAAGATCTGGCCAACCTGTGAGGACACACAGATACGCTCACACCCTGTGTGGTGTGCGAGGAGCCATGGAGACCTCCCCTTGGAGACCTACTGCTCTTCCCTTTTCTTCCCTTCTTGCCTATAACAATATGAGAACCGATCAGAGTTTCTACTTGCATGAAGGTAAATTTTCCCTAATTGTCCTGTCTTTAAAAGGCTTTTATTAAAAAGGTCGCTCTCTCTTTTTTTTTCCCCTTATTCTCTCCATCAAAACCTTAAAACACAAAGCTCCATCACTTTGATTTCGTGATCTCCTATTTCCTATTCTCAGTAATGCTGGGGCAGACGTAATGTCTCCTCTTTAAAAGGGGATGGAGGACTTGAAGGGCCATGCTGTTCCATCAGATTCACACAGCTGGGAAGTGTATTAATGGAAATGAAATTATTTCTGATTTGTCCTGGGTTGAGAAGAGAATTAAGCCTGGAAAATTTAAGTTTGAGATGAATGTGTGGCCCTCTTAATTACAGCCACAGTTTCTACCACCCCGCCAGATCCTGATACCACCTGAAAGCTGGGTGAAATCCTGCATTAAGAACCCCGTTGTTGAGAATTAATATAGAACTAAATAAAAATTAAATGGGAATCAATTTTCTTTCAGTACTACCAGCCGTTCCCCTTTCCTTCCTTCTCTTTTCCCCGCCCCTCACACGTTATCCTCTGATCTTTGATGCAGCTATTTGCAAACTAACCATTAGTTGTCAGTCTCCAGCCACGCACAGCCCAGCCGGCAGCCAGAGCATCCCACAGCTGCTCTGGGAGTGACCCAGAGGGGAAAAGAACTGGGAAAGAACTGGGAAAAGAACTGGGAAAGAACCCAGTAACCACCCCAAACCTCAGCCCCTCTTTTTTTCCCCCACCCTGCTTCCAGCCCAAACGCAGCCGGCTGACGTGGCCGAGAGGATGAGCTGATTTCCAGCCACGGCACCAAAATCTGCCAGGGTGGATGGAACAGCACGTGCTGAAGCAGCATCATGCCAGGGGAGGCTTTTGCACTTTGGTTTTCATCAGTGGAAACTGGAAAGACTTGGGGGAGGAGAGGGGCATGAACCATTTTTTCTCACAGTTGGCCAATTATTTTTAAAGTTTCCTTTGCTGAAAATGCTTCTCAATCCCGACGTTCTGCAAGAAAACAGCGAAGGAGCACATATTTCCCATAAAGATTTACATTTCAGTGAAACAGCCCATTGCCTTTTATGCATTTTTCTAAACTCTCAGCTGGAGTTTGCTCGGAAGCTCTTTGGCTGCAGATTCGGCAGGTCCCACAGCAAAGAATATCCGCAAGATTCCAGAGGAAACGGAAGCTGGCTTGGGAATGGGCATCACCCTCCTGCTGAAATGACCAGTCTGCAAGAGGCAAGGAAGGATGGCAATAAATATGGGCTGTGGAATCTCTGAGCACCCGTCTTGAACAAGGACTAGGACAAGAGGAAATGGCCTCAAGTTGCACCAGGGGGGGTTCAGATTGGATATTAGGAAAAGTTTTCCGGCAGAAAGGGTTATGAAGCCTTGGAATGGGCTGCCCAGGGAAGGGGTTGAGGCACCATCCCTGGAGGTTTTCAAAAGATGGGTTGACATAGTGCT
>JAOQGH010000005.1:2995538-3006458 GCA_025769975.1 Gallinago jamesoni
TCCCCCCCCCCCCCCCCCCCTTATTTAGTATGGCTGGATGTTTCTATTTTTCTCCTCAGAATTTTGATTTGTATATTAGCATTACAGTAGCTGTCCAAGTTGTGTGATATTCCTGGGGAGAAAAAGATATAACACACTAACACACTAGAGGAATTTCACAACCCCCCCCCCTTTTTTTTTTCCTGCTGCTGCTTTCCTGCTGTAGCTTATCTTCTTAACAAAGACAGGACTACAGTGGGTTTCACAAGCTGAGTAAAAGCACTTTAGCTGAGAGATGCACGGATGGGTAAGAACTGAGGGAAGATAAACATCCCCACATCAAGAGGCACGAAAGCCGTACAACAAGGAGAGATGCTCCAGAGCAGCCGGGGAGTCTCCGGCACCAAAGGGGGGTTCTGCCCTTCACCGCTGCCATCGTCGTCTTGGGGACAAGTGCTCACCTTGCCAAAGTTAAAATCATGCTCAGGAAAGAAGAAAAAGCCAAAACATTAACCTAAAAAAACCCCACCAAACCTCAGGGGCCCCCAAAATGCCTGATCCCAGTTAAAGACCAAGGCTGGGAGCGGTGGAATGGGTTGTTTGCAAACAAGCAGGGAGGGCTGGGAAGCAGGAGCTCGTGGCAGACCGGGGGTAAAGAGGGGCTGGGAGGGATGCGGGAGCTTCTTAGATGCACAAGCAGGTTTCAGCTGGGTTTGAGGCAGGGATTGCACCCCTCGTGCCTCCTTCAGGTCCCCACGTGGTGATGGAGTGGGGCAGCACCGGGAGGCTGTCCGTGCTCTAGGTCAGCTGTAAAATATTTACGAACGTGAATGAATGAAACCTCTCGATTAACTTCTCGAAGAAGGAAGAAATAAGCGGTACGAGGCAAATGGAGCTTAAGTTAGTGTCTACAGTCACTTCCCTTTGTGTAACTGATGTAGTTACTTCCTTGAAAATCAACAGGCAAGCTGGGAGGGTGCAAAGCAAGGTCTGCATTGCTCATAGTCTGACTGAATCCCGGAAATTACCAGGGCAAAAAGACTGCAGTGCACAGAGTTAGACCAGCACAAGCTTCTCTGGTGCTCAGAGAGCCTCTAGATGAGTGCTCTGATTCCCAATTCCGGAGCAATGTCCACATCTCCTCAGTCCAATCCTTTATTTCACTCGCTGAGTCATTATTTTGAGGTTTCATCCATCATGTGTTGGGCAGGAGCAGGGCAGTCCCTTTACAGGCTCTGAGATTGCCATCTGGGTTTAGGACAAATAACCCAATATAAAGAAACTTTGTTTAAAATATTTTGGGTTTGTTTTTCTCTCATGCAAGCCTAATAACTAAGTATATTGTACCGTGGCAAAAAGAGATACGCATCGATACAGCCAAGCCCGTGTGTAATTAAGGCAGCGCAGTCAATTGGTATTAAGGAGTTTCCACTTGTGTATTACTTTGATGGAAACCCTTTTCCCCGCTGGATCAGATAAAATCTCAGCTTCAGCTGACTGTCTGCTTCCAAACCCTGAACAAAGCGGGGCCTCCACAGTCCCAGAGAGGAAAAAAATTACACGTTAAATGAATCTCAGAAATAAAAACAAATGCCAGAGTTATTCCAACAGGGTTGTAGCATGTGCCAGCGATATTCCTGGGCAAGGAGGGGGCAGCCCTGGAGCAAGTACTATTCATTATTATTGATGAATATTCTCAGGAGAAACAGAGGATGTTGCTTAATGGCTTGATCTAATATGCCATCAGAGAAAAGGGAAAAAAAAATAGAGTGAAAGACATCCTCAGACGCAAAAGCTAAGGAATCTTCTGAGCTGTGGCTGGTCCTTTAATTACCCATGCTGTGAGGGAGGAGCACACAAAGAAGAAGATGGCTTCAGTGAAAGTCCTTTGAGATGAAGTCCTTTCACTACAGCACTCTTCTTGTTAAGGCTGCAATAATGTTACCTGGAGGTTAGCTTTTTTTTTTTTATTAAGACTTGGAGTCACAGGAATGTTTAACGTGCTCTTGTGCATCTAATTTGCTGAGGAATTGGTGTAACTATCTCTGCCAGCTGGGGAGGTGCAGGTAGGACCCCATACATTTGTGCAAAGAATTGTGAGGTTTGCAGGGACAATCGGAAAAATATGGGAAAAAGAAAGGGTCAGAAGAGCTGAGGCTCTGGCACGGAGTAGATACTGTGCAGAGAGAACCAAGGATGACCAGAGAAGCTTTGTGGAAAACAATGGCTGTGGACAATGGACCCACAGATGTGGACATGCTGCTCCTTTGCAAAATTAGAGATTTTTTCCACCAAGTTGTATGGATGACAGGGAGAGAAAAGCCAGACGATGTGACAGCTTACTGGCTGGTCAGGCAGGTTCAGAGGTGCCTGGTGGTGCCTGCTCATCTGCTGTCCACTCTCCAAAATCATTCAAACAGTGCATCCAATTGCACAGAAACCCTAAGTTACCCACAGCCCAAGACGCCACGCTGTAGGATGTTGCCTCAACCCATTTTCGATGGCTGTGATGACTTGTGAGCTCTGGGCACCAGGAATTCCCCCATCATAACCTCCTGCATCCCCTTGCCCTGAGAAGGGAACCCAGAAAGTGCCCTGGGTCCTGCTGGGGAGCACTGGGACCTCAGTGGTGGGCGTTGGGGATGCTCTGCCACCTGTACGCAGGGCTCTCAAGCCCCACATACCCATGAAAGCCCTCCCCAGCTGCCTGCGAGGGCGGAGGACCACAGCAGCCAGCTGGCAGGCGAGGAGAGCGGCAAGCGAAGCAGGCAGAGGAACCATTAGGAAAAATATCCCTGGCACCAAGCCTGGTGAGCGCGTGGTGCCAGCGTGCAGGGAGGCTGTGGGGAGGAGGGGCAGCAGGATGCTGCCGGGACTGGCCCCAAGGTCCAGGTGACAGCAGGGTCCCCATCCCCATCCTTGGTTTGGCTACAAGCTCCATCCATTCCCATGGAGGCTGACGTCCAGGCTCCTTGGGCTTTAGGGAGGTTCCTGCAGCGAGGAACTGGTGTGAGAAGAGACACGAGCTCGGGGTTTTGAGGGAGGTGCAGGAGTGGAGCTTGCAGAGCACTGGCCAAGGGATGGGAATAGGCAAGGAGCCATCTCCCCGCACTGGGAAATGTAGGGAGACCCTGGATTAGCAACCACTGGGTGCTAAAAGTTAACAGTCTACAGGGTGACAGTACCCAAATGACCCAGGCTGGACCATCTCCTGCATTGGCTCTGCTCACACCACCCCGGGCAGCCCCTTGCTCTCCGTCAGCAGCAGGGAAAAATCAGTGCCTGGTTCTCTCCTCGCTCGCAGCTCATCTCCCCCCACTGGTTTTGTTAAATGCAGCACATTTCCAAAGAAGCAGATTTTAATTTCAATAAACTCTGTAAGAAATAGATCAGCGCTAAGGAGGGGAGCAGCCACAGGAAGTGAGTTTAACTGCTCGGCTGCAGAATATTAATAGGATAGAATGTTATTAGAATAATTTTTCACCGTTTATTAGAATAATTTTTCAGCATGAATAATAAATTAATAGAATAATTTAATACCACTAGCCCTCTGTTTGAAAGGGTATTTTATTTAAAAGTAGCTTGAAAAGTGGCATTTGGGGAGGCGAGATGGGGAGCAGGACCAGGGTGGAGGAGGTGTCTGGGCTGGGGACACCCAACCAGGTGAGTCCTTGGCTGCTGATGGCTCCATGAGGGGCTTGTGTGTAGCAGAAGATGCCTGGACCAGAGGACTCAGTCTCTGGATGCTGCAGCTCAGGCCTCCTCCTGCCCAGCTGTGTGCCACATCCTCCAGCTCCACATCCCACTGGAAAACCCATCTTTCCTTCCAGCAGCCTGGGAAATGGCCACAACGACTCCCAGGTACCTACACGTGGCTTTAACCCCTTCCTTCTCTACCTTGTGGTGGGACATTGATTCCCATCATAGTAGTTCTGTGCAAGCCAAGAGGTCTCTCTCCCTCTATTTTTTTTTTTTTTATTTGCATCTGTGTGGAAGATAATCATTCTTCAGAAGGCTATTCACACCACAAAAGCACAATGACATTATTCTCTCCCTCTCTCTCTCTCTTTCTACTGTTTTACTCTACAACTGACAATTAATGTTAGAAAGAACATGAAATGGAGGAGAAATTACAGCAATTTATCAACTGAAATTATAGGTGTAGACACATGTCAGCAGTGGAAACAGTTTCTATCAAAATTAAAGTATTTAGAGATTTTCCTCAAATTTCAAATTATGCAAATCCCATTTTTGTGATACGCTGGTACTGTAGCTTTAATTGCAGGATTACCAGCAAGCTGCAAACTGCACTTGTAACCAGGATTCAGCTCTTCCGAGAGCGGCTCCCTGCTCCAGCACATCTTATTAATTCAACAAAGTTCCCGTCTCTTTAACAAATTAAATATGTTTTGCAGAACAGGCAGTGGTTTTCTTGGTTTCAATCTGTCACGAAGGACCCTGCTGTTTGCAGAGGTTACTCGACAGCTGGATGAACAGACAGGTTTGAGTCCAAACACGGATTCGAATGCATATTTATACATAAAACATATTTATACAACAACACCGTGGGAACAGCTTGTGCCGCCGAAGTTTCTACAAGTCCCTTTACGGTGAGGACACCGCAACCGAAGACGGGGGAGGAATCTGGATTTCACCTTCTTTCCCCAGGTTTTTCTGGATCAGCTAGAAGCTGCTCGGTGACCCCAGGAGATGAAGGGTGCTCCCAAGAGGATGGAGCTTGCTTCTCCCCCAGGAATAACCCGCGGGGCTGGAAAGCCCCGTGCCAGAAAGCCTGCCACAGCGCGCTCCCGACGAGCTGTTTGATCACCGCCAGCCTAATTAGAAGGCACAATATTCACGATGTTATTTCTCTTCCCTTGCCCCATTTTACGTCCCTCTGATGTTGCAAACGGAGCCAGGGATGAAGCACAGGAGCAGGCAGTAGCTAGAAAAGGCTTCTGCCTGGCGGAGAGTGCCAGGAGACTGTCGGGCTGAGGTGGGGAGGTTGGGGGTACCGTGCTGGAGCCCCAGACATCCCTTGGCTGGGCAGCCCGCTGGGATGCTGGGGTTCCACTCACACCCTCGGCGGAGCCAGGGAGAAGCAGAGCAGATGGGAGGAAAGAAGAAAGTGTTTCCTCTCCAGAGGAGAGGCAAAGAAAGCTCTCTGGGTAGCTGTTCTGTAATTCCAAGCTTTGCAGGAGAAGGGAAGTAAACATTTTCTCCACTTGGAAGAAGAGTGGGGTTATACTCTGCTGCATCCACAGAATCACATGGGGTTGGAAGGGATCTCTGGAGATCATCTCCTCCAACCCCCTGCCAGAGCAGGTCCACCCAGAGCAGGTTGCACAGGAGCGTGTCCAGGTGGGTTTGAATGTCTCCAGAGGAGACTCCACCACGCCCCGGGGCAGCCTCTTCCAGGGCCCTCAAAGTAAAGAAGTTTCTCCTCAAGTTTAGGTGGAACTTCTTACATTCAATTTTGTGCCCGTTTCCTCTTGTCCTGTCACTGGGCACCACTGAAAAAAGACCGGCCCCATCCTCTTGACACCCACCCTTTAAGTATTTATAAGCATTGATCAGATCCCCCCTCAGTCTTCTCCAGACTAAAAAGACCCAAGTCCCTCAGCCTCTCCTCGTAAGAGAGATGCTCCAGGCCCTTCATCATCTCTGTAGCCCTGTCCCCCAATTCGTGGGATGGCTCCGGGGCACTGACACCTGGGATACCTGTACATCACAATTTAACCTCAGTGGTCCCTTAGCTGTATCCGAGGGCAGTGCTCTAGCATCAAGCTGTGCTTTTCAGCCGGTTTGCAATGATGCTGTTCAGTGGAAGATCATCTCCAACGCTGTTCAATACCTCAAGGTTAAGAGTCACCATCCTACAGCCACTGGAGCTGAAAACCCTTTCTCAGACTCAGCTGGGGAGTTATAATCCTGCTGCAGAAGATTGCAAGAAACGGCAGAAGCGGTGAGATCTATGGAGGACTGTGAGATCTATGTACAAAGACATGGACTTCACTCTCCACAGCAAACGGCACCAAGTTGGGCTGGACTTCTCATGATCTGCTCACTGGATGGGCGACATGCACCCATCCCGAGAGAACGCTGGAGACAAGCTGGCATTGAATTTCCCAAACTAAATCCATACGGAAGTGAAGTGGAAGGTGGCACGAGCACCCGAGGAGCATCGCGTTATTTCCTTCGCAGCCCAGTTCCGACCCCATCCCCCAGTTGCTGCGGTGGCTGGTGTGTGGGTGCTGTGCCCAGCTCTGCCCTGGGCTCTGCATCGCCCACGGGCACCCGCACACCCACCGCTTCCGAACACTCCTCCTCCCCTGGCTCATCTAGCCCTTCTCCGAACTACCGCAGGGTCACATCCACGCTGCGGCCGGTGGGTCTCCCTGACCCAGAGGTTTCTTTTAATATCTGTTAATGGGGCCAGCCCAAGACCCAGCCAGATGCCTGGGATCTATTTGCATATGCCAGGCAGCGGCGAGGCTCCCGACAGCCCCTGTATCCAGCTTCAATAACCACGATATGCTCCATCTGCTGACTCCCCAGCATAACAGCAGTGGGGAGCTGTACTGCCAGAGGCACTCGCCTTTAACAGCTGAATGGCTGAACAGCTGGGAAATCAGCGAAGGACACTTTGCGGAGGAGAGCGGGGCTGTTGGCCTCGCTTCCCGTCGCACCCGCGCCGTGGAGGGGAGGCAGAGGAGCCACGTATTCAATTCAACACGAGGGGCAACCTCACCGAGAGTCTCCATGTCCTCTGCACCCAAGTAGCCACGACCCGGAGAAGCTGGAGGATGGGTTGATGTAAAAGGAAGAGTCTAATGGGAAAAATAAGTTACCTACAGGCCCCCACGCGTTCAAATGGGCTAGAATAAAATGTTTTAGGGATCCAGTAGTGATGCTCCCTATATACCAGCACTCTTCACCGCTGCTGTTGATACAAACAGGGATGGTGTCTGAGCTGAGCAGCCAGGAACAGGGAGAGAAACAGCCTTGTCACCTGGTGCAGAGGTGATGAACACCACCCGGCTGGGCTCCCAGCAGGTTGCAGGACCAGGCTATTGGGATAGACATTTTCCCATGCAGGGAGGGATGGAGATTGCTGATCAGCTGCCCAAGGACAGCAGCAGGGGCTGCTGGACAGGATGTGTGGGAGCGGCATGATGGGGGATGTTCAACATGGAGCTCCCAGCTTGGCTTTGATTCTTGGTGTTTCCCCATATATTTTTTTTGGAAAGAGGGAGAGAGAAAACAGACCTGGGCATGTCGAGTTGTATGTGCTCAGGAAAAAAGACTCTGGTTTTCCAGTGGCTCGAGGTGGGAGCTTGAGGGAAGACTATGGATGGGTTTTATCTGAAATTGGAAAGGAAAAGGAAAAGGAAAAGGAAAAGGAAAAGGAAAAGGAAAAGGAAAAGGAAAAGGAAAAGGGGACGGGATAAGAATGGAAAAGAACAGGAAGGAAAAGAAAAAGAAAGAAAAGAACAATCATTGGGAGAGGGGGGAAAACCAGAATTGATTCAAGCATTTTTTTTTTCCAAAATAATTCAGTGATTCTCATTCAGCTGGTGCTTTTCTTAAAGACCAAAGAGCCTATATGATAAGCATATTTTACAAATTAGGTAGCGATTTATCCCGCTTTTGTTTTAATGATTGAAATGAATGATGTCGTGCCGCTTGCTGCTGCTGCTGCATTCAGCGCCTGCTGTTCTTGGGAGCTGAAGACACCGAGAAATTTGCATACTTAATGCCGGGAACTGGCACAGACTAAATAGCTTCTTTTCTTTCCTCTGTGTTTGTAGATTTACTGTAGTGCTGGGTTTAATCAAAGGCTTTTTAAAGCCGTCCGTGTGCCGTTTCACAATGCTGAACTTGCATGTGACAAAGGCAGCTATTTATTACTTATCAGCTTTATGGCAAGTACCACAGGCTACCCTAATTAAAGGTATAGGGGCTGCATACCCCTGCAGAAAAAGGCACTGCCCGGTGAACATTTCTAATCCCTAATCAAGCCATGGCATGGATTAATATTTTTGTTGTTGTTTTATTTCTGTTTAAATATTCAGCAATAAGGTTAGGGCCAGGGAGAGAGCTAAGCCAAGAAGGTCCTTTTGGATGGGATGTGAACTTCCAAGTGTCGGCATGAGCTCTCCACGTGGATTTCATCGGCTTCATTCATAGAGGTGCTCTGCACCATCACCTTCACTCAAGCGAAACTGGCTGGGACATGATCAGCTTCATGAAATATCACCAAAATGGAATGGATCACTAAGGCAAAAATGCTCCACGGAGATAAATCCATTCAACCAGCTTTCTTGTGGGCTTCCCAGTTTACTTCTCATGTTACTTGAGGAAGAGAGGAAGAGAGTGAGCTGTCATGCTCCATCACTTGATTTGAGGTTGAGTGGATCATCAAGCAGAAGACACAGAGTGATAAGCTCCCCTTGAGGAGGAGCTTGGACCTTGCATCTTTTATGACTGAGACCACCACCCCAGAGATCAGGTTATAGCCCAGAAGACTCTTCTATTTATTAAGATAATCCAACAGTCCCAAATCTAAGAAGCCTTCTTATGCCAGCTAGCTTTTGATTTGAAAACTAGTATTTTGATACAATCCTATGTCTTCAAAAACCGGCCCATAATTCTCTGGTTTTGTTCCACCGCAGACAAAAATAAATGCTGAACTTTGGAGGATGCTCAGAGAATGGAAATGTCATATCGTGGACAGCTCTGCATTCAAATCAGTGCCCACCAAACCCCACAAGAATAGCTACACTGACTGGAGTGAAAGCAGGATTGCCCCTTATTTACTATCAGCAAATTTAGGGCTCCCTTTGAAGTCAGTAATAAATTTCCACTGGCAAATTATTATTATTTTGAACAGCAAGAAAACACGTTTTCCTCTCTAAATATTTTCCAACTTAAAGCGACAAAACACAGTGCAAGGGAGAGCAAACAGAATTAGGCTCTCGGCGGGGTCGGTCCTTAAAGAGGCAAACTTCTTTAAAAAAAATAAATAAATTGCCCCCTCCCCCCCCAACATCTGCTGGGAGCACTCGGAGATAACTGGCAGCTCGAACAATAACTCCGAGGACTGGAGTCCTGGAACAATGGGAGTGGGACGAGAGCAGCCCTCGCCGTGGCATCGTTTCCAGGCCTTCTGCACACGCAATTGGTTCACGGGAATAAAGATCAAGTTGGACCAATAACACTATAATTTGGAAACAAATATATTGATTACAAGAGAGCCCCACTGGAATGAAAGGGACTACTTGCAAAGTGCGGTTATTATTCTGCGCGCGTAGGGATGACAGAATATGGGCTTCTACGGTTCGGGATGATATTATCACCCTGCAAATGCAATATTACGCTGCTGCAGTAACGTGATGGGGTGATGGGGTGATGCAGGGTGATGGGGTGCTGGGTGCTGGGGTGATGCAGGGGTGCCCTCCCAGTCTGAAGGACCACTCCCGCACGGCAATTCCTCTTCGCTCCTCTGCTATGGCCACTAATTCCTACACAGCCTTCTGAAAATCATCATCGCTAGACCCTGCAGGTCCTGTCCTCCCCAACTTCACTAATAGGGAGTTTGCCTTTCTTCTAAAGTGACTATTTAATAAAAGGCATAAAAACTGGCTATGAAATATCTAGGACAAAGGATAGTATTAAAATAATGGGTTTTGCCAGAATGTCTACACATATTAATAATGTTTTAGAGCACAATAATGGCATCAATTTTAAACTCCTAGCTTACTTTTCACCATCAGTGGGTTGTAGTTAGGTTCAGGCTTTTACTCAGCTCTGGAAGTGACCGAATTACTCTGGTTTTATTTCTGACTATTTATCTATTTAAATTTAAATTAAAAGCCAAGATACGCATCTAAAACTTTAAATTCCCAAAGTCATCTTTCTTAAAGCAGCAGAATCCCAACAACATCATCTTGAAAGGAAGTCAACCAGCCAGATGCCTTTAAAAAATACAAACAGAGGTCCTCAAATTTCCCTTATATCAGAACTAGCAGCAACAAGTCCCAAGATCCTGGAGACCTCAGGGTCTCTCTCAACCGATGAAGACTGGCCACCTTTCCCTCTTGTTCTACCACTGCTCTGTGGCTACTGGTACCAGCCCAGGATGATATTTATTGCCACCTCATCTCCTTCCAACATCTCGGAACATCTTCCAACATCACTTCTGCCTTTACACTGATGTTTCCCTTTGTCAAAGCATCTCTTTGCCTTCCTGCATGTGGAGTATCACAGTTACTCACTCCATTGTACTGCTTTAATTTAATTATTTTATTATTATTATTTTTTTTATTCAAGGCTAAGCTGAGCCTTTCAAGCAGACCAGTGAGTTTAGGGCCCACCTTTAGTTAACCTGCAGAGAACAGGTTTTCCAAAGGTGGGCATTCAAAATTTTCTGAAAATTGTTTCTCTTTAATGAGTCCGACCTCAGGCTCCCAAGGTGAAAGACACACAAACTGGTAATCATTTCTTAAAACGTTTTTCCCTGTAGCGAAGTTAAATTGCAAAGTTGCATTTTCTTTTCGAAATAATTTTCTCTGCATTTTAATTCCTTTCATTTTGACAGCCTTAAAGGAGACAGATCAAGCTGAACCAAAGATTTTACAACTCTCAACTAAGCCTGTTTTAAATGACTGCAATGTTCATTTCAAACTAAAAGTCTATTTTTTATTTTTTTTTTTCCCCCCACCCTGTAGGTACCAGCCCGGTACAGACCCTTTTGGGGAAACATATGCAATGGCGCGATGCTGGACAAACCAACAACTACGACAACACCAACAAAAAAATTAGCAGGGGCACAAATTTGCAAAGAGGGGTTTGCATTCAGTCCACTGTGCTCGAAACCAGCGGCGGAGGCTCTAATGGCCTTCTTGGGCCTCATCAGCCTCGTGCAGCTGTTCCTTCGGC
>JAOQGH010000005.1:3006558-3021681 GCA_025769975.1 Gallinago jamesoni
ACTGTGCTCGAAACCAGCGGCGGAGGCTCTAATGGCCTTCTTGGGCCTCATCAGCCTCGTGCAGCTGTTCCTTCGGCAAGTGCTAGTGTTGGTCTAAAGGGAAAAAAAAGACTTATTTTTGGTTTGTGGTGGCTGCTGTGGTTTCATCAGCCTGATTTATTTGCTGATTTGCATATGCTCACCCACAGACGCTGTGAGTTGTGCTTTTCCACGGAACGGGACCATTAATGCTGGCTGCCACAGCTCCACATGTTCACCTTGCAGGTATCTGGGATGGTAGGTGTGCTATCAGCACAGCCTCCAATGATGCGGGTGCTCCCACCAACACTGGGTGATAATAATGCTCCATAAGCAGTGAAAAACGGATGATATTGTAGCTGCGTGTGGTTTTTTTATTATTATTATTAATTTTTCCCTAGCTGTAACATTTCACACTGCTTGCCAGAGAGGATACGAGCAGCACATCATGTGCAGGCCAACATGGGTGATGTCTCCGTGCCGTAGTAGCTGGCTCTACAGCGCTCCGTTTACGATAACTGTTATGCCCATTCATAAAAAAACCAACCAGCAAATATCCTGTGAGCACAAAACTGCATTATTTATAGACCAATTTCTCAACATCTGACAACTTCTGCAAGAAACCTAGATATTATCTTCACCCTAGTCACCATGCAAGCCTCCGAACATATCTACAGTCTCATGATATCTTGAAGACAAAAGAGACAATTAGACTCCCTGGGGAATCACAAAAGTGCTGAGAGATACTGGGACAGGTGGAAGGATGTTTCCCATACCCGGTGAAGCCTGTGCCCTCTTGGTGAAGGTCATCAGACCTCAGCTTGAGCTGGACCATTCCCAACTTCTTGCCCTTGGGGTAAGAAAGCATTCAGACCGGGACTGCGGTGTCTCTGTGGGAAGTTGTGCTCATTTTCCTCTAGATGCAGCAGTCAGGATAGAAACTTGGCTCTATAATCAATTTTATTTCATTTTATTACTCTCGGCTCTTCCAGAGCATTACAAACTCTCGGAGGACCTTTTAAGACATCTGCTGATGCTTCACTTATAAATCAAATTTCTCTTTCCTGGATTCTTGGCTGGGTCCCACCTCCCTCCTGAGCTGTGGGAGCAAACTCCTGCCGAGCTCGTCCTGGGAGCGATGCCCCGAGGCCACCTCTGCCTTCCTGATGTCTCCCCAAAAAAGTCGTAAGGGAGAAATTTTCCCAGTGTGAGCTCAGGTTTTACTGGTCAAACTTTTTTGTTACAGCTTAACAAGATGCTTTATCATCCCTTCTCCCCATGTTGGCAATTGCAACAGGTAAAATCAACATTTCGCTGCTATATCTGGGTCTGGACAAGATTTTTTTGAGGTGGGTTGTGTCGGGTGGAGATAACACCTCTTTGCCCTCCTGAGGGACAAATCTGTGTCAGATGGCGCCCAGAGTGTGGGCACATTTGAGACAGGGGAAGGTTACTGGGAAAGAAGATATTTTCAACCAACATTTTTCCTGAATTGAAATTAAAAGCTGAAAAGATTTATTACAGTGCTGTATTCATGCTGCTATATTTAAGGTGATGTCAGTGTTCTCAGCATAATCCTTCTTATGCACAAGTTGTTGAGCACTTGACTGCCATAAAGTCCCATGTGAGAAGCAGAGCACACCCAGCCATGGTGCAGGGCAGAAATGAAGAGGAAGAGAAGACGAAGGGTGGTGAGAAGAGCAGCAAATCTACCTGATGGTTCCTACATTGTCCACGCTCAAACCACAGCCTTCAGGGTCAGATAGAAAGACTTGAGGCTGGACTGGCCCTGGGTGCAAAGAGCCAGCCAGCCTTAATGCAACCCTCTGGTCAGAGACAAGGATGAAATGAATCTTCGAAGCGGAGATTGTGGAAGGAGGATAAAAATTATAAACCTAGTGAGTAAGCCTAGTGCTGATCATAGCATCGAAAATCGATAAAGTCAAGGATGTCCCTTTGATTAATTTTAATATGAAGCCTTCCCAAAAGCATGCTCCAGCTGACAGCTCGGTCCAAGGAGGAGGAGGAGGAGGAGGAGGAGGAGGGACAACCATGAAGATGGGTAGTTGGGCAGTATGATACCACCAAGAGACTGTCCTTTCTGATGTTACGACACTAAAACCTGGGATTCAGGGAGACCATGGAACATTTAGCTATTATACATGCAATCTTTGTGTAATACATAGCCTAGAAATGTCAAATTAAATTTACCTGAACAATTTCAGTTTGATTCCTTTGGTTATATGATCTTTAAGCTAAATGTTTACATCATTTTTTTCCAAAAGGTCCACGTGCACAAAGTACAGAGCTACTTTAAAGAGCACCTAGTGGATATTTTATTTCCAGAAAACGACTGACACACTGCTCTGGAGGCAGTGACTAATTTCCTTTCAGGCTCTCGATGGCATTCATCAGTTTAGCATCAATTTAGGAGAAGGGTGACATTATTGTCACTTTACAGAGGAAAGTGCTGAGTCACAAACAGAAAGTTCACCAAAATGCACTAATTTGCAGTACCCAGTTTTCGATGATGCAGAATTGGGTATTTCATGCCCTGGGGTTCTTTCTCTATTATGCCGCCTGGACGCAGCTGGAAGAGCTCAGCACCCCTCTAACAACAAATTCCACAATATCAACCCCAAAATAAGCAGCTTGTGTCTACTAATGACTCCAGAAATGTTAGCACTTCATGTAGAAACTCTGTGAGGGAGGTAGAAGTGGGTATATTATCCACATCTTTAGAGACAGCTGTCTTAAATCCAGGACTATCTTTGCAGTTGTTTTTATTGGGAATTTATGGGGTGGTCTGAAATTTCATGATGGTGAATTTTGGAAAAAAAAAAATAATTAATGGAGATTAGAGATTTCTGAGGAGGAAAAAAAATAATAAAGAAAACAAGTGGTTTTTCCTATGTTAAAAAATGAATGGCAACCTGCTAAATTTTTGACTATTACAGGGGATGCAGATGGATATTATGCTGGGAATAGGCCTTTTGAAGTTCTCTCAAATATCTGCTCAAATTTGGCTGTGCTAAATGCATCTGTGAAATTACTATTTGCACATGCTCAGTAGAGAGGCTTTTTTTTTTTTTATTTTCAGCAGCTAAAATCTCTAGAGAATCACCTGAGTAGCTTGGAGCTGTGCCATAACCACAGGCTGATCATACTGCAGCCCAGGATGTCAGTGTGAAATGTGGGATGGGGTTGGCTTTTTCAGGAAGGGGAAGATTTCAGCCCTATGGATGAACACGTGAAAGGCACAAACCAGACATCATTATACTTGCCCCCCCCCCCCCCCCCCAGATACCATCAGTAGATACCAAACCGGAGTCTTTACAACTATCTTTGCAAGTCAAGCAAAATTAATAGGAGGTGGAGCTACCAGACTGCTTGCAATAATTTTTAAGAGATGCTGCTCTCTGAATATATCCTTTATTTGTAGGAGATTTGAGGAGAAGGCATCCTTGCTCAAGGACAGAGCAAACAGGACCTTTCCTTTCCATGGCACAGCCCTAAATGTGTCAACACGTGGTCAAACAAGCAAAGGGGAATTTTACCTGGTTATGGCCACAGGGAGATAAAAGCAGCATCGCTGCTAAACAGAATTAGCTATTTGTTTGTATGGCATTTAATTGCACTGAATAAAGGTCAGTGTGTTCTCACAGTCTTCCCATTTTTGTCAGGGAAAAGAGAGCAGCTGTGGCTCTTCTCCAAGATGTCACACTCTCTTATTCTATAGTCAAGTATTCCCGACTATTTTTTATGAATCCACTCCATAAAGAGAACTCAAATACCCAAATCTGTCTTTTAAGCTCTCATCCACCACGACAACGAAGATCGACACTAGATCGTACCAAAATGTAAAAGGCAATGAAGCAAAAGCATTTCTTCAGGAAAGTTAACCAGAAAGGTTTGGCTGATATTGTTTTCCCTGGGTCACTGGGATTTGCCCACACACTGTCCCACGTTTCACGGGAAATGGGAGAGGTTCTCTCCCAGAAAACTCCACAAAAGTCTGCTCATTGCAGATGCAGATGCTGACGGGTCTTCATTCCTGGTGTAAGTGTCAGGGCATAAAGGTCTGAGGGTAGAAAACCCCACATCTCACATTGCAGGACACGGTGGAGCTCCATGGACTAAACACCCAGCACACTTAAAACACCTCCACGTGGGTACTCCCATCCAGGAGGATTTAACTGCAGTGAGCTGAGAGCCTCCATACAAGGGTTTCACCTGCTCTGGTTTTACACCTTTACCCCATAATCTTCTTGACCCAACGAGCCCAAAGTTGGCACCAGCCCCGCGTATCCTCTGCCCACCCTCAGCTGTGTGCATGGCTGTGCCCAACACTTCTGCTGTCCCCCCATGGGCACCGCAGAAGCAGCAATACTTTCCTCAGAAAGCCTTTTCTGAACGTCTCCTTTGGGGTTTTTATGACCTAGTACCACATCAGCTCTTCTCACCGAGCTGCTGAGTGGGATGATGTGCACAGGCGAACATTGTTACGTGCAAACACAAACACTGGAGACGCCGACAGACGGAGAAATCACACCATTTTGCAGGAGGGAAGGGCAGGACGGGAGCAGGAATATCAGAATGAGCCTTGCCGTTTACATATAACAAGCTACAGCTATATTTGGATACACTGCTGCATTCACAACCTTCCCAATTGCCAGGCTTTCAAATACACACATTACCACCAGAAGTGCTCTTGCTTAAGTGCTCCCATCTCCAGGATTTCCTTTGAAGTACCTGACTGAAGTAACGTAAAGTGCATTTCAATTGGCAGTGAATGCAGGTTAAATGGTAACAGCACAACAGATCCAGTGTCTGTTCCCTGGGCTTTTTCTTTTACCAGTCTCTCTTTTTAAGAGAGCCGGTTACTTACTGTAACGCTGCATTCAGGCACCTTCAGCCTATTAAGCCTCTTTCCTGACCCTCTATACAACTGCTTGAGGATGCTGTGAGCTGTATCAGCACGGCTTTAGGACACACAAAAAAAGTGAGTAAATGCACCGCTGAGCGCCCAGGCTGAGCAGTAAGCAGTGGGTAAACTCTCTTTAGAAATCTCTGCACTTGCATTTACCCCTGGCTACAACCCCTGGCTGGCTGGAGACAGCCAACCACTTTGGATGTGCGTGTCACCTTCCAGACACGGTGATGGAGCATCAACTGTTTAACCTTTAGAGCACTTCTCTAAGCCACTGGGCTGGCTGAAGAATGTACATGATGCTATCAAAATAGCCAGCTCCGCACTGAACAACAAAACAACCCCGCTCTGCTCCTCAGATCGCTGAGCTGCTGCTGCAGCGTTGCTCTTTGAAAAGCAACCAAAAAAAAAAGAAAAAGCAGAGTAGGGTAAGAGCTTAACCTAAGCCACCGTCATTATCCAGGAGGTGTCTCACCCTGTCCGGTCCCAAACAGGACCTCGCTCAGCAGAAAGAAGAATGACCAACTGCAAAACCTGGGACTGAAGGCTCCTGGTGGTTATTAACCAGGCTGACTGCGTACTGGAGAAAGGACTGATCCTTATGTTCTGGGTGTGCTCATACACCATCAAGGTGGGTCTGGGGAGAGGACGTGGATTGGCTGAAGAGGGACACAGAGGTTACGTCCTCCTTCCACTTCCGTACCTTAAAACCAGGCTGAGTGACTTCTAGAGGTGACAAGAGAAGGGATCACGTCCTAAAAACATTGCGAAGCACAGCCAGGCTACAGCCTTCCCACCATCAAGCCCTCTTCGTGTGTGTGTGTGTCTCTGAGAGATTTGAATTTCCCTGCTGCAGTTACCCGGAGTGCGCTTCATACGTAGGGGCTCAAGAGGATCTTCTTTATTTCCTTCTTAAAGCTGTGAGACACTTTTTTTTCCAGATTCATCTCTTTGGAGTGGAAAGGGGGGAAAAAAAGAACTGCTCTGCTGGGGATTTGCTGAACTGAACGACTTAAATCTGAGTATCTTCCAGATCTGGATGTTGGTGGCTTCTCACAGCTTCCTCGTGGCTCCTCTGAACCTCCCCCCGTGATCGATGTGTAACACGCTGTAACGCGTCTTGCTCCGTAACGACTTTGGTGGAGCCATTACAAGGAGTTACACCAGTGACAGACTGATGCTTAAGCCAGTATATGTCTGCATAATATCTGTCTACCTTCTCACACAGCCCCCCATTGCCAGAGCGGCGGCGCACACACAGCATAGTGACAGCCCAAGTGGTGGGTTCAGCCCCATTCCCTGTCACTCACTGCCCTTGTACCCGGGACCGAGCCGCTGAGTGTGGTTAAATTGGCGGGCATTCATTTATGGAGTAAATCATTATGAAATGGAGGAAATAAGTGGCTATCATTGGCACTGATTTCATCTAATGGAGCCTCACACTAAATTGCTAATATTCTCCCTACCCCACTTTTTTTTTTTTTTTTCCTTTTAAAAGACAGAAACAAATAAAAATACAAGCTTTTGTTCAACCTGCCTTCAAATTGCCATTGCCAGGTACACGGTTTGGTGATTATGTACAAATTCACCTTACCTCCTCCCTGCTGCTTCTCAGGCTGGGGAACGGGGTCTCTTCCTTTTGGTTTCAGTAGAGGCTTCGGTAACCTGAAAACTGAAGGAAGACACATTAATGGCTCTCTCCTAAAGTCTCCTTTTCCTTCCTTATCTGGGAAAAGGCAGCTTTTGGTTCAGTGGAGTGGAAGTTGGCTGTCCGTTTCCTGATGGCAGTGAAGAGCAGACTCCCATCTGGTTGATGCAGATGCCACTGTTTTGACTTTATCCAGGTGGTCACCCAGCAAACCCTGTTGTGCCTAATTATTTAAGGGGGTTGTGAAACACTAGGTGATTTTATATACCATATGTGCTAGGAAACATAAGCATGAAGATGCTGTGACTTAATGATGTGGCAACTTCGGCTCTGAATCTTCTGTGTTTTACGGCTTAAATCTGACCCTTCGCTCTACTGCGATGCACTTTGTAGCGTTTAGCATGGGAGAAGAGCAAGCAGAATTGGAGATGGGGAGGTTATCAGCAGTGCTACGGAGCCATCCTCCAGCCTCTATCAAGATAAAGCACTTGACTCCGTTTCAGAATATCCATCCTGGCAGTGTGAGGGCGGGGGGAGAGGGGGAGAGAGCCTGTCCTTTAAATGGGATTTCAGGATTTGGAGTTAAGAGACTTCCTTGGTGGTGTTAGAGCAAATCGCAGACCTCCTTCTCCAGAGCAAAATGACACCACGCCGGGTCTCCTGCTCTGCTTGTTAATTTATTTATTTTGAACGCACATAGTTTGTTGCTTTGACTTTTCAAACAATGGGAAGGTACAAGGAGAGAAGGATAATAAATTGCATTCCCTCCTTTTTGCCATCACAGGAAACCTTGAGGGACTGTTCAGCAAGCTAGAGCTCTTATCTGCCTTTGGGCGATCTCATTATCAAACCTTCATTTTGCTCCCCAGCAGGAGAGATGGCCTGCAACGTATGATAACCTCTACTTATGAAACTCACACTCTAGAAATCTCTGATAATAGACCAGCTAAAATGGAAAACCAAAGAGCAGGTAGTGGGTTTTCAGTCGCCAATAAAGACTATACACACGCGTGCACAGGCAGGCACCCAGACACCCTTATGTTTATTTATATTTCTATGCATCTGTCCAACTCTGATGGCACCTCCCAGAACTTAAACCAACAAATCTAATATTTCCTAGCATACTTGCAATAGTATTTTTAAACAAGCCAGCTTGGTACAGGAGCCTGTGTCCCATCTACAGAGAGGTCAGTGAAATCAGTGGGAGTTATAACCTATCTAACCTGCTCAGGTGTTTTTATAAATCCCATTAAACACTTATTCAAAGACTGTTGAAAATATGAGCTGCAGGAACATAAGTAGTTCCTCGGGGTACAGAGCAAAAGAGGAGAGGAGGAATAAAGAGATTCACGTTCCTAAAACACTTGGGGACTTTTGTTATATTTATTTTCATATATATTGCCCCTTGCATGACCGCTCACTGCTACGCAGTCATGAACATCAGCCTTCTGCAAAGTACCCTGTCTCACCCAAGGGCTGGAAAATGTCACTGGAGAGCCAAGAGAGGGAGAGGAGGGGTGGGCAGGGGACCTGAAAATCCCAGAATTCGCATCCATTCTGCCTGGTTTATGCCACATTCCTTGCAAGCCACCGTGCCCTGCAAAATGATCCAGCCCACAGGTGGCCACGAGGGCACAACCACAACGTATACCCAAGACTGGGGCTTCTACAGTTGGAAAGGGGAAGTGTTGGGTCACGTATCAAGACTAAAAAGGTCCTTTTGAGCACAGAAAGGTCTCCCTAAGGACTCTTTTGAATGCACAGTCCCACTTACAGGTCTGTGTTGCAGCCAGTTTCCTGCTCCACAAGCCTCCACCAAAACCTGGGATGGCCCCACCACCAGGCAGGGGATGAGGCATGAGAAACAGCTACTGCTCCACATCCCTGGGCCACTCACGTCCCCATCACACTGCCAGAACTTCTTTATCACAACCTGAAAAAGGTGGAAATCCAGGCTATGAACTTAATTCTTATCTCCTTTTGTTGTACCGCTGGGAGATGTTCTGGATCAGAAAGAAAATGGTTTGAAGGTGAAACACCTGGAAGCATCACAAATCCTTCCCCTCTATTTTTTTTTTGTTTGTTTGTTTCCATTCTCCTATCAGTAAGAAGGGTTGGCAATGGTCAGTTCATCTCCCTCACCAGTGCGGGTGATGTGAAAATGGATTTGCACTTGTGAAAATCTCCCTAGGCATAACACGCTGCTGAAAATATGATAACACTTTTAATTATATTTTAATATATTGTATGGATTATATTTTTAATACCTTAAAAAATAATCAGCCTGGAAAATTCCAGCTAGTGAGGAAATAAATGCAGGGGACAAAAATATTAAGATATGAAAAGATTTTTTTCTTATTGAAGGCTAAATAGGTCTTGGTTTTAAATTCCCAGGAAGACATATTAGAATATAATAAAATAAAAAAAAAAAAACAGGGAGACACCTAGTTACCTGAATGGATCTCACTCGGATAGTCTGTCATCTCTGAATAAAAGAGTAAAAATTGATACAGTTCCCCCAGTTTTCTCCACTGGATATTAGATATGGGGAAATGTTCACCCAGGGGAGTTTCCCCCCAAAAAGTGGGGGTAGAGAGGGAAGCAGGAGCTCTCCTGACAGCAGGGCTCCCACCACAGGGGGACGTTGGGGGGCACGCTTGGTTCCCTCTTCTCTCCAACCACATGGCTGTGGCGTTATGGTGGTGAACACGGACCAGGTCACACACACTCTTACAGCACCAAAATGATTTTTTTTTTGGATGCTGTTGTTGGATTAGTGGTTTTCAGTTCCAACGCCTATTAGTCTAGCACTTTTCAGAAACTGAGCCCTCTTACTAACACATGGGATGAAGTTTGGGTTTCCTTTAATGGAAAGCAGAATGGCTCAATCACTGCTCAAACGGTCAGACCTGTCTGGGCAGACCCTGCCAGAGCCCACATGGACACAGCCACACTATCCATAAAGTCAAGCCTACTCCAAAAGAAGGCGCAGAAGATATAGGTGAAAATCAAGGCAGTTCCCTTATTAAGAGAGGCGTTTGAGCTCTTCTCAGGTCTTATTTTCCAAACAACAAAAAACCAAGCAGATCTCCTCTGCTCCCGACATCCTCCATTTTGTGTTTCAAGCCAATGCGCCGGTTGGATTCCAGGGAGCTGGAAGGAGCTGGAGACCTCGTTCCTTCTCCTCTCCCATGCTAAGGGCAGGTAATTATCTCTGCATTCCCCCTGCATTCCTGGTGGAATGTTACAATAAATATGGCTGTCATTTTTCATTACTGCATAGTGAACAAAGGGAACAAAGAGAACAAAAGAAAGTGTGGTTTTGCCAACCTGGGCTTGCAAGTGCTTGTATATATGTGAGACAGAAGTAAAGGGGGAGAGTTTATCACTGTTATTTACTGTGGATATACCAATCTGGGTGAATGTCTCAAAATTTACCAGTTTTTAAACCAAATTAAAAGTCATTCACTGGGAAAATCCATACCTCTTACTTGGGGTCCCAAGTTGTTGGCTTAAAATGGAAATTATTTGAAAGGCAGGAAATGCAATCGTGTCTCCCTAACTTCTACCCTATAAAGCACAAATATTCCCTTTCTAACTCTTTTTTCCCCATTTTGCTTCCTCTCAGTAGTGGCTAGATTCCTGAATTTATCTTGATGACCACTGTCTTACCATGATGGGAAATAGAGCAAAGGAATTTGTGTAAATAAAAGTACTTAGACAATGTATCTGTGTGCTAGTTTCTTCCCTCTGTAGCCATTTTTGATGCTTCTGTTTCAATTCAGTCAAGACAAATTAAAAAAATTGTCAATATGCCTAATCACTGAGAACATCTACTTTGAGGCACAGCCAGCTCGGAGTCCCTCTCTAAGCCTCTGTGTTTTTTTGCAAGGTTCCTAGGTGTTTTTACTGACTAACTGAAGAGACACTTTGATTTGCCAAACTGTTATTAGAGAAAAAAATTAGAAGGTTCGCAGTGTTCACACTGACTGCAAAATTATCTCCTGAGTTGCAGAGAGAACAGTTTGCACTCATCTGTCTGAAGTCTAGCAGCAAATGGAAAATTACAGTGTAAGCAAAATTTCCCCTGGCAACTGTCTACGTATGAAACATCAAGCTCTGGAAAGGACTGGAACTCACGTAGGTCACAACCGTTACTCACGTACGAAGGATCCCAGTGCAGAGGATGCGCTTGCCTTTCCCTTTCTCTGAAAATTTGCTGACATCACATAGCGACAATTCATTTCTGCTACATCCCAAATTCTATACTCACTCTTCCATGATTTTTTCCACAGCTTTTACATTTACCTTGCAACCCCCCTCCTTTTTGCTTCTCAGCTCTTGATGGGTACGGTTGTACTATCGCTTTGACTACCCCCTGCTCCACCCCAAGGCCCTGGTCCCTGATGGTCTCCCATGCTGGTTTGCTGCCAAAATCCAACTTGGAGAGACCCAGGCCACAGCTCTTTGCTGATGTCTGCACCACACTTTGAAATCCCTCTCCCTGCAGCAGCTCTGAAACTCCAGCCCCAGGAGGTCCTGCAGCCTCAGGCTCCCTGCACAACTCCTGCCTTTAGCTGCTCTCCAGAAGTCTCTGTGGAGCTGTTCCATGTTCCTCTGTTATTTCAGGTCCAAGGTACTGCAAACCAGCCATATTTTTATAAATATATATAAATATACACAAAAATCAGAGCTACAGTGGCTCCACATGGACCCAGAGATGACTCGGGAGAAGCTCACCCACCTCAGAAGATGCCAGTTTCCATCAGTGTGGACAATCTGCACCAGCTGACGTGGGATGAGCTGGGTCTTCTCCCACCACAGCACACAAAGACCGTGTAGACACATGAGTGTCATGGGGCTGATGCTCAGCTGCCAGAAAGCTTCACGATGTACATTTCTACTGTATGGAAAGGAGCAGACACATCCAAGCTGTGTCCTCACCAGCTTTAGCTGCAGTAGCACAAAGCTGAGGGATCTAAGAGGGTTAGTTCCTGTACGGCTTTAAGGAGGGGTAGCACAAAAGTTGTGTAAAGCAACTGCAGGCTCATCTCTGGCAGGAGCGTGGGAGGCAAGTAACTGGGAATTGGTGAAAAGAATTTTCTGGAATAAAGGACATCAATGAAAAATGAGATATTTCTGATTTGCCACTCTCTCTCCTCTTCCCCGGCCTCAGCCTGTTCGCTCTAACAGGCACCTTCTTGTCAGTCACCACAATGACATCAATTGAGGGGGAGTGCAAAGCATCAACATTACTTGTGAGAACAATCCAGTTAGGGAAGGTTGCTCTGCTGGTAATATTGGAATCAAAACATTCAAATGCAAAGACAGAGAGGCCAACAATTCAATTTGCGCCCTGAATGCCGAGCAGCACGTTAAGCAAATCAGTTCAGATGGCTCGGAGTTGTTCTTGTTTAAAGAGGATCAGAAACAAAATTTCAAATCCTGTAGCACGCCTAAATGTTAGAGCCGAAGCACTAAAACCTTCACTATTGATATTTTTATTTTTCTGCATTTAGCACAGCCAGTCGGTCTCTCACTGCTGCTCTGTTGGTCCACAGGGAACTGCTGTGGTCCTTTACAGAAGAAATAGCAAGGTTTACCACGTGGTTACACCTCATGTAATGGACTGGAAGGAAGACATTTTAGGGATGTTAATGTTATTTTTTTTCCCAAATATTCTTCTGTCGTAAGATCATCCACAACGTAATACACAATAAAGCTGCCAGCAAGAGTTTGCCACTTCCCACCCAGATTTAGGCACAGTTTTCCAAAGGACTGTGAGTTTCCAAAGTTGCCAGTAGCCATTCCAATGATTTTTGAAGAGTTTTAAGTGAGGTTGGTACCTAATCACGGCAGGTTATACTAATGCCAAGTGCCCCATTAGGACCTGGGGGTGCTCCCTCACCCCTGACACACTGCCCTGAGTCCTTCAGCGGAGCAAAAACTCTGCAAGACACGTGTGTAACGACACCCAGAATGAACCTGATCTTGGGAGAAAATGTTTCGGGACTCAGCCCTAAACCCTGGCCCATCCACTCCAGGGGTCTCTCAGCAGGTTGTGTATATGTATATAGGTCTGCATATATGAAATACTGCACATAACTAGGCAGGCTGGAGACTCGGATGAGAACAAACCCTTAGAGGAAGACTGAGATCAGATTGTAATTTTATAGCTGAAAACATCTTTTTGCCAAAAACTTGAGGTAACGGAAGGAAAAGCCCCAAAAGGGGGACGTGGGGAGAGTGCAGGGCTGGAGGGGGCACAGCAGCATCCCCGCGGTGCTGTGCGCTCCCAGGTAGGGCTAATTAGCGCTCGTTGAGCACCCCGTTAGCAGAACGATATGGAGCTTGGGACCTGTGCTGGCTTTCCTGCACACCCCCGGCTTGCTCGGAGCGACGCCGTGCCACTCGCAAATGTTTTAAGATTCATTAAGCTCCCTCTGCACTCCCCACGTACAGAGACAATACATCAGGACAGGAAACCTGCAGCAGCAGCAGCGAGACAGGCAGGATGACAATTCCTCACCCGTTCTCCTTCCCTCTGCTCTAACACACTCCAGATGATCGCACCCGAAGGTAGATGAGACAGGGACAAAATTAACTGGAACTGCAACTCGCTCCTCACGCGTTTCTTGCTTGTACCTACACAAGGCACCGCGACCCGTCCCCATCTGTCACCGTGTCCCTACGTCAGCCGTTCCAGCCAACAGCCCACCTTCCCCGCGCCGCGCGAGCCCCGTCTGCTGTTAGGCTAAAAGTATATCGAGACATTAACGGTGACGTTGTACCCTCTTCTCCACCGCCGGGTGTGCCAGGGGGGCTGCAGGCGGTTGCACACCCGGTTCTCTCAGTCCTGTGCGCGTTCCCACGCAGGCGTGGAAATTCCGAGTGTGTTTTTCCCACGTCTCTCTCTTTTTTCCCAGACTCCAGAAGTCAGGGCCTACAATTTAACCATTTCTGCAGCGCTGTTATTCAGCCGCATACGTCTTAACGGCATGGAAAATATTCTTGAGAAAACGAGCGCGGTAATGGATTCTGTATTTGTCTCTATTTTTTTCATAAACGATCTTTTGAAAACTAGTTCTCTTTGGTCAAAACATAACTTCCTCATTTTTATGGAAGTTACTGGGAATTATTCTGGTCTACTATGCTTTTCTGGACCTGAATTAATAGTGACTCGTTTGACACATATTACTTAGTTTACCTAGGCAGGGTATTACTTTCTTATCTAACTACATTAATTGATTCTACATCACTTAATAGCTCAATAGCTTATCAGGTTACTTCACTCACTAGACAAGCTAAATGTCTGGAGGCAATTAGAGTGTCATTCTCCGTAATAACAAGTTTCTTTGAGAAGTTGCTGATGAGGTTCTTTATTACACAGATTATAAAACGTATCTTCATACTGTTATAAATATAGGTACAAATTGAAATGACTTACCAGGAGTCCCACTTCCCTAGCAACCAGGCAGATTTTAGGCTCGTTTTAGGAATGGTTGTTTTCTCCCCGTCCTCCCCCCTCCCCAGTGCTCCCTCCTGCCTTCCTCGTGGTCTGCGTCCGATTTTCTGTCACTCAGAGGTGATCTGCGACCACGGAGAATCTGTCACCGTGTCCCTTGCAGTTCACCGTTCTCAACGTTCAGTTCATTTCGAGGATGTTACCTCCGGGGCACCAGGGCTCAGCATCAGGGTTTAATTATGGCTGCTCTTCTCCTTGGTTGCCACTTACACGGTAAGTGCCGAGCCGGAGAGGAGCTCTTCCTTCCCACGTCCCCGCACGCCGACAGCCGTGCCCTACGGGAGGTTACGCACAAATCCCCTGTCCTGCCCCAGCAGAAGACCTGAATGACCTGCCCTGTCTCCCACCCCAGCCCTCCCCCTGCAGCTTTTGGTTTCAGCTCAGCCACCGGGTTTGTTTCTCCCTGATGCGTCTGAAAAGCCATTAAACAAGTTTGACATCTCTGTGGATGGAGAGCCCTCCCTGGGCATCTCCAAATCCACTCTGGTGCCCAACAGAAACCTGGGTGCATTTTGCTTACGACTGCATGCATTCCAACAGTAATAAAGGCTTCTTTCCATGGATGAAATTAATAGCATTTAACATTAAGTGAAAGATCATTACATTCATTTGTTAAGCTGCCTACAAGGCTGAGTTGTACGTGGGAAAGAGCCCAAACCCAGAACTGATTCCCACTTCTGTCCAGTCCCCAAACCTGTCTGCACTCCACAAAGCCTAAATCAATATTTTCTTATCCCAAACCAGTGGCCCCCTTTTGGATGGCAAGGAAAGTGAGCACAGGCAGAAGTGGGGATGCAAGAGGTGGGCTTTGGGATCTGGTGACCCTCAAAAAGGGACAGTCGAGACTCCCAGTGACCGTTCCTGGGTCTGCTGCTGGCTCTGCTCCCCCTCTGCCTCTCTCCACCTCATGGAATCATGGAATCATCAGAGTTGGAAGGGACCTCTAGAGATCATCTAGTCCAACTCCCCTGCCAAAGCAGGGTTGCTCAGAGCACATCACTC
>JAOQGH010000005.1:3021781-3081491 GCA_025769975.1 Gallinago jamesoni
CCAGGTCATTGATGAATATGTTGAACAGGACTGGGCCGAGTATTGACCCCTGAGGGACACCACTGGTCACAGGCCTCAAAGCCAGAGCTTTAACACTGAAAATTAGGAAGGCTCCTCTGACTGTCACAGAAGTGACAATTTGCCACATGCCTGAGGTGGCAGAGGTGCAGGACCAGTGACCCTGGTTCTCCTCCTCGCTCTCAGCTTTCCAGTTGCCTCTGGAGGAGCTTGAGGGGGGAACAACAAATCCCTGCTAAAAGACACTCTTTTGTGGCACCACTGTGACTCTAGGGCTGCTGGACCTGGGGTAGCTACACTCACAGGCAGGATGGAGAATATTGCTGATATGGAAAACAACCATTATTCTTTGATTCTTTTCGTTAAAGCAGACTTTTTAGATAATTAAGACGCACAACACCGATTTGCTGCAGGGGACAACGTATTATTTTTGTTCTCACCCCCCGGCAAAGATGTGAACAGAAACCCACCCATCCCTGAAGATCCCAGAGCCGTGCTTGAAGGTGACAGCCCAGCTGCAGGCTTGGGTCTCGGGAGCAGTGGTCCTTAAGCACTGATAGACCTTACACTCTTGGAGGTGGGCAAGGGGGTTCTTTGCCCCATTAGGCTCTAATTATAGCCCCGGCTGAAGTGCCGTGGCTGCAGAGTCCTGCTGTCAGGCAATCCCCAGCCAATGTTTTCAATTCTTTGCTTGACTGCCCTGAATAATAATTAAAAAATATTCAAAATGTTAGATTCCATGCTGATGAAAAAACACCAACAATGCAACTCCAGCCTCTCCCACCCAGCCTTTAAAAACTGTCAGCCTGGGAGTGGGGCAGAAGCATCACTTTCAATGGGAAAGGAAAATCCTTTATTGAGTTTCTTCTTTCACCTATTCTAAATGTTACTGCTATTTCTCAGCCTTCTCTGTGGCCAGACAGGTGATTGAAACTGCCATTAATTCTGCTTTTTCTTCTGTTTCTTTAGGAAGGTTTGGGGTCACTGCTGGAAAAGCTGCAGGTGCTACGGGGGGATGGAAAGACTGGTGGAATTAAGGCAGAGGGTGTTTCAGTATTGCTTGTGATCTTGGTTTAAAGGGGGAGAAACCCTGACTCCCCCCACAAAGGGAAAAGTCTTGCTCTCATCTGGGTTCCTAATAAATGTCCAAGGGATAGATGGCTTTTCCATCCTACGTGGAAAACCAGGAGCCCTTGGCCACTGGGATGGGGCAGAAGAGGAAGGCAACGCTGAGTCCCATCCCCAGTGCTCAAGTCCTCCGCTGACGTAACCACCTCCATCTCGATGCACATCACAAATCCCATGGGTCCCTCCAGAAAGCACTTCCTCTGGGCTCAAAATTTGCCTGAGCAACCTGGTTTGCTTTCAAGTCCCTGATTTTCACCCACTTTTCATACAGACACCCTCCTGCCTTAGAGTACAAAGAGACAGCATCACGGGGAGATGTTGCCCCGATCTAGCAGCTCCTTTGCCCGGCATCTCCCGTGTCCAGGGCTCGGAGATGTGGGAAGGTGCTTATAAGGCACAAAAGCAACCTCCAAACCACGTTTTTGTGGAATCCTATGTGAGCTGTGGCTCTGCAGCTCAGCCTGCTGCGTTTGCTCTCTGTGCCTCCTATCTTTGGCATTTAAGATGTTGAGTAATTTTCAGAGGACAAACAAACAAAACCCTCGCGGTTCGCCCTTAAACGGTACGCAGGACCCAGGGCTAGTTGATATTCACCAGCAAGAGATGTCTGCTACCTCAGAACAATTAGTCTAAAATATTTATCAGAAATAAGTGTTGGGGTATTTTGTCCAAGTTTTTGAAGTTATGAGGCCTCAGATGGGATTAATGGAAATTTTAATTAAGATATGGAAATAAGCTGCTTTCTCCCTGTCTCTCCGAGACTGCAGGGAGTTAACATTATCCTCGACAGCATGTCTCAACCTGCTGGGGGAACCATTTGCAAGATGTCTTTGTTTTTAAGTTCACCTTAGACAGGATGTTTAGCCGGGAATTTGACGTGAATTTCAAGTCCGTGTTGGCAAAAAGCTGCTCTGCCCCGAATATCCTGCTCTCCCGCACCACAGGGGCAGCCAGAACCGCCAGCCCCTTTCCCACTGCAGGGAATAGTTTTCCTGAAGGAGGGAGAGGGATTTAAGTCCTTTTCAGGTCTGATCAGCAGCGCAGAGCTCCCCTGATTTCACCCAGCAATTATGGTGCAAGCACCCGACGCCAGCAGAGTTTCACACCCCCCCCCCCCTTGAAACACCCCCTGTTACCTGAGGGAAAACATTTATTTTTATGGATGTTCACCCTCTTTACACCACAGCGTCACTAATGGTGTGAATGGAAAGTTTTTTGAAGGTAAAGGATTTTGATTCAAGCCTCGGAGCAATTTTGGCCTCTAATTCTTGAAAACTTCATTGGAAATCGGGAACCTAACTGCTGAAAAGCTGGATTTTTGCACAGAAGCAGAAATTGTGACTCACAGGGAGAACTTGTCTCAAAATGCTGTGGAAAAGCGTCTCCAGGAACTGCCTGGAAGCTTTTCTGCTTTCTCTTCCTCTTTTATCTCCTTAGTCTGCATAGATAAGTCCCACTTTTCCCAGTCCAAAGATGAGGGGGGAAATGAAGCACATAGGCATCTATATTTTTCAAAGGGAACGATATTTTTTGGGTGCTTGACTTGAGAAAATGATGGCCTGGCTTCCAGTTGCACTAAACAACTGTATTTCTGGCTGAGCTCAACAAGAGAAGAAGTTTTAAGAGAAGGGTATTTTAATTCCGTTTCCAAAGACAGTGGAAAGCATCGGATACAAGTATTTCAAATTATTCATACTACTTTGCACCCTGCGGGATCGCACTTCAATTCCTGCTGATACGAAAAAAAAAAGTTGTTTTATTTATGGGAAACAAATCTCATTCCCAAACCTGTTAAAGCAGTGGAAGCACTTCTGAATGCACTGCGAGTAACTTATTTCATGTGAGGATCACAAAATAACTTAAGCATTAATTAATCAAGTACTGAGACCTAAACATGAGCAATTGAGGCACTTCTATACCAAACCCATCTTACTGATGAGGGAGGACTAAAAGGCATGAAATGACTCATCTGGGGTCACAGATAAATCCATAGCAATGCAAAAACTGAAATTCAGGAGCTCTTTTCCTCTTTCTTCCAATCCAGAGTCTCTCCTCAAGCATTGGGAACAAAGGAGAAAGGAAAAAAAGAAAAGGAATAGATGTATTAAGGATGCCCAGATGTTCTTGACACAGAGGGCATAGGTCAAATCCGAGATCCTATTTCAAAATCTAGAGAAAATTACCTTTCCAATGACATGTGGCATGACCTTCAACTCCTAATAGTCTAGGAGCAGTCCATTTCTGAACATTCAGATCATGCATTTTACATTCAGGATCTCTAAATCATCTCTTATCATTTACTTACTTCTCTCCAATAATGAACATCATTTTCCTGCTGCATCTCTTCTTTTTTTTTTAATGTGGGCTGCAAGCTCCACACTTTCAAAAGCACAGGAAAAAATCTCCAAGCACAAACCTGACATTTAATGCAAGACTCGGGTATAGCTGCTGATCATATGCTTCGTACAAGACGGGCAGACAGACCGCAGTAGGATGGAAGGCATTAAACAGAGATGATTTTGAAGGGATCTCAACCAAATTAAACTTTTTTTTTTTTTTTTTTTCAAGCAAAGCCCAGCAGGGGATAACAAAAATTAGGGTTGGATTTACTAAAAATGAAGTGCTCCGGTGATTAAAAAAATGGTTGGCTGCAAAATCCCAAACTGCATTGGGTTCAAAACAGCACCAAGGCAAGATAGTGGGGCTTTAATAAATGGTGTTGTTAATTACAAATATTTCATAGTATCTCCATTTGTACAATAAGGATGGAAGTGTTTAATGACAACTTATTAGTGCGTATACACAGACATAGTGTATTTTAATCTTCTTTATCTTTCTTTCTTTATTTTTTTTTCCAATTGGTTCTTCCAAATAGGAAAAAATGATTATCGTTATCTAAGCTCTTGACTTCCCTTGACTTAATTGCAATCTAAGCCCACTTCTAATCTGCACAGATCACAGTTGCACGATTTGGAGTTTAATTTGAACCCCTGGTGAATACATGCTGGAGGGTTTGTGTGTGCACACATTTGTGTGCTTAGTGTTTTGAACATACCTTTTTTTTTTTTCTTAATCTAAAAAGCCATCAGAAAAAGGTCTCTATCTTTTCCCTATCAGCACACACAGCATCTGCCCACTGGCCAGTATTGCAGCTTTCTAAAGGATCAGGATTTTTTCCACAACCCCATATTTCATGATATAAACAAAATTAAGAGCCTTTGAGGAAGAAAACTGTAATTTGCTGAGAGTGGGGGTGACCGGAGCAGTTTTCTGTGCCTGCTCCACTGAGTGTGCCGTGTCCCTGAGCCCGGGAGAAGAGCCCTTTGTGCTTCATGTCTGATACTGCAAAGCTGTCTAAGAAAAGCCTAATTCTTATTAGAATACTAAATTGAGGTTTTTCTTACACATCTTCACCTCACGTGTGCCTCGGGAGGGTTCCTCCAGCCATTTAGAAACACTGGGAAGGGGATCTCGGTCTCTGTATTAATGTGGGGAGAACAGGCAAAACGGATGAAGTAAGAAACAACCTACCTAAAATTTGAACCAACTCATTTTTGAAGCTCAAGACAGACGAGCTACCCATTTTCCTAGTTTTTTGTATTTTATTATGAAAGCATCTGCCCATCCTAGCTCAGGCTGAAACCCAAAGCAGTGAAATATCTCCATGTTTGGTGACTGCCCCTAAATAAGAGGAGTCTGACCGTGTTTGCCCCTGTGGGAGCTGCAGAGTCAAGGAATGAGCTCAGACCAGCTTCTGCCGCGGAGGAAAACCCCCTCTCTCTTCCCCTGCTCACTAACATAAAAGCAAAGCCACACACACACTGAAAAAAAAGATAAATTTGCTATGCTTGTAGCTAAGATTTAGGTTGATTACTGCTGAAATAAGACTTCCACAGTTTTAATTAGCTACAGGGTGGGGGCTTAGCTCATTACTCTGCAAATGTAATGATGTTTCCGCTTCCATTTCCACAATCAGGTTCTTCTCTTTACCGAGGGGCTTGTGGCATATTAAAGATGGGCTGTGAGCTGGCCATGCCACATCCAGCCTGGTTGGACCAGTTTGGACCTTGATGTGGGACAGGGGCTGGACTCCATCCTCAGCAGAGGATAAGCCAGGTTTGGGGGTGAGCCCAGGGCTGGATTTACACCTCTCTTGGCCTCAGCTGGATCTCACAATCCTGCTGTGCCCCCCCCCCGCCCCGATATCTTGCCTGAGCTGAACCCTTCTTCCAAAACCAGATCCCCACGCCCTCCTGCACGGTATTTCCATCTGCAGTATATTCGAGGTCATAATGAGCTGAGAATTATCCTCAGCTGAAATGATGCATTGTCCCAGCTTTCTCCAAGCAGGCTCTTACATGCCTGGAAGTCCCAGTGCCCGATGATTAACAACGAGCCCAAACGGGGACTGAAGAGACGAGCAATGAAAAATGTCCCCGCAAGACAGGGGAGGCTGGATGTGAAGAAACGAATCCCTTTAAGGTGCCCTGAGAGTTCCTTTTAGGACCATGATAGCTCCATTAGTTGGAGCTGCGGTGCCACTTCGCATTTCATGCTACAGCGCAGTTTCAGTTTGAGCAGCAGTGATTTGCACAACTTGGGGAAGTTTCTTTCTCAGAGCTGGCACATTAAAGAAAAAGGCTATAGGGCGCTGCAGGCGAGAGCCAATATTTTGTTGTCATGCACCATTGCCTATTGACTGTGAAAAAGCAAATAACACAGTCTGAGCCCTGCAAGCTTTTGGACACCTGAATCCAAGCCTGGCTTGCTGCTTAAAAGAGACCCTTTGGTAAGTGTTGGGGGGGGATCCCATTGTGCCTGACCCCAGAAAATGTGTCAGACTCTCCCGGGTAAGAAAAAGGGTGTCTGTCTTTTAACACAATTAGCAAACACTGCCAGCTCTGACAGTCCCCAGCTCAGTCCCCAGGCTGTCAGCTGCTGGGCCAATTTTAGTTTTGTGTACCATCTAGATAACAAATTTATTGATGAAATATGGTTGTAGGTGTAAGGAAAACTTGGAGGATCCGACACAGCTTCTCCATCCTATACTTACGAAGACTAATGTATATCTTGATGATCTGGTAAATGCATCTTTCTCTCCCTAAAGGTTCATGTATGTGAAAAAAAAAAAAGTTGGCGCTTTTTTTTGTTTTGTTTTTTGAGTCCTGCTGCAGTCAGTGAAAAAAAAAATACTGGAAAAACCAACATATAAATAATTGTTTCTATGACAGTGCTGAGGAGACCCAGCCCCACAGCAACTGTCTGCTCCACAAGTGGTTTTCTCAGCTTAAAAAGCCCAAAACTACTTTTGGAAGAGTTTTGCCCTAAACGTGATTGGGCGGTAACAGATGCAATTCCTACCCCACTGCACACACAGCTGGTACTGTGTCAGGAACCTGGAGGTAAGAGGGAAGAGCAGTAGAAGGGATCTGCAGGTTGGGACCTGGGCAGAAATCTATGGCCACCAGCCATAGAAATCTTTGACTAAGCCTTGCTTTTCTCATTTGAATTAAAGCCAAACATATAGTACTTTGCTGTATGTCAGCTTCCAGTCTGCGTGCCAGGCTTCCTGTGAACAGAGGTCCCTGAGAGGTCTGAGCCAGCTCAGAAGAGATACTGGTGGACAGATTTAGCAGGAATTAGTCCCCAAAAATCTGTATTTTGCAAGATCTCAGACCGTGCAACTGCGAAGCCAATGGGATCTGTGGGAGAACACCATCTCCGATGATCAGGACTTAAATAATCGTAATGGGGAAGTTCATACCCTCCTGGATCATCGTATAGATCATTGCATGTATGGAGATTGCCCCTGGCAAAGGGTCTGGAAAAGGGGGGTATGTCTCCATGAGACATTAAGCAAGGGCTGGAGAAGAAACAAATTCCTCCAGTTATGTAGAAGTTCCCTGAAAACAACCATATATGTTCTCCTGAAGGACCGTGAGCGTTGGCCAGGAGGGAGTAGCACCAGAAACAGAGGAGATGGCGCAGACCATGCAGAAAAGCTTTCCTTCCCAGAGAAGGGAGAGGAAGCAGTGACTGAATCCAAGGAACCACAACCCATTTACACCCGGCGAGGGGAGCAGGCGGGACTGCTGGCTGCGGAGCCAGGGGAAGGCAGGAAACCCCCAGAGGAGTGAGGAAAAAATGTCCTCCCCGTGTGGGAAGAGATGGAGAGGCCAAAGAGATAATGGTGCTGGCTTCTGTGTTGTGGCTCGGGTCTCCTCATGTTCTATCCGACTGTGTTTGACGTGAGCACGCCCTCATTATTTTAATTTAACTATAAGTTGTATAAAGTATGTTTTTGGTGCCTGGTGCCTTATTTGGTAGAATCAAAAGGTTACGAGCCCATAAGGGGGGGAAAAAAAAATCAATAAATTACAATAAAAGTGAATGAAAAACATTTCTCTGGCACCCAGCAATGCAGCACCAGCAGGAGAAGCAGCCGCAGTAAGGGGGGAGAAAAGACAGGGGAAAAAAATAAACAAGATGTCTCATTTAAAAAAAAAAAAAAGAGAGAATTTAAAGCAAGGCACATGTTTTTGCAGGAAAGGAATAGCGAGTGAAAAGAGGATGGTTACATGGAATAATTCCCCTTGAAAAGCTTGGATAAATGGGAAGGAATGTATCCTAAATGATAGCTGGGCTTTGCTGCACTAGAGGCAAGTGAGAGGAGGAAAGAGAAAACGCCACAAAATTAAAGCACGAGGCAGAAAAAGCCTTCCCCTGTGGCTGCTTCCTCAAAAACCTCTACCAAGCCGCCTCCAAAGTCCAAATTCCCTTTTGGTGGGGAAAAAAGGCATTTTAGCTGGCTCTCCCCACCGCAGTTAGGACTGGAGAGGGAGGACAATCATGCTGGGCGGTACTGGCCATGCTGGGCACCCACCATGGTGCCTGGACATGGGAAGCCCCTCTGTTTTGGGGCAAAGCCACCCCTGCCCGCCCCGTGGGGATTTCCATGGGAACGTTTTGTGTCCAGGTCACGGTTCAATTCTGCCCGGGCGCTCCCTGCACCTCAAACAGGGGCTGAATTTTCCACCCCAGAGGGTTTTTAGGGGCACTTTAAAAGTCTCTGCTTTGGGGTCCTTACATCGGGGGAAAACAAAACGCTGAGGGTCACAATCTGCTCCGGGCCGGAGAGATGGGCTGGAGTGGGAAGGATCTGACCCTCGGGCTGAAATCACACCCTGGGGCTGACACTTCCCAGCCACCAGGAAACTCTCTGCAGGTGCTTCTGCCCGTTCCCACTGCCCAGCTTTGTCGCTGCCTCCATTAAGGTGGAGAAAATGCAAGATTTGCAGTAATGCAAACATTTAGCATTTCTGGTATTTCATTGAATTTCACTGAATTTTTTAGAGTTGGAAGAGACCATAGAGATCGTCTAGTCCAACTCCCCTGCTGAAGCAGGATTGCCCAGAGCATGTTAGAGTGTGTCACTCAGGAGCATCCAGGTGGGTCTTGAAGATCTCCAGAGAAGGGGTCTCCACACCCTCCCTGGGCAGCCTGTGCCAGGGCTCTGCCACCCTCACCGGGAAGAAGGTCTTCCTCATATTTGAGTGGAACCTCCTATGTTCCAGCTTGTGCCCGTTGCCCCTCGTCCTCTCACTGGGAACCACTGAAAAGAGTCTGGCTCCATCCTCCTTCAAACCACCCTTTACATACTTTAAGGATTGATAAGGTCTCCCCTCAGCCTTCTCTTCTCCAGACTAAAGACTCCCAGCTCTCTCAGCCTTTCCTTATCAGGGAGATTCTCCAATCCTTGAATCATCTTTGTTGCCCTTTGCTGGACGCTTTCCAGTAGTTCCTGTACCTCTTGGACTGGGGAGCCCAGAACTGGATGCAGGATTCCAGTTGTGGCCTCCCCAGTGCAGAGCAGAGGGGGAGAATGACCTCCCTTGAGCTACTGGCCACTCTCTTCTCTCTGCAGCCCAGGATTCTGTTGGCCTTCATGGCCACAAGAGCACACTGCTTGCTCATTGCCATTTTGCTGTCTACCAGGACCCCCAGATATTTCTCTTCGGAACTTGTCTCCAGTAGGTCCACCCCTAACCTGTACTGGTGTCTCACATTCTTCTTCCCCAGGTGCAGGACCCTACACTTTTCCCTGTTGAACCTCACGGAGTCCCTGACTTCATTTTACAGCTGGCTCTTGCTTTCTCATTTTTATATCTGTTTAGAAACATGGAGAAGCCTGATGCTTCCTGAGAAATTATGGTGCTCACCAGCACAGTCACATTAGCCACGTCCTTCTCATTTGTTAATGCGAACGGTGCCAGCGCTTCAAATTTGAACTAATCAGCAATTCATTGCTAAACAGCTCTTTGAGAAGCTGCTACATGGAAGTGAGGCTTTGGAAATAAACTCTGGGCTTGCAAAGTTGTAAGAAAACTATCTAATTATTGACTGCCGGGTTATTTTCTTGTTTAAGAGTCCTCTAAGAGCGAGTCTGATCTATTCCCTTTGGAGGTCTCTTCCTCCCTTGTCAATACTGAAAATTCACGAGAAGCAAAACACTGAACGCATCAGACGATCTTCTCGCTTGCCTGAGAGTCACTTACAGTGTGTCCAATATTTTAAGATGTAAAAAGTAGTCAAAGGGCTTTAGAAGAAATGAGGTGGAAACAGGCTGGTTTATATGCATGAGAAGTACATATTCTTGGCTAAAACCTCTCGACAGCAGCTAGGAGCAAAAGGAACGGGTTAAAGAAACAAACTGGTATTAATATGAGTTTAAAAGCAACAACGAACTTAATCAGGTATCCTCCAAATAAGGATGGAAAGGCAGATGTCAGCCTGGGAAGATCTGAGAGGGCTGGAGGGAGACGCGTGGCTGCAGAAAGCCCCATGCCCTTCAGTGAAACCTTGCATCCCATGGGAGATTCCCCAGGACTTCTCATCGCACACGTACCCACACTCCCTTTCTCCACAGAGGGTTTCCCCCCCCTCATTTACAAGGTGAGGGCTTGTCCAGGAAGAACTAGGTGCACTAATAATGCCTTCAGTGACTATTTGCACTATTTAAATATATGGAGTCAAAGTAATTACCCAGTAGAGTAGCTGCTGCCAGAAAGGACATTTTGGAGCACCTGAGAGCAGAGCGGAGGGATTGCAGGGTATGATACACCCAGTAAAGATCAGAGTCAGTGAGAAACACAGAACATACCACCACTATCTCAGTTTGTAAATGAATCACACTGGGTGTGAGCTCCTTTCTTGGCTACCTCTCTATACGCTGTGCTGCACACACACCACTGATGTTCTACAATCCCTACAAGGAATTATTAATGCTGCTCCAAATTTTACTGAAAAAAAGAAGCAGGAGCCCCCACCACGGCCCTTTGCTGTGCCAGGTGCTCTCCAAGTACAGACCAAAAGATTCCCAGCAGACTAAAGTCTGAAAGAAACCCCTCCTTCTCCTCTAAAATTCTGTGGATTAAGCATTTCCAGGTGTATGTGTCCACCTCTATTTCTGTGTGTGTGTCTCAGTGCAGGACCCTTTCTCCCCCCCATCCCTGCTTGTCTGTTATCAGCCCTTGGAGATACGTGGGCTCGGTCTCGAGAAAAATAAGAAAAATAGAAAGTAACAGAAGCAAATCAGTGGAGGTGACCATTGACTTCTCTGCAAGTTCACTTGGAAAGAAAAGCCACAGGTGGAGAAAAACCAGAGGGGAGAGAGGGAGGAAAGCTGGACCCGAGCAGAGCCTCAAGGGCCATGGATAACTGCTCACTGCCCTCCTGGTTCATGGAAATGCCCAGCTCCTCTGCAATGGGGCAGACTTCAGAGGAGGCATTCCCACCTGCTTGGCTTTCTCCTTCTCTTCCAAAACACTGGAACCCGACAGGCTGTTTTACAGAGCCACCATTCTAGCACCATTTAGTCTGAAAGCTAAATAACGTGAAATTCACCCAGTCAAACACAGTGAGGAATTTCAATCTCACTCCTTGCATTAGGGTCCAGCACCATCTCTCCATCCCAACATCCTGCCCATCCGAGGTCGGCAGACAGGTACAACCAGACATCTCGCTCTCTGCCAGCCCTCCTCCTTCTTCTCCTGCCGCATCCAGGAAAGAGGAGAGCATCCCACTGCCGTGGATGGCAAAGGGAATTTGCCATCGTCATCATTCTGTTGCAAGCACGCAGCAGCACCCACCCCCCAGCTGTGACTTTTCAAGGAGAATTGGGGTATTTTGCAGCCTACTTGCTCTGCCTGAGTGTTGCAGCCTGGGAAGAGTCCTAGATTGAGGTGAGACCCTAAGGACCTGATTTCCAATATTCCTGCCCGTTGGCCCCATTCAGAAAGGAACTTCTTGTCTCATGAAGTCATGAGCACAGGAGCCAGAATTAGGCAGGAAAGCGGCGCCACGTTACCCATCACCTTCGGCTTCAGTGTTAACAAGGCAACACGGATGCTGCCGAGGTGTCAAAGGTGAAAAATGCACTTTATCTTCCTCATCACGCTATTGAGAGAATTCCAAAGAAACGTGCCCGTCTCTGTATTTAACTCTTGTTCCCTTTTCAAAAATAAATAAAAAATAAATTACTCAGCTCATACAGGCAATGAATATAGGCCACAGAATCCAACACACAGCAGCAAAAGTACTCCATTATTAAGTCTGTAATTGCCAAGAATTAATTTGCTAATTGCATGCAACTAATCTGCGTCCTTTTTGTTTTATATCAATTAACAGAGTAATTAAAAAAAGCAATCTTCTTGATAGTTCCTCACTGGCAGACTTAGCCCAGCAGAGCTAATGAAAGAGGGCCACCCTTTAACTAACCTCATTAGTATCTCTTCTTTTGTTAAACATCCTACAAAAAATAGTTAATTTTGCTGCATGAAAGTCCTTGATGTGAGACTGCTAATGAGGGGGCCACACGGCTCCGATTCCGTTTGTTTGGAGAGTGGCTCATTGCAAAGGAAATGCTTGTTCCCTGCCTGGCTGCCCTTTCGGGGATGCAGAGCCAGGTAGACAGCCCCAGCTGTGGACCGGTTAGAGGTTTAGAGATATGAGCAGTTTCCAAACCCTTTAACGTTCCCTTCAGTTCAAAGATGAAGTTTTTTTTTTTTTTTTTCTCATGCTAAAAAAAAGAATAAAAGCAAACCAGAGAAGACCTGCCAGCGAGAAGAGAGTGGCTGGGATATGGCTCTTCCCAGGTTGTGGTCTGAAGAGATGCTGGTCTGACAGCAGAGCTGGGGGAAAACAGAAAGATGAGTTTGCAGCTGTGGCAGAGATGCTGCATGGAGGTGGTACACTGTACACACGGCGTAAATGAGCCGTGCAGGGAGCAGCTTTGGCTCTGGACGCCTGCACAGGCTCGTCCCTGAGCGGGAGAGAACTGGGAGATGAGGAGACCTGATGGGATTTCCAGTAACTTGAATTTTTCACTCATTACCTGCACTTCCCAAACTCTCCGAGGACCTCGGCTCGTTGGCAGCTCCGAGCTTGAACAGGGGAGCAGAAGAACTCATCACAGACACATTTCTAACCTGGTTCCACCACCTTCGAAGGCCAGTGGAGTACGTGGCAGTGATGTCCAAAGCATTTTGGAGGGGCTGGGTAAGGGAAGAGGGATCCAGCAAACAGAGGGGAATCGACAACAAGGAGGAGAGTCGGACGGGTGTGTGTCTGTGCCTGTGTCACTGTGGTTCAGGAAGGAAAACCTCGCTCTGTTTAGGAAATAAAACATACTGCAAAGCCCTCTCACCTGGTTGCACATCACGTAAACCTCTGTAGGAAGCATCTCTAAGTTCAGCTAGGCACTGAGCTGCATTAATGCAGTTGTCTTCAGAACCTGTGTGCTTGCTACTGCCCTCATTGAGCAGGATAAAAGCCCCTAAGTACAACTTTGTTGTTGTTGTTGTTGTCGAAGAAGAGACATTCTATGATATTCCATTGCCCAAAGGAGAGCTGGTGGGCAGAAGTGCAGCACCGCTAGCGTAGCAGCCAGGCATCAGCTCCCAGGGCTGTGGGCTTTTTCATTTTGCTTGCTTTGCTCTTTCATACAGTTTGCTTTGCTTTTTGGGGGTCTGCTGGGTTAGGGAAACCCTCCCCACTCGTGGCGTGGACATCTCGTTCCTTCAGCACGTGGTGGTGCACATGGAGCTGGGCCATGAGGTGTCCTCTTGGCTCTGGCTTAGCACCACGCCAGCCACCTGCGTCTCTGTCAGCCTCTTCTGAAGGTGTTTGCAGCTCATGTCCTGCTTTTCCTGATCGCTCCTGGAGCTGGAAACTGTCCTTGCTGTAATGAGACCTTCCACCAGGAGGCAAGTCAGGCTTCACAGAAGCACAGGATAGAGTGGAAACGGCTCTGGCCAAGAGCTGTCTTTCGGCATGGAGGGATCCCAGGTGATGCTCGGGTGCCAACGACACCAGGAATTTATCTCTGAACACATCAGCTGAGACTTAGAAATTTTCCTCTGGGTTGGATTTTTAGATTTGCTCAGATTTACTGAAAAAATTATCAGAGTAGCAGGTGGCAGCGTTAGCAGCGTTTTCCTGCTCCAGGGGCTGGGCTTTGTCAAACGAGACAGAAAGGGGTCCATGTTACTTTGAAAGGACAATCCCAAACCCAGGCGGGTTCAAAAACCTTCTCCCATGCGAGCTGGGAGCCCAAATCCTGGGCAGAGACCGAGTGTGTTGTGTTTCTCTTTAGGAGCTTCTGGAAAACCCACTTTTTCTTCAGGCAGTTTCTCCCAGGTTGGGCTCATTTCACCCCTCTCCTGCCTGTTACCTGTGTCTTCAAGAGATGCTCTCACAGGTAGCCTGAAACCCTCCTCTCATTCCTAACTGAAAAGAAGGAATAAAATAAAAAATAACCCACAACTGCTATCTGATGCCTTTGAAGCAAGGGCTTCTTTGCACCGATGAGAGCAGGAGTTCCATGTACCATGCCCTGGGACTTTACCAAATGATATTGTATTTGTTTGACTTTATTTTGACCCAAACTCTCACCCAGATACAGATTACAGCTAAGGATTGAGCTGACTCGCTCCCCGTCTCTCTGAAATAGTGAAAAATGCTCACTACTGTTTAAAACCATCAAGATTTTCTTTTCTTCCCTCAACGTGGGGATGTCCTGGGACTCGGACAGCAGTGCCTGGAGCCATCTGCCTTGACTTCCCAGTGTGGGACACAAATGGGAAGTGGGGCAGGGGAGGGAAGCGAGGTGTGACCACCAAGGGCAGGGGGGGAAGAAAAGAGAAAAAAAAAGAAAGAAGCCAGATTTATGCTTCAGCCATTTCCCTCTGTAATCAGCTTATGTTGTAGAGTTAAATGAACCGATGGGGAACTCACGCAGGCGGACGGGGACTGTCGGCTGAGAACTTGTAAATCACCTGCTGGGGTGAGAATCGTGTGCAAGGGTGGGTGTGCAAGGGTGGGTGTGCAAGGGCAGGCATGCAAGGGTGGGCATGCAAGGGTGGGCATGCAAGGCTGGGTGTGCAAGGATGATCAAGCAAGGAGGAGCATTGCAAGGGTGGGTGTCTGAGGGTGCGTGTGCAAGGGCGAGTGTGCAAGGGTGGTCACTCGATGGTGCACGAGCAGCAGAACAGTGGCCAGCGTGGTGGGGGCCCATGGCTCGGTGGGTCACCCCCCCCTGCCGGGTCGGGTGTGAAGGAGCAGCTGAGACGAATTGCAAAACCTCCCACTCCTCTGCCGGTTTGTTTCTTATGAATGCATAATGAATGCTAATGAATTCCTCACTTGGGGCATATGGTTAAGACATATAGAGCCTAACCTTGCTACAAAGAAGAAAGACCTTGATGTTACAAGATGGGGGAGGGCCCGGAGGAACCCAGTGATTCCTGAGCTAAGTCTGGGTCAGCGGGACTCATCCTGCTCCAGCCCAAGGTCTTGTTCAACCTCAAGCTACGGGACCTGGAGGGGGAGAGAGAAATTATGCACTTCCCTACCAAAGGAAAGGCAAACGTGTCCATGGATAAGTCTTGGAGGCTGAGAGTTGCCATGAGGTTAAAGAAAAAGGATTTCTCTGGAGGAATGGGGGGGTATCTGAAAATGTTTCACAGCATTGCATAAATGAATACACAAATATTCAAAAGCAAGGTTGGAAGTGACCAAAACCACCCTCAGTTCATGCTCCTTGATGTCCGTTCATCCCCTGGGCATCTCAGCAGAAAGCAGTGAGGGGTGGTGGGTAGGACCTGGAGCAAGGGATGGGTCTGTGCAAGGAACAACCTTCCTCCGGCTCCCCCGATGGGCGCTGAGCCAGGACCTGGCAATAGGTCCTGCCCTGAAAATGGGGTGATGTCTGAGGGTTGATGGGGAGAGATGGGCAGAGCAGGAGTGGTGTGAAAAGGCTGCATGGGCACCACAAATACCAGCTTTGGAAATGAAAAGAAGGATGAGAGGATTTCCAACACCGAGGGATTATCAGGAGATGCAGCAATGGGGCCCAAATGGCTGGTGTGATGGTGGAAAAAGCTCAGGATTTGAGGCAGGTGCCTCAGTGTGAGGAGGATGATGGAGGAGACCAACGCAGCCACTCTAAAGCAAAGCAAGCAGCATGCTCTTGGCCCAAGGACCTTCCTGCCTCACCCCCTGTCCCTGCTGTCCCCATGGCCCCCATGCTCCTTCAGTTGCATTCGGCCTTCCGAACAAGGAGGTTTAGGACTATTTCAGACTTCATAGTGTAACCAAGTCATCCTCAAGGGACTGGCTGATATGACATGGGAGCCATGAGTAACCTCCACCCATCAGGGCTGCAGTTGGTGACACATCAGGGCACGTCCGACGGCAAGAGACACCAATGTTCAGGCAACTGGATCCCACCCAGTGTGTCACTGGGGGGTTTAAAGGCATTACAGAAAGTCACTATAGGCCTGGTGGTGTCAGCGCAGGTTGGGACCCTGCAACAGGGTTCTGCTCTGGGTTGAGGGGTGAGCAAGAGTTTTTTGAGCAGGTTTGTGCTTTCCTGCCTAGAGATCTCAGGTGTTGGAGCCTCATGGGTTAGTGCTGCAAACCCCAAACTGTGTCGCAGCCTTTCACAACCCAATAGATTTGAAAAGTATTGAGAGACTTCTTTTTCAATCAGAAGAGCTAAAAACTCGATCTTCCAGACAACGTTGGATCTAGTCATGAGGTGCTGCATGGACTTACAGACCACAATTTCAATGAACTCACTTAGATACCTGCAAAAAACCCATATTTCTTTACTGGGCTTTACTGGGAAAACTCCTCCTGGCTGAGTTTTTTGTCTCCATACAGCTCCTAACAGCTCCACTCTCAATCCCAAACCAGGCAGCATTAACTAGATCCAATATTCCTCCATGGGTTGCTGTCATGTCTGTGAGATATCAACAGACACGCACCCTGATGACCTGTCCCCAAAAGGTTAGAAAACATCAAGAAAATACTCAAGGACTTTCCAAGTATTCAAAAAAAATGTCTGAAGAAACTTTCACCCACACCAGCAATTCTTTCAATTAAAAAGTCTGTCATAGGACCCACTGCCCACCAGGCAGGTTTCTGAGCAAGATCACCTCTCCTGAGCAGCTGGGGATAAGACAACACGTGAGCTGGGTGTTCCACCATCAGCATTAGGGTTCTGACCACTGTGGATGAAGGCTTGTTTTCCTCTTTGCTGTTTCCCAGCTAACTGTATGCACATCTCTCCCCTAAACTATATCAGGAGCAATCAGCTGGACCTTCTGTAGCACTTTGAGGCACTGCTGTCCTTTGCTGTCCATCTCACACCTTATAACATAGGTCAAAGCAATGTAGAAAAGCAGCGTTTGCCATGGCTTGCGACTGCTAATTTATCAACGCGTTTCCGAGAACAAAAGCAGCCCAGGTACCTCACTGAGCGAGCGGTGTAAAGCAGCAGAGAGCGAGCTGGAAAAATTTCAAAGTCCTTCAAAAAATTAAAATCTGAAAGCCAGCCAAGTCCCAGCAGCCGAGTGGAGGTGCGAGGCATTTAGTCTCCGGGGTGGGCAAAAGCAGGCGAGTGCCGTATGCAGTGTGCATCAACACCTCTTGACACTTATGAATACGGGGCTGGTGCTGATGCCCACTTGGATGAAAGAAGAGAGTGAGATTGCCAGCGCCAAAGTGGGTGGAAGGGAGGGATGATCTGTGGCAAGATGTTGGGTTTTCTTTAACCCTCTCCCGCACAAAGAGCAGCCCGTGCACCCCTTCATCTGGGGCTGAGACGTAAGGATTTAAAGGCTGCGGTGGTCTGGGTGAGGGTTAACTGATGGATGGATCTTGGCTAAGCCCATGGGAGGGGATCTGTAAGGTTGTGTGTGTGGCCAAACCCCATGTGGACACTGGTACTCAGAAAAAAAAGGTCTGATGGATTTTTTTACAGCACTGCCTTGACTTCTGGAAATGCTTGAGTTTTCTGGGAGCTGTTGTTGTTGAGCATCTCTGGAAAATTGGGCCCTTTGCAGCTCCCACGGTACTTTGCACACAACTCAGCAGCAACCCCTGACTCCTGAAAAGCAGGGAAACATCTGCCATTAACTTTCCAAGTCTTGATAACTCCCTTTCTGTAAGCCCAGAGAAGACAGTGTGGTCACCTAAAATAGCTCTTTGCAATAAAAGATCACAGCAGGAACAAGATGGTTTCGGTGAATGCTGATAAATGAAGGCTCAGCTTGGAATATGTTTTAAATCCCTGCACCCTAAATACAAATTCATGTAGGTGGGAGCAGCTGGTGTGAGGGCTTGTGTCATGGCAGCCTCATCAACGGACAAAGAATCTCTTTAGCTTGAAGCGCCGGTCTCTTTTACTTTCAGACTTTGCAACTGTGGGATTTGGTTTTTACCAAAATCCTAAACAAATCAACAAAGTAATCCCAACCTGCCCTGCTCTCCTTCCTGCCCCTCCTTCTGCCCCTTTGCAGGAGGCTCCCCCAGCAGAGCCCCGGGGGCTGGAGCATCATCATCATCCCAGCATAAAAGCCTTCCCCGCTTCCCGGAGCGGATCCAGCAGCTCACCCAGGAATACTCCTCTCGCTCTCACATTTGCATGACAGACGGCTCCTTTGCATTATCCACCTCTTCCCACAGAAGCCCCCTCCATCCCTCGGGCATCCCGTGGGGAGATCTGCTGTCACAGGCTGCTTTCCACCCCCTCGCTGCCCACCCTTGCCCCTCACTCCTACGTGCTTCCAGCAAAGCATCGCTCCAGTATGTTGGCCCCAAATTAACTTTCACTCATGCCAGCTCCTTCCATAATTTGTTTAAAATTTCAGATCTCTGAGACGTGAAGAGTGAGACGATACTTCGACAGCCGTGGTGACCACCCTTTGCAGACACTCTCCTGCTCGGCCCCAAGCCCCCAGCCCACCCCAGCAAGGGGTTTTGGTGGACAGCAGGAAGAATGGAGCATCTCTCCAGGAGAGACGCGGTCCTTGCCCCAGCTGCAACTTGCACCGTGCCTGATACGTTGTAATGACATGAAAATGAATAGAATAAACTGGCTGAGTGGCATTGTTATTAACCTTTGTTACCTCAATAAATCACACCAAAGAGCAGCAATTACTCCTGTCCCTGACAAATACTGGTTACGCAGCGGATTCCCCCCTTGCTCTCAGTCCCGTGCCCTCTCCCTCGCTCTCTTTCACCACTGGAACCAGGAAGGTACAGCCCCTACCACAGTATCGAAAGGAAGAGGAATAATTTCATACCAGTTTATAGAGGCACGTAACACGTAAGATGGGGCTTCCATGGCATCCACCTACTTCACTCTTAAACCATCCACTTCACTCTACTTCTACTACTTCTCATCTACTCCTCCACAAAGCAACGGGTTTTCCAGGAACTCAGCATCCCAGTCCTGGTCCCCAAACCCAGATGGCCCAGCAGCATTCATTCATCCACGCCTGCCCAGATATGGAAATGAGCATTTCTTTTGCATCAAGCTTTGGATCTCAGGAATTACTGAATGAAAAGGCTGGAAGGTAAAATTTACCCTCCTCCAAGCTCTGGTCCAAGGTGTGAGTCAAGTTTTTGGCCCCAAACCAGGACCAGCACTAATTTGGCTTGGTTTTTTTGTCATGCACTCGTGTCAACACCAATACGAGTTTAGGAGTTTGATGCTGCTCCCAAGCCAGCTAATTTCTGAGATCGGTGCCACGCTTTCCGATCAATAAATTCACGATTTCGTCAGCACAAACGGCCTCGCAGCCGAGTGCGATCCTTGCATATTTAAAGTTATCTGGGAAAAGGACCTTTCAACAAAGGTATTCAATGAGACTTAAAAATCAATCCCTGTTTGAAGAAACCAGCAAAGCATTGTAGCAACCACTGTTAAAACGCCCGGATTAATAATAAATCAGAGTTGACAAATACTTGTTGCTTGTTTGACTTTGTGGATTTGTTTTCACAGAGGACCTGGTTGGGGACACGAGAGTTGAAGGCATGTTTCTTGAAAGAAAGGTTCAGAACACTGGTCAATAAACTTTGAAGGATGTTTTGTAAACCTGGCAGAAGCCGTATATTTTATTCGCGTTATTTTTGTTTAGAAATCCACAGAAGTCATTTAGGAGATCTTAAGAACTCCCTGGGAATCTCCAAAGTCACAGATGCAGTGAGAAAATTGTGGGATTGTAATATTCAGTGTCCAGTCCTGAAAGAGTTTGAAATGAGAATTGAACAAACGCTCTGTGGCCAGAAATAGCTGAAGCTCGGGTTCCTCCTGCAGAGGTAAATTTGCTCGTGCAGCATTTCACTGGGCTGCATTTGTTTTCCCATGCTTAGATTTTCATTAATCCAGCATAAAAATACCAGTCTCTGATATCAGCACCCTCTGGCCCAGGACCAGTGTCCCGTGGGTATTGGTGCCAGACGAATGCAGAAGACTTAAGGGTGGCCCAAAATCATGGGTGACCCTTATGTCTCTGTATGGAAGACACCAAGAAGAGAATAGATATGATCATGTGAATACCCTGAATAAATATCATGGGAATGGCTTATTTCCTCTGATATAATTTCAGCAGTGTAATGGTGCCTGGTTTTCACGCAGGGACCTACAACTGGTAGGACCAGCGGGAAATATCCAGCTTTTTCTGAAGGAACTGCTCGTCTCGGTCGCTTTGCTGTTGCTAGATCTGCAACGAGACCCAACCTTTGTTTTAGGTCAGCTCGAATCTAATTTAGGGAGGAATCTTTGTTGGATGGATGTCTTTGTGACTTATGTGCTCAGAGTTGATTTCACTCCCCCAATCTTATTAGGGAGTTATTATGGAGTGCAGACTGCTGCTGAGTCCATGAGGGCTGGGAGAGGTGCCCTTTATTGCTGGTGAGGGGTACGTGTGCCAGACAGGAGGAGAGAAAGGGAAGCAAAGCGGACATAAATCATCCAGAATGCCAGCCAGCAGAGCCTAAAACCCACAGAAAAGAAAGATTTTCTTTCCCTTTTCCAAAGAGCAGAGGATCTGCCCCAAACTCTGGCAGCGAGTAGCGACTTCAGCAGGCATCGGCCGTGCGAGGAACGGGACAGGAACCTCAGCCACCCAGTTTTTTTGGCACTTTCATTATCCTAAAAATCCTTCCTCTCCTGCCTCCCGCGCCGCTTCTGGAGAAAGGAGGTGGGATTTTGTCATTTGGAGCGGGGTGAGAGGAGCGGGGCTCGTTTGGGGACAAGGTGGCTGGAGCCCCCATTTCCTCCCTTTTCTTTTCCGCTGGAGCATGTGACAGTTTGCTGCGGGAGAACTGGGCGGCTGCCGGAGAAAAGTTGTAAAAAAAAAAAAAAAAAAAAAAGCAACCAACCAACCAACCCCACCCGGTCCCACATCACAATGACTTTTCTCAGATGATAAACATAATAATAAAACCCCTCCTAGTAGCCAATATGATGCTAATGCTTCTTAGCTCTGTCAAAAGTGAAAACAGCTCCTTGCTGTCAATTACTGGAGGGACAGCTGGAGTCTCTCCTCTCACTGTCAGGATGCAGACATATTGCATGTCATCGAGAAGGTAACAAATTCACCAGGACAGCATCACCATCTGTCACCAACAGAGACACCGCCGAAACAAAGGGTCAGGCTTCGGCGCAGAGCTGGGGCCTGATCTTACCCCATCTCGCTCGTCCCAGATGGAGGTGGCCCCCAAAGCCCCACGTCCCTCCTGGGGATACACGGGGGGGACATTCGGTTTATAAAACCAGGGGGACAAGCCTGGAGTTCTGAAAGGGCTGTTTTCGCTGGTAAAGCTCACGCTGAAGCCTCCAGACCCCGCTGAGGGGTACAAGCCACAGCGTGAAACACCGTCTGGTTTCGCACCGTCCCTCACCTTGTTTCCATCTCCGAGCTCAACCTTCTCCAGCGCGACCTCCATCCGTGTGGAGCATCTTCCTAAGTGCACGAAGAGATGCCTTTGGGCTACTCGCAGGAGCAAAACAGCACCCACAGAGGGCTGGGGGACCAGGCTGTAAGTCGGTTTGTTTGGGGCCAGATGGTTGATTCCCCACATTATTGAAGTCTCACTGCCCTGGATCCGCTCTCGGAAGGAGAGATGCTCACCCGCCCCGGGAAGGCGCTTACACCGGTCCAAACTCTACACACCATCTAAAACCCAGTAAAATGAGAAATAATTCTGTGACATGTATATTGAGGTCATTTTCAGTATTTAACCGGCTCTCCAAAAGCTTCAAAAAATGTTCTTCAAAAAAACTTCTCAATTAATAATGCCATTTTTAAAAAACATGTTTTTGAAGATGCTGTTCAGGAGAATAGTGTAAATAAAGTAAATAATTTAAGCGATTTTTTTTCTCTAGCATATATTGTTGTGCTATTTAAAAATAACCCACATAACTCCATTCTTTCACTCAAGAGGAGGCTTATTTCCAACTGATGACGTGCTAATTATTTCGAGAGCAAAGTTTATTTTTGAGAGAAAAAGAATCATTGTACTTAAAATCGCGTAGAGGGCTGAGAATTCGGATGAGCCGGAAAGAAAGATGTTTCTGCAAAACTAGCCCCAATGTGACAATGCAACATGTTCCCGTAGCTCCTGTGCTTACGTTCCAGCATTAATTTGGGATACCCTGCGGCTGCTGGCAAATGCAGCGCTGAGGGGTCCAGCTGACATCTGGGGATGCCCTTTGGGTGCTTTCCTGTGTGCTATGAGTCGCAAGATGCAGGAGTTACCATTTATATTCTTAAATATCTCGGGTGTCATTTAGGAGTTAGCTCAGGAGTCAGTCCGGTGAAGAAAATGAAGTTATCTGGGATTAAATACCGCGATTCAGACTTGGCAGTCGTTTGGGTGCTGCTTTGCTCTGGTCCTGCAGGACTTCCCTGGAAACCCCGCCTCCCCCCTGCTCTGTTGCACAGCAATAATCCAAAATAAGCACCACTGAAATTTCGTCTTAATTCCAAAATGCAGCAAAACCGTGGACTTGCTACTGCTCCTTCCCGACGTGCACGACTTCTGCTGAGATTTACAACCAGCAGTCGCTCAGAGAAAAAGATGTTACTGCAGATGTGAGGATACGTTTCTAACAAGGAGAAATCACCCACCCTCTGGTCACAGACCTATACACCAAAATTCATCTCATGCTTTAGGCTACAATAAATGACAACCGACTCCCCTGAATCATATGAAATAACTTCTAAAGAAGTTACAACTGCTGCTTCCCCCCCCTTCCCAGCTCCGTTCCATTTCTCAAACCCAGGACGAACATCTCCAGCATGGAGAAGCAGAGCACGGAGCTTCCAGGCTGTGCCCCCCGTCTCCCCCTCCACCCCTTCCTTCTCCCCCGGTGTTTGTGGGCTGCCTTGGGATTTCTCGCTTGACTCTCCTCCAAGGTTATGTCAAGATTTCCGTGATGTGGAAGTCATGGGATGCTGCCAGCGAGAGGCTGGAAATGAGATTTGAATTGCGGCTGGTGGTCCTGCTTCCATCCCTCCATGCCTCCCTCCTGCCTCGCTGCCCCTTCTCCTCTCCTGCAGAAATCAGGAGATGCTCGGGAGAGCTGCAGAACTTCCACACTCGGCCCCATATGAACCACATGAGTGAAAGGAGGAGGTTTGAGAACTGGTTTGGGAGAATGGCTCATGTTCAGCAAAGGAAGGTGGTGGTTGTCATCCTCCTTAGAGAGGAGGGGATGAAATAGTCCTGTGTCCACCAAGAGCTGGGGGCAGGTGGAATGGGCTGCAATTGCTGCCTTCATCTGGACCTGCCCTTGTCTCTTCTCTCAGGGAGGACAAAGGTGACCCACCCATTGCACAATTTCCACAAAACTCCCTTCCCTGAACTCCCACCTTTTTCAGAGATGGCTCTTTGGCAGACATTTAGATGGACTGTACCCTGCAGCCCACAGTGTTTTAATTTTACTGGGAATACCAGACAGTCCAAAAATTCGGTTGTGGTTCCTCTAACAAAGCCTTTCAGGGAGGGGTTTTCCAATACACCAAGGAATCGCTGCGATCTGGATCTCCATGGGGGTGCTGAGGCCATTTGGGAGGCTATGACAGAGCATGGAGTTGAGCTCTGAGGTCTTTTGAGTCCCCTCAGCACTCTGAGACATCCTTCATCCTCATCCCCACATGGGACAACATCCTCCACTGAGCAAATTACACCCCCCCTAGAGAACCAAACCCAGGCAGTTCACTGAAACTCAGAACACGACCTCTCAATTTGAATACGATTCTGCCTAAAAACAAATCCCAAAAAATTCATTTAGGCAATCGAATCACGGAGTTGCTCCTTGAGGAGTGTCCTGTGGGGATGAGGAGTCACTTCAGCACAGAAACAGCCTCGTTTAGCCTGCAAGTCATGGGCTTAATGGCATTGAATGGCCAAAGCCCGGGCCACACGCTTGGGATGCAGCCAAGATTTTAATTCTCTTGTTTGCAAAGGTTTCTGCAAACTGAAGCAAATCCTGCCCTGGCCCCCGGCTCGCTTTGCCCTGTGATGGGCTTAGAGCCGTACGAGAGTATTTTATCTTTGTGGCTACACAAGAAAAAGGCCAAATGATCAAATGCTCCACGTACCCAGCTCTTAACTCAATCCATGCTGGGCGGCTGCCTTCACAGCCGGAGCTCACCGACTTTCACAAAGCCCCGTGTAGTTATTTTGGAACTAAAGCTGATCTTTATGCATTAAAGCAGCCCCAGATTTTAGAAGAAAACTCACATCTCTTTTGAGCTGCTGCTCAGAACATTTCGCTCTCCCCATCCCTCTGCCCGCGGAGCCCCGTAGCCACCACCAGCAAAAGAGAAATGAGAAACCCAAACGCTGCTCCTTTATTAAACGGAGTGGAAAACTTCAAGGGAGAAAAACTTTGCTTGAAAGCAATAATCTGCACTTAGATGTTGTTGGGCAAGTTACTGCAATATAGAGGCTTGTCAAAATACAGCTGGAGCTGCTGTCCTGAACTTGTGTTCAGGCAGTGTCCCCACATCACACCCTGTACCAAGGCTCTCCAAGGGCCACTGTCTATAAAAATTGCTTCTCCCTCCAGTGAAATCCCCTGTCTCCGGGGTGGAGGGAGCAGTTGATAAAAAGGCAGATGTTTCATTAGTTTGGACAGGGAAGGGAAAAAATTGGGAGAACTACAGGGGAAATCAGGTGGGAAGAATCTGAGCTGAGGAGCTGCACTAAGGACAGCCTTTTGTGTTTGAACAAATGCCTTTTCAGCATGATTTTTTGGCATTGGTCATATTTTTCTTGCTGAAACAGTTGTGACATTTCCATTAAAACTTTTTGTTTCAGCTTGTGATTTTATTTAGTCCATAAAAAATCAACAAATGTTCCGACGTTCTGATACATCTCATAAAAGTCATGTGCATTTTTGAAGAAATACATGAAAAATATCTAAATCCAGTAAGAACTTTGGAAGTTCTGGGTTTTCCCAGTAGCTTGACCAGCTATGGTAAGCAATGGGCAAATAGAAAGGTCACAGATCTCAAGTTATCATAGAATCATAGAATTGTCTAAGTTGGAAGGGACCTTTAAGATCATCTAGTTCTACCATCAACCTAACTCTGCCAAAAACCTATCACTAAACCATGTCTCTAAGCTCTTTGTCAACCCATCTTTTAAATCCCTCCAGGGATGGTGCCTCAACCCCTTCACTGGGCAGCCCATTCCAAGGCTTTGTAACCCTTCCAGTGTAAAAATTTTTCCTAATACCCAATCTGAACCTCCCCTGGTGCAACTTGATCAAAGATACCTCATGACAGAAGAGGCATCTACTTTGTGTAGGTACAAGCTCTGGGACTCTGGGGCATGACCCACTTAATCAGTGTTTCCTGCATCCATTTTATCAATGGTTCCTGATAAAAACATATTTTCTCAGAATGCAATTGGTCAGTTCCCCTCTGGGACTATAACGTATGAGTTGAGCAGGTGAAGGCCATGGTCTCAGAAGTATTTTTCAATACCTTCAATATCCCTGATGATAAAATGTGATGTACGCAATTAAGGGCACTTGTTAGCAATAAAATAATTTTTTTAAGTCAATCAACAAATTAGTTTTCTAACACATTAGGAGTACTAGGGATGTGCATTTCTAGGATTTCTGTTTTGTTTTGTTTTGTTTTTTCCAAATCATTCCCCATATCAAGTCCAAGAGACTTTGATTTACTGACATTCAGAAGACAGAAATGGGCAAAATCCTGCCAGTTGCAAACTTTCCATTTCAGTTATTTGCACACAGAAGCTGGTATGTGATTTTGCAGATCTTTAGAAGAAAAATTAGCTGTTTTTTCTTGTCCCCTATTACTGAGACTTCTTCTTTTTAAAGTCTCCCAGTTTACACTAAAAAACAGGGAGAACTAAAGAGCTGATGTACTCAGGCAAGTTCAAGAAATCTTTATTAGGATTTTAAAATTTTACTTGTGGCTGAAGTCCCTTCCTGTCCAACAGATAGGGACTAACCACTTCTACACACAGAGAGATTAATTTTTTCTGCAATTTTAAAAATATCCGGGCACCTGAAGGTGCATATGAGCACACTGTGAGCTTTGAAAGCTCCTGAATGTCTTTTTTAACAGCAGATAAATGCCACAATTTTTGAACATTACACTAGACACCTATACGAATTTTCAGGAAGAGAAGATCTTTACAAATATAGGCTAATGTATGTAGGGATGAACACAGAAAAATGTGGACAAATTTTCTTCTAAAGATGGTCACTTTTGAAAATACTATCTGGAATCCTCAATAATTTTAACATTTAATTTGCTTTGGTCGAGCGTAAAAGACAAAATGGGGGCCTGGACCTTACTCAGGCTTTCCTACCAAGTAGCTCCACCAAATTAGGAATTTTAACCAAGTCTGAAACAGCACTTTGTCTGCGTTTACAGACGTATTGCCCCAGGATAAGAGATGTAATTCTCTGAAATGAAGAAAATTAAATCATTACCCTCTTCACCCAAGCCTTTTTGCTGTTGGAAAGTTAGTTTTGCATTTAATGAATATGGGCTCGTGTCTTTCTAATGAGCATGAGATAGCTGATGTAATTGAAAACTTAAGCAGGGAAAAATCATTACAAGTTTTTTTTTTAAATTAATTTATTTTGTATATTTGTGTTATGAGTGATAGCTACCAGTAGAGTAATGGGGATGGAAAATCACAATTTCCTCAATAGGCAATTCAAAACCATGTGCTAGAAATAGGAGATTCCCCATATTTTACCTGCTTGAAGGAAAGCAGCTGGAAGAGATTTTTCAGCTGTACTTCCCTATGTTCTCTGGGAAATCCTGGGCGTTTCTTTATTCCTGCCTTCCTCCTACTTCTTGTCACTATGAACTTATTCTCACATTTTCTATTCTCCCCTTTCCAGATGGGAAACACTTCCTCTGTTCCTTGTACTCCAGGGCTGTCAACCAAGCTGACACTTGGGAAAAGCATCTGCAAATGGAGGGATGAGCAGGGGATAACAACTCCTGGGCTGGCATCCCTCCACCATCACATAAACGCCTGCTCTCCCAGACTAGGCTGTATTTCAGGCTGGGTTTTTGCCTTCTGTAGGGCCAGGAACTAAGCAAGAACCTGAGGAAATCCAGGGGAGAAATGCTGCTCAAGAACCGTGTTTCTGGGATTGTGATGGTGTAACCTGGACAAAGAGAGGACTCTGGCATCCTCTGGTCATTGTTCAAACCTTCAGCCCATGTCTTTGGAGCTCCAAAGACTAATGGGACTGATTGTCGCTGTGTTCCCATGTATGAAATTGAGGACGGAAACATGCATTTTTAATAATGAAAGGGCATCGAAGGGAAGGGCAAAGGAGGTGCTGGGGAGAGAGAAAGGTGGTTCCATAAGGTCAATGTGATTCGTGACAGATCCATAAATCTCTACCATTAGCTGGCAATGCTTTTCTCCATCTTTTTTGATATCTTTCCCCAGGTTTTGATAATCCCCATCAGCCCCCTGCACGTTTACCTCTAGAGGCTAGCCTTCAGCCACAGGCCCATATATCATTTCCAGACAAAGATTTTCCTCTCTAAGCTTTTTATTTGCCTTTGATCTTTCACTAATAGTTAGATATTTTGTGTGTCCTTGCTCTCTCATGAATAGCTTTTCACGGCCACCACCATCCAACAGCAAAATACCTGTCATTAACCCCACTTTAAACCCAAATATCATTCTCCTGATAGTCCCTTCCATATTCCTCATACAAAGAAATTCCCTCCTTATTCTCATTTCAGAGACAGTCCTTGGGATAACCTCCTTAATTTTAAGAACAAAATCAAAAGAGAGAGAGAAGGTAAAATGATTCTGGGAAGCGCTCCCCGACCACAGGGAGTTTTCCTGGAAAGCCCCATTCTCCTGTTTATGAAGGATGGCCCTCGCCAGGCATCGGGCTCCACACAACACCTCGTCCTCATGGAAGAAGGCTTCCAAAGTAGCCGAGAGCGCGAGTTAAGAGCATAAAAAGACATTTCTTTGCAAACTGCAGAACCGATTGAAGATTTTACCAGCCTCTGGCTTTCCTCTCCTTCCTGCCAGCCACGGGGAGCGTACGAGCACTCCCTAATCAGTTCCACACGGTCATCCATCTCCTACCCGCAGTCCCCGGCAGCTTCAACCAACCTGGCTGATTCTGCCCGGAGTAGATTAGGGAGAGCAGATACCATCACTCCTACCCACGGGGCTGGTAATAGACAGCTGGGGAAAGTTAATGTCTTCAAGTAGCATCACTTGATCTGGGAGAGGATAAATGGCTGAAACAGTAGCCAAGGGTTACGTCCTGATCCCGGTGCATAATTTATCCACAAATTGGCTTTCTGGAAAGAGGCAGGAGTAGAAAAATGCCACCGTTTCCAGGCAGATTGAGCCAAGATACAAGAAGGTTGCAACTCTACTCCAGAGTTAGATCCGGACAGCAATTTTTTTTGCTCTTTGTTTCCACAAATGCCCAATTTAAAATCAAATGTCAGTCCTGACTAGCTGCTCGGATTAGAACAGACGCATCTGGAAACACGCCTTGCCCTGAAAGCCACCCAAACTGGCTCCGAAGTTGAAGACGAGGGTGGAATGTTCTTATCCCAGAGCCAAGGCTGTCGCTACTCGAGCACAAAAGGCAGTTGGTAGGACATCAGCTTGTGGGAGTTTCCTTAGCTACCATAAGGAAAAGTTAAATGTCACAGTCTCCACTGGATGGAATCTACAAGCACAGAGATGATTTATTTGAGCTCAGATCTGGGTTTTAGCCACTGATCTGAATGTGAGGCTGGAATATGAAGTGTGCGAGAAAAGTGAGTTTGTGGTTTGTAAGGTAAGACTGGAGAAGTCAAGGCAGGGAGTTTTAAATGAGTTTGGGAGAACATGATGTCCCCAATTTATGATTTAACTTGTCTTCACCAATATTTTAACATGTGTAGCTTGCTCATGTTAGCTAAATTTAAGTAAGAAATTGTATTTCTGAGGAGAAAAGAGGCACACGGTCTACAAAGTGATAATTCTGGTTTCACCCTCATTTCAGCTTTCGGGTGACATTGGTGTGACCCAGCAATATCTGGTCAGGCAGCACTCGGACCCATCCTGGGGGATTTCCAGGCAAACTGACCCACATCTCCCCACGCCTCCACCACCCAACAGGAGCATCGCCGAAACCTTGTCCTCACACTCCTTTCTCTGCTGACCCAAAGCAAATCAAAAGAAGAGCCGGGTTGAAATGTTATTGGCAATTTAACAAGATGCTAATGGCACTGCCAGCATGGAGACCTTCGACAATATTTTTTTTTCTCGGCCTAAAACCCACCCTTTCAAAAGTCAGCAGCACTTTAAAGAGGCAGAGGGAAGAAAACGGCACTCATTAATCATTATGCCACGACAACACTACGGGGTGATTTCTGCTCTGCACCTTTTCTCACAATAGTATGCAATTTAATTGCTTTTAAAAAAGCTTTAATGACACAGACCAAAAGCTGATCTTGGCAACATCTTTTCTACTTCAGTGGAATTAAGGACACAGTTGGTAGTTGACAGAAATGAGCGACTGAACCACTTCAAAAAAGGCAAATATATCTCCAACCTCAGTCAGGCTAAATATGACACTTTCTGCAAAAGTCCAGTAAAACGCTTTCTACCTGTTCTGAGTCCATAATGCTTTTTAATTTTCTGCTCTATCATCTCAGGGTGTTTTGATCCAGGACCTTCTTGTCTATAAGAACCTCTCTCCGAGGGGCAGGTTTTACAGAGGAAAAGAGGACGGAGACATAGATGCATGGTTAGTACACGGAAAAGACAAAAGAGGGGGGCACACTGAGGGAGTGCCAGAGGGTCTTTATAAAAATTAAGAGTTACAAACCACCAGGTGTTCAAATAAATGTGGTGTGTATCAGCAGATCCAGCCTTCCAGCAGGCTGGGTGCCGGTTACACGGTTGGCACTTCACTAGGATTGTGTTAGATGCCAGGAACTCCTCTGGAAAAATTAGATTATTCCGAGTGCGTGAGGTCTGACCTAGATCACAAGTGCTTGAAAGGGCAATCCCGTGTGGATGGTGCAGAGAGTTAGTACGACAGTGTTCAGACAGGATGGGCTTCTTTGATGAGAAAACTTGCCCAAAAGTCAATGAATGACTTGTGTGTTTCTGCCACCAACTAAAAAAAGACTTGTTTTAGGAGTGATTCAGGTCCCTTCTGCTGTCACCGCTTGCAATGTGTGGAGTAGTAAGGACGCTTTACCTGCAGAAGGGACAAGCCTGTGACACGTGTGCTTCTGCAGATGTTGGGTGAGGACACCACACACAGATTGCTGGATGCACCCACGTTTCTATATCACTGGACTTTGTCACCCCGTTCTCCCATCTCAACATGCCTTTTCCTCCCTGTATGGGATTTACCACTTATTTGACAAGTCCTCCTCTCCCGAGATGGCAGAGCTGGCAGCCTTGCTTTAGCATGCCTTCTCGGGGGGGGGCTTTACTGAAATGCCACACGGATTTCTGCCTTTTCTGGATTCGAAGGAATCACGCCTTTCCCGTATCGTTACCAGGAGAAGGGGAATTTCTGAGCCCTGGGGCAGGAACAGGCTGAAGGAAAGCAAGAAAGCTGCCCAGTGCTGCAAGTGGAAGCCAACCCCTTGAGAAAAGCATTCAGAATTCAGGCTGCAGGCAAGGGAGGATGAAAAATGATGCTTTTTGGGGAGGAGGGGAGAGAGGGAAGGAATGCAATTTGGGGAATAAGGAGAGAGGCCTCGTTCCATGCAGCTTTGCCTCTGGAAAAGCATCTGTGACCACCTTCTCCCAGCCAGAAATTTGCACTGTGACTCCATCCGACCCACACAACATGCTCAGAGACACAAGGTTTGCATCTGTTATCATCCAGTCTCAGCAGAGCTCAGGCCAATTGAGCTCACCTTTCTGAGATGACAGGCCTTGCTGTCTCTAAGAGCTATGCAGGAAAACATTATCCGATACAGGAATGGACGCAGCAAACTTACTGGAAAATCTTTACCTCAATGGGAAAAGTTACTCTGCTCATGTATCAGAGTGCCTTAAAAATTCCTCTGGGGTCACTTTTCTTAAAGTGATGAGTTTCAGTGTTGATGGGAGTCCCTTGGGGGATATTTCCAATGCAATCTATAGATACGAGTGATTCATGAGATTTAAAAAAAAAAAAAAATGCTTTGGGAGTTGCAGGTCATGGACAGGTTTCCCTTTTGAACCAGGATCACCAGTGAGGGGGGTGACACCACTCTGAGCTGCTGTTTTCCAACCCTCACGGTCTATGACTGAGGAGAACTCGAGCATCATCTGGTTTGTCCCAGGCAAAAGCCATAGACTTGGCAAAACCAGGGAATTTCATTATTGCTCAGGGTTATATGTGGGAGTAGAGAGCTCTGAGGGCCAACAGCCTGTCCATGCTCCAAAAGAAGAAGAAGCAAAAGCTGCTTTTTAGGTGGGGTGATATTTTTAGCTAGAGAGAGAAAACAAAGAAGTGAGGTGAGGTCAGAGAGCAGGTCGATGGCAGGAACAGAAACAGAGAACAGATCTCTCTCCTTCCCAGCTGGTGCCCTGCTCACAGCAAGGTCCCTCCAGCTGGAGCAAAGCCTATCCTAGAAAATTTGGCCCCATATATGCTCTGTTTCTTCCTACAGCTTTTATTTCATAAAGGGTATTCAAGGCTCACTCTTGTGTCACAGTATTAGTTTAATGTACATTTATTTTGTATACATTATCTTTCCTTTCAAGCACTTCAATATGTCTGAATATCAGAGGTAAAAAGAGATAACACATTAGATACAATAACTCCCAAAGAGGCAGCCACGGTGTGAAGAACATTGAATTCCCATATGATATTATTATATTGGCTTCTTTGCTGCACAATGTTACGGTAAGTAAGGGGATTATCTGCTTGTCTCACAATATATAGATAAGGAATAAAAATATTTAAAAAAAAGGAAAAAAAAAAGAATTGCTTTTGTTTCAGTAGTTCTAGTCTATTTGCCACAGGAAGACAAAATCCTGCCTATTCATAATAATCTCCTCCTGCAGCATCACTCTCTTTTCTCAAGAAACCATCTGTGTCTGGCCAAAGGGAGGAGGAGAAGGTAGAGCAAGCTAGGAGATGACCCAGACCTTCATCATCCTATCTTACACAAGTGTCTCCTCCGTAGGGTACCAAGCCTTTAGGTGGACATCGCCCTTTGGATGCTGGTACATCTTCCAGGGCTCATTCCTACCCTGAGGGTTTTAAGTCCTCCCTCTTTTCTTCAAGAAAAAAACAAAGAGGAGAGAATCCCAGAAACTGAAGAGAAGGCTTAGGTCCTGTAGTATGAATAAAGTTAAATTCTGATGCAGATATGTGTCTGTGACCTTGAGAAAGATACAGGCAAAATATTTCCAAGTTTTTCAGATGTTCCCCTGGACACTAGTTATTGAGAGGAAAACAAGGGCCAAGGCTGTCCATGCTCTCTTCCTTCAGGAAAGGACTTGCAAAGCAACAAGAAGAGCCTTCATGTTTCTGAAAGCCCACTCATCTAGCTGCAAGGAGGTAGAGAAGAGCTGGAGAGGACAGGCCAGCACGGGAGCAGGTCAAGAGCTTTAGCATCTAGAGAGCTGGGGCTGCATGAACTCTGTCTACAGAATGTCACCTTCTGCCAAAGGCAAAGCGTAGCGGCCGGGTATCACAAGGTGAGGAGCAGAGAGCGTTTCCCCAAAGGTGCCCAGCTCCTGCCAGGATCAGGTCCTTTCACCTGACATGCCATTCAGCCTGACCTAGCAATTAAGATGTCCTTCCTTGTCTATTGAGTGTGGAAACCCTCTCCCTCTTTACCCCAAACATTAATTTAGAAAGCAAAATGCCAGAGTGACTGCCTCTCTCGTGTAATTTTTCCCCCCTTCAGATTCCCTTGCTTCCTTTATTTAGTGCCAGCAGAAAACAATATGGTTTCTTTCATTGTCTTCTATTAAGACTTCCAAGCGAGGGGGGAGATTATTACTGCTCCGGCGTGTGACGACATAATAGGCTCCTGTCCCAGAAAACAAAAGTCTTTGCAAGACGATAAAGAGACAAGTCCTACTTATGATGTCACTGAAAAGACAGTAGTAGAAATAAAGAAAGGAAGGGAGGGGGGGGGGAAGATAAGAATAAACATCTGTATATTGAGAGTAACAATAACATTTGTTCTGCCTTTTATTTCTGAAAGCTGCCTTAAATTGTGCCTTGTACAGAACAGAAAAGACTTTTTGTGCATGTGTGTGTGCACAGATGGATTTATAATAATAAAAAAAAAAATCCATTGAAATGCAAAGTTTAGGATTTCCCCCCTCCCCCTCAAAAATAAAAAGATCAAATAATTCTCGACAAAGAAAACCATTCTGGTTCTATTTTTTCCCGATTCTCAAGTTCTGTCCCTTTTTTAACCGTGCGGAGCAAAATGTAGGATTCTTCTCAAAAGAGAAATGTGTATATTTCTGGAAATCTGCTTTGGATGGTATAATTAATAAGGCATGGGAACAGCGGGAATTAGACACGTAGGAGCTGATCTGCCTTTGGTACAACTCGGGTGATGGTGGAGTCACTCCTCACTCGTGGGATTTTTCCAGGAGGACAAGGGTGGGAGGATGCTGCTTCGCATCAAGCCGGGGACACGGTGTGAGGATCTCCGTCCCAGAGCCAAGGGGCTGCACCTGAGCCCTGCAGGGAAACGCCGGGCAGAAGCAGGAGCTGCATCCCAGGAGCCGCGTGGCTGCCTTCACACCACGGGATGCTCGAGCTGGGATGCTGTGAGGGCAGGACAGGGATGGTCCCAAACCCAGAGGTGGCTCTGATACAACCACGCCAGGAGCTTGGCACCACACTGTGCTCCATACCCGGTCACAGCAATGAATCACACCACCAGTGGCCTCCACAGGGACAATTCTGTGATTATACCAACATATCTGGGTTCATACCACCACCGTTTGTCCCTCTGCTTAGAAAAAAGAAGGGGGAAAATATAGTTTCAACATTAGTCTGAGTTATATATTAATTTGCACATGGCTTGTCGGCCACTGGTTGCAAGGTGAGATGGTAAAGCACTCTCTATTTGACAAAGAGGGGACACTGCAGGGCTCCGGTGGGGCCGAGGGAGGCTGCCCATGTGTCTGTGGAGTTCCTGACGTGGGAGGACAGATCAGGGGATGGCAAATCACAGCCCCGTGCAAGGAGTGACCCCATCACTTCCCACGGCCACTGTGGGGGGGCTGCTGAGAGCTGCTTCCCAGGGGTCGCCTGAAACCCCCCCAGGATCAGCCTCATTGCACCGACTGCTCGAATGACCATTTCTTGCTCTCAAAGGCGGCATCATAACAAAGGTGGGCATCGTTTGACAACCAGAACCAAACTCTGCCTTTCCACCTGATGTACCTCCACGTAACTCGGTTGTTCCTAAGGCTTGCCGTAGTGTTATTAGATCTATATGCGCGTGTATTAATAATAACAATTGCACTTGCAATTAATTTTAAAGCCCGCCATCAATCTTTCTCAGAATTCAATCTGATGCACAGCCAGAGGGAAGGGACGTGTGCACTGAATTCCATTTTAACCCCTTCCTTTTTTGTTTGCCAACATTGGCCTGACGGTGAATAATAAACCGCCGCGGCTACCGCATTTCCAGGCCAGACCCGAAGAGTTAAATTTCCCCTTGCGGGGAGGTTGGACGCCATCAAACCCTACAAATATCAATAAGTAAACGGAGGAGAACAATGCGCTCCCTCCCTCACGTGACCGATGTTACTAGTGGAATTAGGAATTAACGACAAGATTAAAGCCACCATTTTAATTCGTTAGACAAAGCTGGTTATCTGGACAGCCATCGTAAGCAGGTGGCCAGCTTGCTGGCTACCATGGACACAACGGCCAGTGTAATGCAAAGTGGACCGGGAGGTAATAATTCAGCCGATAACCCCTGACACACTTATTCAGTTGCTAATTCGCGCTGCGTGCAGGAGCTGTAACTGGCGTTTAAAGATGTGCCGTGATATTTAAAGCCTAATTTATTCTCTTTATTAAAAATGATATCAAACAATATTTCACTCCCCCTTTTTGGCGAAGATTAACTGTTTATGATCCTTGTGTATTACGCGGGGCCATAACCATTATTCACGTCAACACTTGGGCTGGGGCAGCCGAGGCCCTTTTAGATGAATCCTTCGGCGGTCATTTGTGAGCGCGGAGGAGGGAGCACGGAAGGAAACAGCCTCGGTTCTGAATCCACTTTATGCCAACTACTAAAAACATTTATTTGAACTTGATTCTTTCTAGTGACCTTTATGTTTTGATGCTTTTTATCACAGATAGAGAAATATTTTCACATCTGAGTATAGAAGATATAGTCTTAGATGTATTTTACACCCACTTTTCAATAACTGGATTCTTTCTAAAACCTAAAATCTATTAGACCGCTATCTAAGCAGCTACACTTCCCAGGTGGCCAAATATTCCACAATTTGTGAGATGTATCATTGGTGTGAGCAGGCTCCAAAGACCATGGCCAAGCTGCACCACCTGAAACCCCCCACCAAAGCCTGGAAGAGCCACTGGGCATCAGTGTTTCCAGTTTCTTTGGGGAATGGATTTATTTTGTCTCCTCTGGACTGTCTGGCACGTTTTCTTGTGCATCATCTTCCTTGCACAGAAAGCAAACCACACTGCTCATCTATTTGAGCCTACAAAGACCAGTGCTGATCCTCCAGGCAAGCCACAGGTCCTCTGAACCAGCCTGGTTGAAAGGAATCATGAAAGTCATATAAAGATGTGTGGAGAACCATCGTAACAGCTCAGGAATTTTTAGGGAAACAAGGCTATTTCTCTTAGTTGCTTGTTGTTAATGAAACATCATTATTAAAACAAGTGGAGGAGGTGAAGTTTGAAATAACAGAATGGAATCAATGTAGAAACAGTAATTAACTGCCCTTATAAAATCCAATGAGGAGAAGTGAATTGAAGTATAAAGCAAAGGAGCACTACCTGCAAGGGCAAACCAGAACACAACCTCCCCCAAACCTTCCATGAAAGGGAAACGGAGCATTAATGGAACAATACCACAGTGGGAAGAGACATTCAGACTCCAATTTAGAGACTCTCACAGAAGCCGTAAGCGCCTGGGACTCTCTTTGGCTGGATGTTGGTCTACAGGATTCCAGAGATGGCTTTTAGCTGCCTTTATGGCTTGAGAACACTACGACAGTTAAAATGCACCGCGCATCCCGCGCCTCCTTTTCATTCATTCCTATCTCCAGATTGTCTACATTTTAACCCACAGAGAGTGCTTTGATTTATTATTTTTTTTGTCTGCCATAAAACCCCCTGGGCTCTGGAGCTGTTCTGCTGGCTTTTTGTAAAAGAGCTTCTTGGGAGGAGCAGAGCGGGCTCCGGGGGGGATCACACAGCTCCGAACCTGGAACAACTCTGGGAACTTCATCCCACTGCACCAGTGCTGTGAGGGGCAGAACTGGGTTCCAGACTGGAAACAGTGGGACAGCAGGCTTTTTTTTTTTTTTCGCTGTAAAGCTAAGCCAGATCTGAATGGCTCCTACACCCCAGCACCTCCGTGGATATATAGCAGCTGAGGGTCTGCGGAGCAGCTCTGTTCTGCCTTGGCCTAAAGGGGACCCTAGATCAGAGTTTGGGAAAGCAGGCAAACCAATGAGCCAGCAAACAGGAGCCCTCGCCATCCTTCATCATTCTCCTCATACCACAGAGCATCATTCTCCTCTAGCAATGCTGGTCAAAAACATTTGAAGAGCCTGCAGCTACATAATACAAACCCTGTGTTAGTGACGGTAAATAAATAGTGTTTGGATACACAGTGTACCCTGTCAGTCCCATCATTTAGGCCCCCTTTCTCATTTTGCCATCTCAGTCATGTGCACAGAGACACCTGGACACACAAAGTCACCTGCACACCCATTTTAGGGACAGCTTTGCACGGGCAAGTCACCCAGAAGAACAGCCCCTCACTCCTGGTGCTGCAGAGGTGACCACACACAAGCCGATGCTCATCTCCTGCAAGTAGAAATTTGGTGCTGGGAATACTGGGAGGTTCAGTTTGAGATCCGGAGAATAAAACAGATCCCTCCTGCTCCACACCTCGAGAGGGAGGGATGGAGCTGGAGCTCCTGGGACAAAGGGGCTGTGGTCAAAGCACTGGAGTTGGGGATTTGGCTTTAGGTCTTTTCTGGACTCTGTGTTTCCCCTTCCCATCTGTGAAATGGGGACAACTGCACTTTCGTGAGAGCAGGACAGCTTGGAAAGCAACTGAGATAAATAGATTAAAACTGTGCTGGTGGAGAGCCACAGAGAAGAGGGTCATGCGACAGTCTATTCAGACGGTTCCTTTTATTAATATGTAAAGCTGTCATACTTCATAAGATCACCTCCAATGTAATCAAGAGGATTTAGTTCACTAATATAGCAGCAGTCACACTAGATAAGATTGCTTATAGGGATAAGAGTGTACATTTGTCCCTCCATTTTAATTAAAAAAAACCTTAATAAAAGGTTGTAATGATAAACTGATAAGCAATTGCGTTCTCCCCTTCTCCCAGTAGGTTACTCCACAAAACTCATATTGCAATTAGAAACCTCCCATAAGACACCATGGGACATATATCAACGTTGGCTCAGCAGCGGAGAGTTACTGGTCACCCCACTTTGTATGTTCAATTGCTGCTAACTAGATTTTATTTTCCCCCCACCTTGATTCATAAATTATTTTGCCGGAGAGGGAACAACCCAGAGCGAATTTATTTAACACATCCTGGTGTTATGACTAAATGGGAAGAAAAATCCTCTCTCTGAAGAAAACTAATTGAAAATGTGAGGAATTCCAGCAGGACAGCCCTGCTGCACGTTCTCCCTCGAAAAGTAGAGGCTCGCTCAGTGGTGGCACTGCTAAACATTCCCCCTTGTTAGCCGAGGTGCTAAAGTCTATCTCTTCTCCTTTTCGGGAGATGAATTATCAAATGGTGTGATCCCGAGCTCCAGCCTGGTTGGATGAGAGGTGCATGTCGATTTACACAACCGAGCATATACGTTCCTGTACCAGCATGAAGAGGCATGCTGCTATTGAAATTTCAGATCATTTTGCAGCTGCAAACTGTAATAGCAGTAATAATAAACCAGAAGCTGTGCTATCCATTAAAAAGAACCCCCGACACTCCAGCGTGTTTGTTTTCCCTCTGATTTTTTTTTTTTTAAACATTCAGCACCAGCTGAACTTCTTGTTCACGACTCATTAAAAATGTCCTGCATCTTTTCATACGGGCGGGCGACTGCGGGTACCCAGAGGTAAGAGCACGAGGAGGGAGGAGGGACAAAGCCCTGGGTGAGGTGTGAGCTTTGGTGGCTCTCTCCGCCTCGCCGAGCCCCCGCTGCTCCGAGGCCAGGAGGGAGGTGGTGGTGCCTGACCCACCTCTGTAAGGCAGATGCTTTCCTGCTCATAAAAATCTAGAAACTTTCGAGATGTCTTGGGTCTGCCCGGGCAGAGAAGCTGGCCGATGGTGTGCACGTGTCCTGCTGAAAGGCAGGTGTTCGTTTCTGCAGCACGTGGAGAGGCTCTGAACCCAGCTGCAGGATGCTCTGAGCTCCCGTGTGGGCAGAGAGGTCCACGCGCAGAAGTCCTGAGACTCAATCTACTCTCTCTCACACAGAAATTCCTCCTCACCAGTGCTGGCGTGTTAGAGGCAAGCTGAAAGTCTTGCCCCAAAGAGTCTCCCCTCACCGTGTGTGCTGTGGGCTGAGATGTCTGTGCCCAAAGCAAAGCCCAAGCAGCCTCCGCTGCTCCTCCCCAGGGACTCTGCCTTCACCACATCGTGGTTCTGCAGCTTTCACAGAGGGATTTCTCTGCCTCACAAGGTCTCATAAGCACATTTAACTTCATTACTCGGACTATGGAGGAAGAGCAAGATCTGCACGATGGTTTGTGTGGCGAGTCTGCATGTTTTGTCCGTGGGAAAAGAAAGATTTTCTTTGGGTTACTCAAGAAACCTCACTCTAGAAGCAGCAGGAGTTGGAAACTGTCCCTCCCGGGTCCCCATTAATAATGGCAGTGAGATGGAGCCACGCTGCCACTATTGCAATTTAACAATCCATCTGCCCGTTCCAGCAGGGACAAACTGGGAATCAGCCCGGGGTGAGAGGCTGCTGGATCCCCCTGGTGCTGCATCCCAACGGGCCAGACCCTTCTTGATGCTCTTTTTCAATGCTGGGCAATTCACTGCGTATGGTCACCCAAAACACTACACTGAACCTGAGAAGAGGACTATATCCCTATAAGAGGAGAGGAACGTTTATTTATCAGTAATATTTTCTTGCTTAGCTTTTTTTTTTTTTTTTTTGAAGTGCGCCAAATTAACACAATAATGGCAATGTTGATTTTTTTTTATCTCTACTTTTCAGTGAATATGAATGCTCAACTCTGGCAGGGCTTAACTTTGTGTATGAAGAGGGAAAAAAAAATCCTGGTAAATATGTTGTTACTGATTTAAAAATCTATTTGTTCAGTAATTTCTGCTGGAGCCATCATTATCTTGCCAAAGCAGCTGTTGGAATATTAACTAGACACAGCAGTAACAAGTGGAATATAATTAGCACTCCTTGTTCCAGTGAATTTTCAGTTTTAACTAGGAACAATTTGCAATGAATCTCTGTGCTGTTGTAATTAACTTAACTAATGCACCACACATACCGACGACTGTACCGAGTACTGTAGGAAATCACCGGGGGTGCTGCGGGTGGGGCAAAGCCACTGCCTAATTCTGGCCGGCTGTTGCATCCCAAGGATACCCCTTCCTCGCTTGCGCTGCCTGCAATTAAAGACCGGCAGCATATATTTGTGAAACCACAAAAAGGAAATTTCAAGGAGATGCTAAGGCCTCACACTTGCTTTCTTTCGGTTGTATTTTCACAGCGTGGGCTTTGAACACACAAATCATTCCCCAAGCGTTGAGACTAAAAGGGTGAGGGCAGGCACACGTGCATAAAAGCGAGCTTTCCTGAGAAAAGCTGCTCCAGGAGCCCCATCCTGCACAGCCACCCGTACCAGGAACTTTTACTGCCCCAAGGAGCTCTTTGCAGCCTCTGATGGAGCAGCCAAAGAGGCTGCTGTTAATTAAAAGCATCACTGTCGCTGCGCTGGTACCCACCGACACACCGGTCACAGCACGCTCTGGGGTTACCTCCCCTCTTTACCAATGTGTTTCTTCATCCACATCTCTCTCTCACTGGTTTTTGCTCTGGAGATTGGCAGAAAACCATGGCCTTACAGTTTTTCTGTGATGGGCAAATTCTTCACAGGGCCCCAGTGGACCAAACCCTTGCCTACATCAGTTGGGGTTTAACCCCCATGCACTCCTTAGAATTGTAGACTCATTCAGGTTGGAAAAGACCCTTGGGATCATCAAGTCCAACCATCAACCCTACTCTACAAAGTTCTCCCCCACACCATGTCCCCCAACACCACATCTAAATGACTCAAACACATTCGGGGATGGAGACTCAACCACCTCCCCGCGCAGCCTATTCCAGTGAACATCTGAACAGCTTCTCCAGACCAGGCTACACCTCCATCTTATTCATGATGATGAGCTCGTCATGCCCTCATTGCCAAATCAAAAGCCTCAGGGAAACAGCAGCAAACAGGCTTGAGCTGTTTCTGAGCTACTCTGTCTTGTTACATTTGGAAGCTTCATGGTGAGACAACGTCTAAGGTTGACTCAGGCTCTGAGATATTGTTAAAATTTGTGATGGGTTAGGGGAATTTGGTCTTGTTGGTGGGGGAAACCTGTCCCTGGATAACTTTATCCATGGTAGAGACTTCAGCACAAGGTGTCTCCACTGAGCGGACCTAAACTATGCACAAGGAGAAGAACAGAGACAACGCTAACTCCACCTGAAAACAGTTTCGTTTTCCCTCTCTGTGGTCAAGTTTGCAATCAGCTCTAATATGATGAGTGATCATCCTCCTGCACGTGTGTATATGTGACTCCAAAAGTTAGGGCCAATTCATCGCTGAAGATGATCAAGATTTTCTTGCAAAATATCATCACGCAATACTACTCTTCTTCTTATTATTATTATTATTACTATTATTTCAATGGCACATTTTTACTACCTCTAAATGCATTATCAGTGATCAGGACCTTCCTTACTTTTATTCTCAATACCTGACTTATAAAAAGACCCCTGAAATCACATTAAAGGGGCTGGCTACAGGCTGAGGACCAGGCTGTGTGTGTAGGACTTCTGATTCAGGACAACAAACAGGTCAGATTTGAAGAGTCCCATTTCCTTAAATGCTTAACGTGCTAGGAAGAGGAAATTAATTTTAAAACCTCGGCAGCATAAAGATAACACAGAAATAGAAAAACAGAAGAAATAAAATAGGAAATCTGCTATTTTTACAAGCAGAGTGCTACAAATAGTAAGCCAAGGGGATACTTAGTCACCAGTATGGAGAACAAAGATTAAAAAGAAGCAAGAAATGTGGTGGGGGCTGTGAAGGGCCGCTTCTAGAAATATTCTCCCTTGCCTGTGCTTCTGCAGCAAAAGGGCACTGGGAGATGGTCCACCTTTTGGACACCTTCCTCGCAGCCTCGCAGGCAGGAAGATACGCTCTGAGGGGCTGCATCACCACCTCCAGCATCGCATGGAGGATGAGCCAGGGGAGCAGCAGCTCCACAGGGGTTACCACAGCACCTTTACGTCAGGTGTCAGCTTCCCAAACCCAAAGGAAAAGCCCCCAACACGAAGAAAAACCCCCACGCCGAGCGAAAAGCCCTTTGCCAGCGGAGGAGGCGACATCACAGAAGGTGGCAAAGGGAAAATTTATTAAGTCATGCTGTTGCAAAACACAGTTCTTGACACCTCACTCCCGAACCACAAGTGAGGTGGGCTCCTCCCGCGCTCTTTGGAAAGCATCACTTGATGCTTTCTTGTCTTTTTCCATTAAGATCCCACACGCGTGGCTATTCATCCCCTCAGCACACAGGAGCCAGATTGTTTGCCGAAGCGATAGATGAAAAATTCATTCTGTTTTGAGGATGTTTAAACATTCAAAGCAGGAGTGTAACTGGCTGCTGGGTAGCCCAGCTTAGCAGTTGCTCTCCAGCTCCCAGTCTCTAAGGTTCAGGCTGCAAATTCCAAACCCTACTTGTAGTCAAATAAAATCATCAGAAATTTGACTCGGATTAATTTTTTTCCCTTTGTTTTTAATAAGGATTTTTCGTTTTATAGATCCATCCACACTGTAGCATTTTACAATTTATTCTCCTGAGCTTGACCGGGGCTGTTGTGCATAAAGTAATGAAAATCTTGGAGTCCAAGGGGAAACATCTCTCTGTGTTTGTGTGTGTGTGTGTACACATACATATATTATTTTGAAAAATGAATTGACAGACACCCCTATGAGATCATGTTTGCAGGCTGAATTTCCTACCCTAGTTTTGTTTGGTGTTTTTTTTCCTACAAGGCTAAATCAAGATGTTTATGCTACGGAGGCAAAAGATGTGAATATCTAACTCTTCCCCACCCAGTACGTGCTTGCACACACACAAAGCCACGGCAGAAAAATCACATTGCTTTCTCAGCAGATACATATTCCACCCCTGCAAAAAAAAAAAAATGGTGTAATCTATTTTCCCTGGAACTGGAATCCGTGATGTCAGGGATGCTGATGGCGGTGTCAAGAAATCAGCTGAGCCTCTGGTAATGGCATTGGCACGTTTGACTTTTTATTCGTCGGGGCTTTATGATTTAAAATCCACAGTTTAATCTGCACCCACCATCTTGCATGTAGAACTGTAAAACACCCACAAATCCTGACACAGAAACAGCAAATGCTCTTCTCTATTGTCAGCCATTGCTGTCCGAGGCCAAAAGAAAGAGGTCACCCATAATAATAAGGTCAACCATCACCATGGTATCTGAGCACCATTTGATTTAAAGAATGCTGTAAGAGTCTATGGAAAATGTAGAGGCAGCAAAGGAAAAGCACTCAGAGTAACTTCAGAAATAATTGCCATGCAATTAAGATGTGCCACCAAAATGAATATTTCAGATCAGAGTTCGTCTGTGGAGAGGTTGCTGGCGTTATAAAAGTTAGAGGCATTTAGGCTTGATTAGGCTCTTGTATGCAACCCAACAGCTAAACACACAAAAATCGATGGATTTGTATCAGTAAAAATCCTCTCTGAGAGGAAAACCTTGCTGAAAGGGACGTAACCGTGCCCATCAGCAGCTCTGAAGCCTCTAGCATCAATGGGAGGCCGGCACTGCCCGGGATGAAGCTCTGAGGCTGAACCATTGCTGGACCACGGGAAGGGAAGGGGAGGAGGGAAGATGGAGCTTTTGGAAGAGGCTTTTCACAGCTGCCTCCGCATCGGGCAGCACCTTCAGCTCAGTTCCTTCAAGTTTCACCCATTGACTGCCCTGGGGAGATGGCACCAAGGAAGGGCAGTGTGATCCCTTTTGTTACCCATGGCTCCTACAAAGGGACCTTTGTTTTGGGGCTGACAGGGCACGCGCAGAAGGGCTGTGGTCCCTGGAGCACCTGCCAGCACCAGAGGGAAAGGCAAGGACCTTCCCAAGCAGGCAATGCCCAGGTGAAGCTTCCTGACCCCGTGGGGAGCAGTTGGTGTATGAAAAATTATGGTATTTCTGCTAAAATAATCAAGGAAAAGGGAAGGTGGTCCTCAATCCATCCCCCCACACCCACTGCCTGGCTAAAGCCCATTTCAGCCCTGAGCATCTTCTCCCCAGCCAGAGGGAGAGACTCCTCTCTCAGCAAAGAAGCAGCCCCTGTGACCCCAGCCGGGCTTAAGGACAGGTTCAAAATGAAAATGAAGCATATTTTCCTTAAATCCTTGATTAAATATTGTAAAAATGGTACAGGGGATGCACTCTGGCAGCCCAGTGGGTCCAACCCCAAAAAAGCACTGAAGGATTACGAGCACGAGTTAAATCCCCCCCAAATCTCTCTGGAGGAGCAGAGGGGGAGCAGCTTTCGGGGGCTGTTTTCCCCGGAACCCCACCACAACTCCCAGCTGCAGGAGGGTTGTGAGCACAGACCAGGCTGTTTATCTACCAGAGGCGAGGATTTATTTTCCAGAGGGCAAGTGCACCTCCAGGGAAGACTATTTGGGTCGTTAACGGCGGTTTAGCAGCACCGTTACGTGTCGCGCTTTGCTGGCATGAAGCTGTAAATATGGTTAAAATTCTCCCGGTTGAAAATCAGGGGCGACGCTCCCCCAGCCAGGCAGCGGTCCAAGCTGAAGGCAGAGAGGAGCACGGGGCAGCTTTGTTGCCTTTTTATGATCCCCACCGTACAGTAGCCTTTGATGTTTATTATGAAATATTATGATTTAAGTGACTACGGTAGTTCATGAAAAATGACCCCTGTAAACGCTGCCTGGGAAACTAGATTCAGTAAATTTGCACATTACTTAACACGATCCTCCGAGTTGTACGTAGTATGTTAACTTAAATGTGCCTAAATGGGCAGTTCAGTAGCCTATACATAAAATCTTTAAATGATTATCCTATTAAGGACTATTATTGGAGTGGTTTAGCCTTGTGCTGTATCACTTATGCAAATGAGAGAAAACCTGAAGTTACTGTTACTTTTAGACAAAGCGCAAATAAGCTTTTCATTGCATATTAATGAATTGTTAATACCACGGCTCTTCCGGACCCATCTTTATGCAGATTATAGTAATGCTGTTTGCACAGTTGTATAATTTGAACTTTTTCATTTTGAAGCGCCTACGCTAAGATTTAAAAACAAAAGCAAACCCCATATCCTGCAAGTTAGAACAAACCAAAACCCAAATGCTCTTCCTACAGAAAGACAGAACCGAAGCCGGGCGAGCGCGTTGCGCTGACTGCAGTTTGTGTTAAATATATCAACTTTTTTTTTTTTTTTTTTAGGAGTTCAGTGTAAAGCTTAGCAGATCCAAACTGCAGTTCAGGAAAGCATTTAGGAACAGACTGAAACCCTTCCGTATATTTGATATTATTCTAAAATTGAAGCACATTCGAGTCCCACTGGTCGCAGTGATGTGCTGGCGTAGGTTTCAGTGTCTCTCTGAAGGAAATATTTTCTTCATTTGGGACTTTAGAGAACACATCTCATCATTGGACCCAATCTCTCAACTCACACAACCCCTGTGATACAAGACCACTTACATCTGTGCAAATTCCTCAGGTATCAGTCAAAACCTCAACCAAAAGTATAAAGGCTCAGCGGCTCCAACGAGAAGAGTCTCAGGTCCACAGAGAGAAACAGAGAAGATGAATGTGATCAATAATGACTGCAACCTGTTAAGTTATATCTTTATGGAAAACAAGAAACTGCTTCCAACAGTAAGAAAGGTGAGAAGAAATATATATACACTATTCCAGAGAAGTAATAACGCAGTTTTATGTAGCTTCAGCAAATTTGATTCCAGAAGAGAATCAACGAAATTGCTTGATGGATCTTAATTTTTTTAGATTTGCTTGTTCTATTTTACTGCCACCTGATATAATAGCTACACAGTCACTAATAAAAGATATCCTCATAAAACCATCTAGTTCATATTTACAACACTGCATTTGAATAAACATTAGAAAGAGAGTCTTGCAGGAAGCAAGCAGCTCTGTAGGAAACATCTTTTAGCACAAAATGGAAGAGGAACTGGCCAAAATCTAGGCAGGAGTGCCATATTGGGTTTGGGTTGCTATTTTTTTTTTAAAGGAAATTTACATTTGTGGTTACAAGGAAGAAAAAGCCTGAATTTTCAAGAGGTCCCACCTTCCAGGGACTCCCACAGAAAAAAGCATCCCTTTCATTTGCAAACACCAAACTACATAGAGCTTAGAGCAGCCTTCCAGTCCCTAAAGGGGCTCCAGGAGAGATGGGAGGGACTCTTGATCAGGAAGGGGAGCAATAGGATAACAGGGAATGGTTTTAAAATGAAAGAGGGAAGATTTAGATCAGATTTTAGGAAGAAATTCTTTGCTCTGAGGGTGGTGAGGCACTGGTCCAGGTTGCCCAGAGAAGCTGTGGCTGCCCCATCCCTGGAGGGGTTCAAGGCCAGGCTGGATGGAGCTTGGAGCAACCTGGTGTGGTGGGAGGTGTCCCTGCCCGGGGTAGGGGGTTGGAATGAGATGATCTTTAATCTCCCTTCTAACCCAAACCATTCTATGATTTTATGATTTTTTATACAAAACCATCTGACCTTAACAGCAAAAGTACGAGTCTTTGTGTTACCACCGTTCACATTTTCAAGCTCCTGAGGCTGACACAGTCCCAGCAACGGTCACGATTCAGGCAGGTGCGGGAGGTGCGGTGCCTGGTGCTCCATCACCACCTTCTGTGTCCACCTGCTTCACCTCCACCCCTCAGCCGGTGGTATTTACCCGAGATCATCACAACCCCTTCGCAGCCATTACCAGCTTAGTCAGTAAATAACGCGTGCGCTGTCTAAATGCATAACATACAAATGCTCAAATACATAATTAATGCGGGTTTACCCTTGAGAGCTGTTGTTGGTCTCCTGGGTAAGTAATAGGTCTTTTATTGTTTAGACTTAAAGATCTCTTGAGCCTCTTTTAAGGACGTGCTTTGAGCAGCTAAGAGAAGAAAAAAAAAATTCTGCACAGGAAATCTATAAGTGACTCCGTTGGCAGGAAACCAAACCTGCTCTGCCCTGGCAGGTCTTCATTGAAGACAAGTGAACAACAACAAAGCACTCTGCTTCTCCTCTCACAGAAGACAAGAATTTGAGTTACGGATGGAGGCGGAGGTTTGACCTTACCTTGAGGAGGACCCCCTCCCGCTGCTGCCCTCCCAGGAGCTAACGGGACCTTGCAGAAGGGCTCACCACCAGCCCCGCAAGCAAGGAGAGGATTCTTGAGGTCCAGGGACCAGTGAGCATGAAAGAAAACTTAATTTGTACCAACAGCTTAAAGGTAAAAGGGCATTTCTGTTTCTTTGCTAATTCTAAGGAGCCTCCAAGCCTCTCGCCATCCTGATATGGAAGGATAACAGCATAAAATTCCTCTGTGGCATCTGGGCAAACCATTTCTGAACAGCTCTGTGAAGCCATGGGGACCTTCTCAGCTGGGTTGGGCAGCCACCTTCAACACAAGAACACGATACATCACAAGTGGTGCCTTAACACCATCCTAAAAACCCTACACAGGTTTGCAAACGCTGGTGTGCAGGGCACATTCCAGCTCTCACCACGGGCTTGTACAACAATTACCATTAGTATTAATGAATTTATGAGAGAACATCAAGGGGGAATATACCCCAATGTATTTCATTTAAAAACATAATAGGAACTGCAATGCTGCCTACAAACACCTGACACAAACGGAATTCAGGCCCTTCCTACCTCATAAAAATTTTGAGGAGGTCAATAACTGTTTTCAAATATGGATAGCGTTGGCTTTTGCATTTCCTCTTATAAATGACCAAATTAAATTTGTGCCGTTACTTCATTTGGGCTCCCCTCCTTTTATATTTAAAACACAACGTTATTCCAGACTTACTTTATGGGTAAAGTAACTAAGAACAATACAAGCGTCATAATGAAAAAGATGTGCAGCATTTTACACTGCATAATAAATGTGTGTCCATATCAATGTAAAACATACAAATGGCAATAATTTAACACTGAATATTTTTCTGCCTTTAATTAAAATAAACTAATAAAGATTTCAGAGATGCATTTGCTTTAATAGAATGCAGAGTTATAATTGGTGACCTATTTTAAGCAATTTAATTTCCCATGACCTGTTTTCCAAATTAACATAGTAATAGGAGAATGTTTATTGTGTTTGGGAATATAAGTTTCTCCTTCAAAGATGTCATATGCCTTTGTGATTTGATTTAAAGGTGTATTCTTTTATTAAAATGTTCATATAAAGAGCTTGTAAATTATGTAAATGTTTCTTTTTATGGCATTTAATGAGCCTAGAATTTTAAATCAAAGCACAATCAAAGAAAATAAACAAGGACATCTTGAAGATTCAGAAGATCACTTTAAAAAAAGCATACCAGCTAGGTCATACCGAATTCATTCAAATCCCCTTTTTCTTAAAGTGTTCGTGGGCACACTTTCCCCAACTATTTTATTACATTCATCTGTTTGTACATACACATCAACACACCCCCACACAAAATTAGGTATCTTACACACACGAGTTTAATCTGCAGCTGTTTAGAGATGGCCCTTTTTGGAATCTCATTAAACTCTTGTGGCATTGTGTGCCAAGGGCTGATTAGGTGTTATTTAAAAAAAAAAAAAAAAAAAAAAAATATTCCCTTGTGTGATTTTGAGGCACCTGAATTATTCACGAGTCGCATGGGGGGTCCATTTCCCAGTCCTGCCCCCTCTGCACCAGTGCAGCTGGGAGCAAGCTCCACTGGCCATGACAACACAACCCAAACCCTCCAGTTGGGGCTGACTTTTAAATATTAAATCCTCACCTTTAAATCAGGGTGCACGGAGGGCTTTGTAGATGGTAGTCTCATGGATTTGGTGAGAAAAATACCCTCTTTTTTTTTTTTTTTCTGTTAACTGATTTTAGTGAGCATTTTAATTTTCTCCTGATCCTTATTCAGTTTGAGGACAACCAGCCCCATAAAAAGGTAGACTGGAATCCTTCAGGCTGAGGATGTCCATGGCAGAGGACAGGGGAGGTCCTGTGGGGTGAAGGTGCTGTGGGGACCCAGGTAAGTGGGTGTCCCCCGCTGCGTGGGGCAGGTGAAACCTCCACCCAGGCAACCAGCCCAACAGGAGCATCACGGGAAGAGGTGTCCTGCACGTGGCACACTGGAGGTAATCCTGCTTCTCGTTATGGGATTACGGAGCAATGATTTACAAGGCTTCGGAAAACCTCCAGTTCATTGGGGGCAGGGGAGGACAATACAAGATTAAGGCCAAAGTATTTTATCAAAACAGGAAAAAACATTTATTGCCTTCTCAAACGCAATGTAGGTGGGAGACTTTAAGTCAGAGGGAGCAGTGGAATTGGTTCAAGGGGCTATGCAGGGTTAATGAAATACATCACCTCTGTATAAAATCAGTTCTAAAGTTAATTATGTTTGTCACGTTGAAATGTTGTAAATCAACCTTCGTTTCTGGGAAAATGAGCCACTCCCCAATTCTTCCTGTAGTTCAATAGGCTTGCTCGTTATACACATCTACGAATGCATCTATATATGCTCGTGCACATTTTACAATTTTAAACTGAAAGAGGGGAGATTTGGATGAGATACTAGGAAGAAATTCTTTGCTGTGAGCGTGGTGGTGCCCAGAGAAGCTGTGACTGCCCCATCCCTGGAGCGGTTCAAGGCCAGGCTGGATGGGGCTTGCAGCAACCTGGTCTGGTGGGAGGTGTCCCTGCCCAGGGCAGGGGGCTGGAACTGGATTATCTTTAAGGTCCCTTCCAACCTGAACCATTCTGTGATTCTGTGATTTTACTGCTTATATACATTCCCAGGACTCTGCACAGTTCTGTATATACATGCAAAACATCCGGTAGCTCAAACAGACCCAGTCATGGCTCCTATAAAGTCTCATTCACTCTCCACTGGACTCTCATCACCTGAAAAGGTGGGAGAGAGGAAAAAAAGCCCTCCAGAGAACTGACTCTTTAACGTACCACGGACGCACGTGACTTGCTCTCTAGACCATCTCCAAATGGCTTGTGAAGTGCCGGGGGGCGCGAAGGCGCGTGTTTAACAAGAGGAAACTCTCGTCGCGGCGCTCGTGCCTCCGTAAATATGCAGAGGAGCTGAGCGAGTTTAACGGGGGGTCAACTGCTTGACTAGAGCGCTCGGTGACGAGCAGGACATCAACACCTAGACAGATGACAGCCTCCTCCTCCTCCAGCTCGTCTCCGTTTCGTTAGGGCTCAGACAGCCGCATGGCATTATTTTCGCAGTGCGTCCCCACAGCAGAGGAGATGCTCTCTAACAGCTTGTTATAGCCCCATCTGTTAAGAATTTAGAGTTAATGTATCTTATAACATGGGCTTTTATAGGTAAGAAAGAAGCAGTTGGCCTGGTTAGGAGATCTCTGCGCCGCTCTCTTCCTGATCTCGTTGCCTGACACATTTGGTTTAGTATTTTGGGGAATTGGTATTAAAAATATCAATGATTCATCTACCATTGATAAACACGCTGAGATGTTCAATAAACATGCTTCAGCAGCAATAACCGTATGTCTGTATATAGAGATAGATGGATATGTCTCCTACACGTGTTTCCACCATGACACCCTCAGAACAGCTCAAGCTTTAAGGTATTTGATTCGCAAATCCAAGTTTTGTACTCTGACAAATAAAAATGTGTGATGTGTTAAAGTGCAGGGTCTGGGGGTTGGTGGCTCTGGGACCCCTCGGCCAGCCCCCACTGTCCTGGCTCCTGGAAGCATTGGGAAGAAAAGGACAAATCCCTCACTGTAAGAAATTTACAGCCTGTTTCTGTGATAGTATTTGCTCTTTATAGCCTTATTAAAGCACCAAACAGCTGAAGACTCTGCTGGGAAGACTCAGAGGGAATGAAATGAAATGAAATGGCTTTCCGTGGAGAAAGGAAGCCCAAAATCAGTCATTTTCTCCAAAGACTAAGGCTAACCAAGTTGCGATTTACATCTGCCCGTTGAGTTGAAGTCCTCCATCCATCTGGACCCCTAAAGCACCCACTGTCTCGGGGCTGGACACAGCCCTTACCTTCAGCCCCTGCAAACTGCCCACCCAACTTGGGAAGGAGCCGTGACGATTTGTCCCGTGTCCCTCACCCATGAGATGCAGAGTGTCCTCCCCGCTCCAGCCACCCCACAGCTCTTGTCAGAGAGCAGGAGAAATGGGGGGAGGAAAGCATTAAAACAGACAATAAAGAGAACACTTCAGAAACCTATCCATCAGGGATCTTTTAAAAGCATTGATTTCTGAGCTTCAAGAGGGGAAAAGGGAGAGAATAATGTTTCAAGAGAAAAATAACAGCCCCAAAACCACAAACTTCAAGCTGCCTGAATTTCCCGTTGCCTTTGGGAGCGGCAGCCCGGGATCACTGTGGTTTAACACGTACTGCTGGATCCAGCCCCAGGATGCTGCCCCGAGACAAACCCACCCACCTTTCTGCCATCCCATTTTCTGGAGTCAAAAGGCCCAACGCTGCTCTCGCATCACCTCCCCCCCTGGGGCAATTCCACCAGCTCCACTCAAGCACCCTCTGATAGAAACAACCCCACGTGGAAGCCAAACCCATGGCCTCCATTTCCTTTTTATTTTATTTTTAAAGGCTCTGAACTGAAGGGGAGTATCTGAAGATCTCAGTGTGTCTTCTTTATTTAAGGGGTAAGAAGGAAAAGCATCCTTGTGCCATCCTGCCTCTCTTGAATCTGTGCAACTAGTTCACCTTGCCCCTTGACTCTTCCCCACAGAAAAGCTGGTGCTTTTCTGGTGCATCTTCTTCCCCTTAGGTAGATGGGGAACACCCTGCACCACCATCCAACACCCTACACCATCATCAAACACCTCTCAGACTGCGTGTTAATCCTCCAGCCTAGCCCCATTCCCACCCCTCTGCTCCTCCTTCAGTCCAGCAGGAAAAATACTGCTGAAAGAAACCATACCGGATTCTATTTAGGACCCCCCCCAAAAAAATTTATTTCTGTTGTTACCAGCCTGGAATAACCACCCAGCTCTGCCTTGACCTTACGTGCCTTTGGTTAAAGGGATGTTCCATTATTAATCCAGCTTAGAGCTGGATTAACTTTTAAAGATACAAAAATTCCCACAAGCCAAGTAAGGTGATGTATTTTTGGCCGGTTGGAGCTGGCAGGCTGCCGGGCAGGGATAGCGAGCATCTAGAGCTCAGGAGAGGTGCTTTTAGATATAAATCCCAACACAACAAAAAAAAAACCAAAACAAACCAAAAAACTACCCTAAAATAAATTACGTAAGTAAGTAACAGGTCAGGCAGGACAGTTAATGTCCTCCAGATATATTTGTGCTCGATGAGAAATTCCCAGTACAGATGGAACCTGCTCAGCCTGGAAAGCAGATTCACCTTCCGACCTGGCGGCTTTGATTTTGAAAGGAGAGGGATGAGGCAGAGGGGGGGTGGGAAGGTAATTCAAAAGAGAAAAATCAAAAACATGCTGAATAGAAGAACATTTAAGGGCTGATCCAAAGCCTACTAAAATGGATGTCAACGGGAGGTTTTTTTGTTTTTCTCCTCTCAACAGACATTGGATCGTGTCCCTAGAGAAGAGTTTCCAAATGCTCTAACGAAGCATCTAGAATCTCCATTTGGAGGCTGAAAAATCCCAGCGATTGCAGCCCCCCAGGAAAGGGACTCTGCCTCCTTTGCTGTTTTACTGCATCTACCATGGGGTGGGCGCTCCTGGAAACCAGACCTGACCATCGGGGACGCAACCGGACCGAGAGCACAACCCTGGTGGGGATTAGTGAAACGTGGATTTTCACACGCATCTGCACAGAGAGAGCCAAAATACCTTCCTAAGACACCCCCTCACGTTTGAAATAGGGTATTCAGGTTTGTAAACACATTTAGAATATTAACTTATGCATCAGCAGAAAGGTAGATTCTAACGTGTCCTTTAAAACAAAACTCCTAAATGCCGTTAATGTATGCCTCTCGTGGAACCGCACGTCTCTACCCACGGATTCCTGCTGGCTGCAAAACACAAATCCAGAGTGTTTGCTTCCATCGCTGCCCCGAGAAGGGATTTACGAGCAGGATACCTGCTTTTGGCCAGCACAAGAGCGAGGGGCTGAGCGGAACAGGAGAGAGGAGACGTCACAACACATCTCTTCAGATGCTCCACAGAACAGAAGCTGTTGAGCTGTTGCTGGTTTTGCTCATTGCAATAAAGTTCCTTGTTTGGCCCTAGAAGGAGACAATTCTCACTAGTTTATCTCCATTACCACCTATCAAAAAACGGAATAAACAAAAAAAGTCAGAAAATGAGAAAAATTACCTTTGAATAAGTATCAGATAAAAAGAAATAGTTGGGATCCGCCATGAATTATTCAAGCAGCTCCAAATATTAATTGCCACAAGCAGCAAGACGAGGTGTTGTCTGTCTCCGGGTTGTGTGTGTCCTGCAGCCACCCAAACAACACGTCTCACTGGGGAGGCTGCCTGTGCAGAACTGCATTGCCTCGAGGAAATCCAATGGGAGGCAATGGTACACAGGGTGGAATATGCTCCTCTTTGCCTTACAGATCGTGTATATGTATATGTATTTATTTTTTAAAAGCCATTTTGTGCAACTAGGATCTTTCAGCTCGCAATTTCTCTGTTGAAAGCCCACTGCTACCTCCAGAGGGTTGCAATTCTGCAAGAATTCTGCAAGAATTGCAAGAAAATTCTGCAGCCCAGGAGGAGCCTGGGTCCCCCAGCCAGAAATTAGGGCTGTAGAGCTGCAAGGGAATCTGTGCTCTGATATAATTAAGAGTGATCCTTCGCTAAACAATTTCATTACTGCAATACTGACCGTTACTTAGATGCACTTGGAAAAAAAAAAAATTAAAAAAATACTGGGTGGTGGCTAAATTTGTGTAAATCTGTTTATAGCAATAGGGCTGCACCGCACGGGTCAAACAGCAGAATTTGGGATGAAGATGGCGGCGCTGGGACTTGCCCACCTTTTCTAGGACACAGTGTGCAAAGGACAGGGGTAATCTGTGCTTTCACTCCTGTGAAGCTGCAGGGAACAGAGCTCCTCTCCTCTGCCTTTGGGCGCTGGGAAACTTCACCGATGCCCCAGGCTCCTGCGACCCGTTATCCCGGGTGAGCCACACTCCGCTCCCCGGCACCCGCATCCTGGGGGATTCCGCATCCTCCCTCCTGCTCCCCCTCCCTCCCTTCCTTCCTCACCCTTCCCCTCAGCCGCTCCTTCTCTTCAAAAATTTGGGTCACCTTTTTTTTTTTGTACAGCTTTGCCCAATGAAAGCTGCTTTTTTTTTTTTTTTTTTTTTCTGTTTTGCAGCTCCCCGGGGTAGGAATAAAGCAAGGATTGATGCTACAGGGAGAGCGAGCGCTGTCCTTGCAGAGGAACGAATGGGTTATGTGGGTGGGGGGGAAACACAGAGACAAATATTTGTATTATTTCCTTTCATAATATTCTAGATAAAAGTTCAGAATACTACAAACATGCAATCTGCAGAAATACAGTGTTTTCCTCAAATGCATGGGGGAAGGCAGAAGTCTTTGCTTTCTGAGTCTTTATTTTTATTTTTTAACTATTTCTTTTTTTGGAAAAAAAAAACCAAAACACCACCCAACAACGTTCTGCTGCTTGGAAAGCAACATCCATTTGCATGTGCCCACCTCGAGAGTGTGTCTCTCTCTGCCTGGCCCGAGGAGCATGTGTCTCGCTCGAGTCCCTACGGCGAGTGGCAGAATCTGCCATATGGAGGTCACCTTGTCCAGGTCCATAAATAGCTCTTTTTCCTAAGCAGGGAAGGGAAGGAGCTACTGGGAGGAATGAGAGAGGAGGCTACCTTGCATCCGTGGCACTGATTGGTGCCAGGGTTACAACACGCAGAGCCTTGTCACGCCAGCAGCAGCGATACCGTCAATCTGCAGGCACAGGAGTCACCTAGTTCCACCGCGAGAACGTGTGCCAGCCAGTTTTTCATTTCAGTTTTCACACAGGGGTTTTGGATGCCTTTCAGGAGTTGAGAACAGATACTTCAGGAAAGGTGTCCTTGGGGAGATGACAGCCACCCACTCCCCCCCCGCCCCCAACCCCGCTCCAGGCAAAGGGCCTTTGATGCTTAAGGACGTGCGGTGGGGTCTGCCGGGTTGGTCCCACGCGGTGGGTCAGGGCAGGGGTGGGATTTTGATGAGGTGAAGAAGCAGCATCGAGGCAGCACAGCCCAAACCACCCCCGCCCCTGCTGCTGCCAAGAGCTGTGTAATGGCCCAGGCGTGACAACATGACGGCCATCAGTCCCCAGGTTGGGTGGCAAGGACTTCTCTTCCACGCACCAACAGCTGGAGGTGGAGAGATCAGGATCTGCAGCTCGTGCAATGAAGCCTTTGCGCTTTGTTTGGCTTTGGAGATACCAACAGCTATGAAAATACTGCAACAGAAGCATCTGATGGCCAGCAAGGTGCTCAGCCAGCAGCAAAACAATTGATACCTTCATTTAGAAATAGATGGGGATGTGTCACCTACTATTGTCACGTCAGACTGGCTTTCACAGACCAGAAAGCACACTGTCACGTTTCCATTACAATACAAACCTAATGAAAATAGTGCAAAAATAACGTTCCCAGCTAAATCACAGGAAATTTAAAGCAGGATGGAAGGGAAGGAGGAGAGAAAGCTGTGTCTTTGATTCTAATTCAAAATTATTTTGCAGTGTAAATGCTTCCCACAGCGCCCAAAGTGTGAACTAGCACCAGCCCTCTTTTTGCCCCCAAATGTTTAGCAGGTAAGTCGTACCAGGATATAAGGTTAAGGAGGAGGCATAAGATCTTGGTGCACTCAGTTTGAGTCTTTTTGGGTGGTTAGAGCTGGTAGCAGCGAGGTGGCAACCCAGCCACGACCCTCCCCTCGCGCGGGCGATGCCAGAGCCCCCCTCTCCGTCCTGCTGCAAACCATCCCCTCCCGTTTGTCAGCAGCGCAAGGGAAGAGAGAGCACTTCTCCCTCCACGACACCTTCTCGCATCCCACGGGCTGCAAATCCCCGGTTTGATCTCGTTCAGCGTGGAACATCTGACAAGCCTGTGATGGGGAGGCTTTCACTGCTCTTATTCCTTCTTACGATACCCATGACTATAGGATTGGATAAAAGGGATGAACAGATGGATGGATCACGTACACACACTGTAAAGCCTTTATCCTTCGCTGAGTGTTGGTTTAAGCGATGCGCAGTATTTTTAAATAGCCTCTTCTCTTTTTCCTTTCCCCTTCACAAGTTTTCCTCTACGTTCCCTCCCCTCGGCAGTCTCTTCCCCCCTCTCCCATACACGCACTTTGAGCTACAGTCTTGATATAAGAAAAAAAAAAAAAACCCACCCACCACGGAAGCAGCCCTAAGCCAGCGTTTCCTTTGTCCTTGCTCTTTAAAAGCTGTAGTTGCTGCTCAGATGGGGTAACGGGCCTCATAACACAAGAAGTATGTTTTTCAGAACTTAATGTCCTCTGCCACAGATGTTGTCTCTGCCAGAGGCTTATTAACACCTCAGAAGAGCAAAGCCCTGCCCACAAAGGGAAGGGAATCTAAAGAAGATACACAAACAAAGGAGGTGAATGTTAAAAGCAGCTAATGAGGGGGAAAAAAAAAAAAAACCCTCCACCTTCCCATCACGGCACTTCAGAACAAGTAGCATTGCCAAGCACTAAGAACCTGGGGATTAAAGAGACAATTTAGGAAGACTTGATGTGGGGAATGGAAATCTCCTGGAAGACATTAAAAGAACACAGAAGATCAGCACACGCATTTGAGGAAAAGAAAGAAAAACCTAGGAAAAAAAAAATCTATATGTGTATATGGACAACTGTGCAAGGACTAACAGAAAAGCTACTTGGAAATAACCAGGCGTGTTTATTTCCTATAAGGGAAATTTAAATTTGAAAGGAAATTGAAACAGGGGGACACGCACAAAGCAGTTTCATTATCAAAAAAGAGATGTCCCTTCAAAGGGACTTACTGAAAAAGCAAACCAGTTCATTTACAAACCCTTTTATTTAAAACCAATCCTCTCAGAAAAACCAAGAAGTACTCAAATAAAATATCCCCTTCTCTTTCTTGCTTTGGAAGTGCTGTGTGTTGCTTTTGAAATTGTTTCACACACACACCCCCCCAAGTGCTACACTTGTTCCTCTTCAGCAGCAGGGTTTGGGTTCCAGCACCTCTACCAAGGTCGATCCCACACACGGGTGTGCAATGGGCATCCCGGGGGACTCCCCACCACCTCCTGCACTACGACATGGTTTCTCTTCCCTTTTTTCCGTAGGTCAGCCAAAAACGCGATGCAGATGCCCCTTTCCACCTCTGGAGAGAAATTTGGGGAAGCTGAGACAGATCGTAAAGGCCAGGATTTTCTCCATAGAGAGAGGTCCTTGCTCAGAGACACGTGTCACCAGCAGGAACGTGGCAGAGATCCGGGACCAGACCATAGGACAAGACTTCTGGTATGAAAAATGGATGGGTAAGAAGTAATTACAGGGCCACAGAGATCACCAGAAATAAACAATAAGTCAGGACGTTCAAAAGGGCACTATGACTGAGATCAGCCACAGCAAGGACAATAAAATCAGCCCCTGAGATTGTTGCTATTTAAAGAAATGTTTCATATGGAAATGAACAGCCCATGGAGGGATGAGCTGGGTGCACAACATGCATAATGTTAAACCTGCCTGGCATTTATCCCCAGCACAGCTCACTGAGGCTGCAGGGATCACAAAATATATCGCAGAGGTTAAGAAAACTCAAGGGGTTAAAAGGATTCAAAGAGCACTTAAGTCAGGTTAGACACTCCCCCCAGTGCCACAAGAACTGGGTGGTAATTAAAGACCTTCCATTAAATTGCGTTCACCCATTCAAGGGGAGACAAACTTTTAACATGGTGTTGTACTTCCTGCCTTTTGCCTCAAAAAAAAAGCCAGTTCATAAACAGAAATTATCCTAAACTGCTGCAGGAGGAACTGAGGCTGCAGTGAACATCAAACAACCCATCCCTGGAGAAGGCCTGCACCATTGAGATGTCCTGGTCCAATACTAGGGCGGTAACACCCCCACATCAATAAGGACACTTGGAGGGGACACTGCTGTTACCCCTGAGCTTAGCTGTTCATCTGTCACATGGGGGATCATAATTTTTGGTACTCTGAGTCCCCTGCACAGCCACGTTAAGAGGTCATGCCCATGAAGAGGAGATGGGCTGCATGGAGGGAGTTCTGGCTTCACCCCGGGTCAAGAGTCACATCTCAGACACTGAATGCCAGGAAGATTATAGTTTTTCAAACTGTGTGTCCCCCCCTTACATGATCCAGCCCCAGTTTTGTCAGCCATCCTTGCTCGTGGAGGGCTGAGCTGGAGCTCGAGATGAGATCAGGATCATTCAGAGGGCAGGAGGACGCGGTTTTGCTTCAGATGGCGCAGGCTTGGACCGCAGTCAAGGAACTGAATCTTCTGCAGAGATTAACAAGCTCCACAGGTGCAGGGGAAGAACAGGCTCTTCGAACGCCGGAGGAGAAAAAACACACAGTATGGAAAAGGGCCCGCTGCCCGACTCGCCGGTGGAACCGTTAAACAACTGCCAGTGGGTTTCCTGGAAGGAGGTCAGGAGGAGCAAAGGTGTGGAAAGAGAGAAAGCAGCAGCCGCCGGTGTCCCACAGGAAGGGAACGTCGGCCAGCGCCGGGAGATACAAGCTGATCCTTTGTGCGTTTTTGCAAGTCGCCTTGTTGGAATCAAAGACCGTAGAAAACCAGTTTGGGAAATAATGCCGGTGTCGGAGCAGCACCTCCCCGTGTCAGGGCCGTTTCACAGAGAGGGGCTAATGCACCTTTTGTCTGCCTGAGAGTGCTGCAGGAGCCCAGCCTTTCCCGTCGGAGAGACTGAGCCATTCCGTGCCGCAGACCCTTCGCGGGCAGCCTGACAACAGAACGGTCTCTGCAAAGCATTCCCGAGCCGCGACGGCGCTTCCCAAAGCCTTTCCACCCCACAGAGAATGAAAACCGTGGTGGGGAAATACCAGCTTCGCAGGGAAGGGGTGTAAATAGCTTCAAGTGGGTATGGCAGCAAAAGCGACGCGATAATAAGAAGGAAGAGCTGCTGAGATTATCAGTTCCTGGCATTATATTCCCAAAACACTCCCGAAGCCTCACAGCTTCCATATGGCTCATCAGACACATACAATAACACGATGGCTCAGAACGTTCAGTCCTATAGAAAGGAAACAAGAAACACAGACACGTCCTTGCACACATGCACACAAAGGCGGCACCGGGACCCAAAACGAAAGGGAGGGGAGCAAATTCTGCCTTCGAGTCAGCCTCCTCCAGGCTTCCTGCTCACAAGTTCACTGTGAACATCAAACCTGTGGAGAATACACAAACCTGTGTGTTTCTTCCACATGGGACACTGATCCCAACGAGCCACGTCTATGCAGGTGACCCATTTGGAGTCTACAGTGAGGGACATCTACGCAGAGAACATGATGGAGAGATCGTGCAAACCCAAGTTTGGTATCGCTGCTCAGGAGGTATCAACAAGCACTTCCCCAGAGCCACAGGTCCATGTCAGCCTGATGGAAATCCTGCCCGCAGCGAACCAGAGAGCAAACCTGTGCTAACGCCTGAAGGTAGTGGTGGCTTTGACACAAAGGTGGTTGTTGTCACATCCACCTCCGTGACAAAGAAATGTGGCCTTGTAAAAGTCCTGATCCCCCTGTGCTATCAACAGAGCAAGGTTTTAAAAGAGCAGAAGGTGTTCTTAGCCCTGCAAGGAAAACATAGAATCATCATAGAATCATTTCAGTTGGAAAAGACCCTTGGGATCAGAGTCCAACCATCTACCCTATTCTACAAAGTTCTCCCCTACACCATATCCCCCAACCCCACATCTAAACGACTCTTCAACACGTCCAGGGATGGTGACTCAACCCCCTCCCTGGGCAGC
>JAOQGH010000005.1:3081591-3100140 GCA_025769975.1 Gallinago jamesoni
GTTGTAGAGAGTGATGAGGTCTCCCCTCAGCCTCCTCTTCCTCAAACTAAACAGCCCCAGCTCCTTCAACCGCTCTTGATGCGATTTGTTCTCCAGGCCCTTCACCAGCTTCATCGCCCTCCTCTCCGTGGTTGTTCCCTGGAGCTTTCCTAGAAGATGTCCTCATGTGACAGCCCTGGCCCATCCCAGAGCTGCTGGAACCACAGTCTCCGCTCACTGCAGCATTTCATTTTCAGTCTGAGGAAGGATTAGGCCTGGAGTGAGCTCCAGAAAAAACTTCTCAGTCATGGCTTGTAACCATGAAAGCTCCTTCCCCAGCCTACTGAGGCTTAAATAGATGCAGTTTCAGTTTCTGTGATTCCTTTCCAAGACTGATAAGCCAGCATCCGTATTACTTGTTTCTCAGTCATCTGGTCTCCAGTTTTGAGAAACTATTTCAATTCTACAAACCTGGCTTGCCATCTTTTTCCTTCTATGAGGCTTTAGAAAGAAAAAAAGAATGAATCACCCTTTTCTTTATAACTTTTCCAAGTGGGGGGCTCCTTCACACGGTTACTTACTTCTAGCATCCCTTGCACCGTTCCTTCTTTGGCACCTGCAGTTTCTTTGATACTTTCTCTTTCCTCACTGAGGGGCTTGTTTATTTTTATTTTTTATAAGCAAAGTCTAATTCTTAGTTTTCTTGTTAAAATCCCTCAACCGAGCTCCTTGAGGAGTAAAGTCAGCATAGAGCAAGTTAATGAGAAATTCTCCCTCTACCCCTAAGGACTGAGGAGGGGATAATTTAGGTAATATTTGGAACCAACGCTGACCCTTTTAAGGCTCTCCGGCATCTCTGTGGGAGGAGGAGGATCCAACTGTCCTACGTTGTCCTTGGGGGTGCTACCACGGCTAACAGCGCGTGGCTTTTCTCCCAGGGCTCTCCCAACACGGTCTAAGCAGAGCTGGGTGGAGCAGGAGCTGGACTGGGAGCACTGGGACTGCCTGCAGGACTACAGGCTCCCACTGATAACTGCTAATTCCCATCACCTCCCTCCACTGGGCACCCAGAAAGCTGATGGCTAGTTGTGGCACCTTCTGCTGGACGCGATCATCTCGTAATATCCTAATTAGCAGGTCAGCTCTCCTCCTCATCACGAGCAGCGACCGAATGTCTTCTCCCTCTGCCCAGGACGGGCTCTCCCCCCTCTCCGCTCTGCCACGCTCTACCCTGGGAAGCGTTTTGTGATACTTTGGATCCCTTGTAAACCGTATTCTTCGATTTGGGCAGTCTTTCAACTCCCTGAAAGTTAACACGTTGTTTTCATTTCTTCTCAAGTAGCTCAGGTCAAAGAAAGACCTGTGTCAGTGGCTTTAAAAGCCTAAATAAAGTCTTTCATGCGCGGACCTGCTTCTGGCGCCAAGTCAGGGAAAACAAACTAAGTCATCGAGTGTTGTTCAAACTGTCACATCCTTTTCAGCACGCTCGTCCTGCCATCCTGCTCCTCCGGGGGCGGGGGGGGGGGGCGGGGATGGGGAGGAAGGGAAAGGAAAAGAAAAAAAAAAAAAAAAAGAAGAAAAAAAAGATGGGAAGAAAAAAAAGATGGAAAAAAAAAAAATCCTGATGGCAGAAAGCCCATGGAACAACTGGCACCTTTCCAAAGCAGCCTTCCCCCCCCCCCTCCCGCCAGCCCCCAGCCCGCCTCCGTGGGCACAGGCGTCTGCCAATCTGTTCTGCACACACACACACACTGCACGACACAAGCCACAAAATGACTTTCCAACAACTTTGCTCACAAGTGCCACTCTACTCCCAGTTTGGCACCTTGCGCTTTCTCCTCGCCCCCCCCCCTTCCGCCTCTCCAGGCTTTGCCTCCCAACAAGCTGGACAGGTTCCAGTATTTAAAAGCCCATTTAACCACTCCCTTTTGTTTAGAAACGCTAAGCCTTGATCTGATTTTATCGACCCCGGCCGTGCCAAGAGGAGGAGGATGCGGAGGGTTTCTGAGGACCCTGCAATGAGCCTAAAAAGCTCCGGGAGCCCTTCGAGCCTGAAGAAGGGCTTTTGCCCACTTTGCAGCAGCCCTTTGCTATTGAGAAGCCCCAGAAGGAGAGCATGTACCATTCAGGGGACCACACAGGATGGCTTCCACTCCTGCTTTTGTGCACGTTTTTCCCTTTAAAAACTTCATTATTGGCATGTTTAGGAGCCGAAATTCCATGCCATGCACAGCTGGCACTGGCTTTTGATGGTTAAATAGTTCTTTACACTCTTTGCCTTGGATCAGCGCTGCTCTGCCCAGGAAAAGCAGAGCGGCAGGGGAGGGAGGCAAAGAGGCAAGAACAGGACGCCTGCTCTGATTGACAATTGTAATCTTCCTGGGTATTGTTAGGAGACATCCTTCTGCACTTGATAAACCCAGCGTGATGACATGAAACATGTCCTTTTAAAATATATTTCTCTTCTCCATAAAGCAGGTAAAGCCAACTGCATTTAGAGCTAATTTCAATTCCTTTGTGCAGTGCAGCATTTGGATGCCCTCTTAAGGATGCAAGGTTTGAAAGTTTGCCTTATCAACAGCCTTTTCTCATAACCCCAGAGAAGCTCTCAACATTAGTGATAGAAAGGATAGAAGGGTAGATTACAAGTCAGACAGAGCCATAGAGCTCTGAAGTTACAGGAGACCCTTCCCAAAAATATTTCTCTCCCTTTCCCACATGATTATTTCTCTGAGTCAGATTGGAGAGGAAGAGGACACACGCTCAGCCAGTCACTTTGTGTGGAAAGATGTAACCCAACGTTGACCACTAAGACCACCAGCCATTTGGACCAATTTTGGTCCAAATCTTCATATCCATCATCCCACCAGTTCTGTGCCATTGCTGGTCATGGTGCTGCTGAACAGGGGGAAGAATTTAAATGTCCAAATAGCTGCGATAAATTTGAATGAGTAAGAATAGTTTCTCATCTGTGGCAATTTACACCAAGCAAGGCTCTCCTCATGTACCTAGCAACCTGGAGGACAGAGCCTGTCTCCCGCTGGGCACTTACTGACACATTTTTAACTCTCCTGCACTGACTCTGTGCTTCTCTGCTTTTCATTTCCCACCAAGGAGAAAACATAAAGGAAGTAACGACGAAGAGGCTGCTGTGGTCAACAGAAGGAATAGCCTGATGGAGAGAGATCCTACTTAAAAGTTCAGGCAGCAACAGAGACTTACTGGCATCAAGAAGAAGGGAGAGAGCCTGGAACAATGTCACTGAAAAACAAATTACACACAGACACTACCCGAGCAGCTTCCTTGGGTCCAAACCAGTCAGATATTTTTGATATCCTGCAGCTTCAAGGAGGATAACAGGCAGCTGAGTGCTGGTGCTGAAGATCACGTTAGCCCTACTGGATTATTCAGGTCATGCTAAACAGCAAATTCAGTGGATTAAAAGAGTCCTCCTTCCCGCTGTGCAGTTTTAACAGCCTGCAAGTTACACAGAGGGGCTGAGGATGCTCTGTAAGATGCATGTCTTGTGGAGCACTTTATAGTCAGACAAGCTCAGCAAGGGGCATCTGCCTTCCTAAAAATTACCATTGACCCATTCCTGTTTAGGAACATTGAGAAACCAATGGACTCGCCCAGCAGCTCTGTGAAAATCTCTTTGCCAAGCCATGCAGAACTCACTTTTGTGTCTGCAGTGTATCGGCATTGTATTACCATGACAAAACCAAATTACCACCATTGAGGATAGCCTTTGCTAATACAACAGCCCCTCTGTAGTAATATACTCATGTGCACAAATGATAGCACAATGGAGGGGATGTGTAACCGCTCTAGGATCGCTGTGGTAGCGGCGAATGGTTTTTCAGCTTCTCTCTTGTCTTACCCGAGTCGTTCTCCCTCCAGGCGTTAAAGTTCCGCGGTGCTAAACTTGCCTAAGACCAGTGTGATGCCGTGGTCTCACGTCCACATACCATTCCTGCCACAGAGCAAAACCAGAACGGACCCAGTTGTCACTGCAAAAACAATTTGGGGGGTTTTGCTGTGTCACGCACTGCCCTTGCTCTCCTCACGGGTCAGGGAAGTCATAGGTGTTCCTGTACAACCACCAAAATCAATGCGTTACCAACGTGACTAATACTGAAACCACCCACGGTAATTAAGGCTGTATTTCAGATGTCCATTAAAAATAAAAAAAAAAAAAAAAGGCTTTTGTAATCATTACAAATGAAGATGTTGTGTTGCCTGGGAAAGGAGGTCCCGGGACAGGTGGAAAGAGAAGCACCCAGCTCCTATCCCATGTGCCAAGACCTGCCCAGCACACGCTGGAGCCAAAGCTCCCCAGAAACGTTGTGTTGGTGGTCATCACTCCACGGCTCGTTTGAAAAAACCAAATCCTTCAATGGGGAAGTGAGCAAATAGCAAATAAATGAAGCAGTGGTGCTTCTGCTTGATTTTTCAAAATACCCACTGCCAAGGGAGACACGTGAAGTGGGGTCTCTGATGTCTAATAGAGGTATAAACTATGCGGTTCCCATCCCTTCAGGGGGAGCAGAGATGGGTCTCCCTTCTGCCCCACTGCCCATGCTGGAAAACTCGTAGGAACTAAATATCATTGAGACTTCTACCTTTGTCAAAACTGATAGAAATTAGCTGGCAGGCTTGAAAAATATTATGGAAACTGATAGACAGAGACACCTACACGCTACTTGGGATGGCACAGAACTGCTTTCCTGAGAAAACCTTAAGTTAAAAATGAAAACGGTCAGTCCCTGAGAAGGTCAAGACATGGGTATGAGCCTGTTGGTAGCGGGCTGACAGATTCCTTGTGGAGGCAGACAGCTCTCCTGAGGCTCAATGAGCATCGTAAAAGAGAAGGATTTGGTTTATAGTAAAACTCTAAATGACGCCTGAGGATTTAGGAGGACAATTGTACCCAGGACTAACCCCAACCAGCAGTTTCACAGACACAATCGGCACGTTACGGACGCAGGTCCCACACTGACACTCAAAGGTCCACACTAGAAGCAGAAGCAGTTACTTTTCCACCCATATTTATCATCCTGCTGGAGTGTAAAGTCAGGATACAACAAAACCAAAAGACAATCAAAGTCATAACAAACTTAACGTTACTTTTTGCTGATATAATGGCAGCGCGGCATGCCACTGAGACAATCTGACAAAGGGTTTTTCACAAAAGTTTGCAGAGATTCCTGCGTATTTTTTCAGCTGAGACAAATCCCCAGGAGCTGCCACAAAGGACTTCTCGAGGGTAGGAGACGGCAAAGCTGAACATTCCTCGCCAGCAGATCAGGGAGCAGATGGAAAAACCGCAGTAAGAGGTTGCAGGGAGTTTGCTGTTCCTTTAAGTCGCTGATGGATTCACACATGATGCAACCAGACACAACACAGCACTTGCATCTTCCTGCATCAGTGATTCTGCAGACATAGATCTTCCCACCCTCCTCTTCCCCCTTTTCCAAGGCCCAGACGTATTTTTTGTCTGGAACTGGATACAATCACTTTCCGCACACGAGCCCAGCAAAACAAAACAGCCCATTTTCAGTTCACAGAGCTGCCACGGCAGAAATAAATATTATTTTGTTTGTTGGGGGTTTTCTTTCTAGTTGCTGCCGTTTTGTTTCCCAAAAATCATTGTTCTGCAGAACAATTTAACAAAACGTATTCTTCCCGATTCAAGACTTTGCCTGGTAGCTGGGTTCTCATTGAAAAAGCCAACCCTTCCAAGCCAAAACTCAAACTTCTCTGAAACCTCAGCCTCTAAAGAACTTCCTAAATCACTAAATGGAAGACAAGCTCTGGGCCTCCTTCCAGTTTCAGCCAGAAGCCACCAAACACAAGATCTCTGCAGCACTGCCGTGGTTTGCGAGCAGAAGACAACGCCCTTGGGTCTGTCTCCCTGCTCAGAGCCCACCAAGGCCAGGGAAGGAAATGGGCACAGACTAACTGTGCCTCACTCCCAGTCTGAACTTTCTCTGCAACTGGTACCAGCATCGCCTGGGGGGGCACGGCAGCAACCACCCATCTGGGTGATGCCCCCAGAAGTTTAGGATAAAACATCCAGCAGCACAAGGGTCTTGCACCAGAAGCAATTTGCTTGACAGAGCTGAATCAACCCAGGGGATGAGCCCTCCTTGGAAGAGAAACCTGCCCAGATTTGGGCTTTGTGATCCTGACATGGACTCAAGCACCCCCAAAGGAGCCTGAACTCTCTTTGCAGGGGGCAGCTTGAGGAATCAGCATCCATTTCCTCCTCCTCTCTCCCGTCTCACTTCAATTGCCTGAGCTGGTGGTAATTTTCCTCTTCCTGGTGCCTCCCCTCCCCATCCTTTCCTTCTCTCTTCCCACCCTGTCAGCCAACGACAAAAATACAAAAATAGAGATGAGAAAAGACACAATTGCATAAAAGAAGGGGGTTTTCCATCTTTCATCGCAGAGGGGGACTGCAAAAGCGTGGCAGGTTGGGTCGGTGAGATTGGGAGGGAGGTTGTGGGATGCCCGGATCCGAGCCTGCCCCTCGACCCCTTCGGCTTTATCGAGGGCACCGGGTGTGAAATGGGACCAGCGAGGATGCTCCGTGCTTTTCTAAGCAGCCTTTGTGGGGAAGGAGTCGCCGTGTCCAACCTGCGCCCTGCGCGGTGGGGCTCACCTTTGGCGGGGGCACCTGGGGAGGACTATTTCCCTGGTTGTAATAAAAAAGCAGGTTTCTGCACAGCCACGGGCCCTGCGGCCACTCCGAGGTTAAAATCCGTTTAAAGAAACCTGAGTTGCTGGCAACTAAAGAATGAAGGAAAAAAAGCTTAGTCGAGTCTTACCTTGTATTTTGGCGGGTCGGAAGTTTCTTTTCCCAATGAAACTGGGCTTCTTGTAGCTGGAAAAAAAAATTTAAAAAAATATCGTAGGGACAAATCAAAAGAAGATATTACACCAGCATACAATTCTTAAAAAAGCTCTATTTATTTTATGGTTAATTTTGATTTTTGCTTAGAATTACAGCTGATGAGGTTAAACTTTGCAAAAAAATATTCACCACGGGTATAGTCTCATTTCTGTTGGACGTTAGTGCTCTAATCTCTGTTCACAGTGCTGTTCCTCTCCTTCCAGCCCTTCCTTCCTCACCATTTGCCACACATGAAACTGATACTGGTCCCAGAACTGCTCTGGGACGTCTCAGCATATTCACCTGGGTAGATGAGCACCAATATATACCAGTACATATCACCAGTTTTCTGCTCCCCATTGGGGAAAATTAAAACCACAGAAGGCAAACAAGAGATGAACCTCCAGGTACCACCAGCACAACTCCCAGGATGACCCCTCGTACCAACCAGGGCAAACTCCCCCCAGTTCCACCAACTCCCCCCAGTTCCACCAACACCGTGGCAAACTCCTGGACCACTGGCGAGGGCAGAGTGAAGGAGCAGAGGTGGGTCCCCTGCGCAGCTCGTGCTGCTTGCCCTCGTGAGCTGGTGCTCATTGCTTTCCATTTCTCCTCCGGGCTGATTTCCAACCTGAAGGTCTATCCTCTCCTTCATCTCTACACACCCTACACTCATTTGCACCAGCACAAACTACAGCCAAACCAAGGGAAAGCCCAGAGAGCAAGCACCAAGCCCATGGCACTGCCAGCCCGAGGGACGGTGTCACCATGCTCCGCGTTTGATCGTGCATCTCCCCCACGCAATTAATTGATCATGTCTTTTCAATGGGCCACCTACAGCTCTCAAAGTTTAACCAGATGGAAGCAGAGAGACTCTATTCAGAGATGTGAATCAACAAAATATGATCACAAAAATAAAATTATTCCCATTATGTTTTTTTTTTAAATAAATACTACTCAGTCAGGCTACATAAATTATTTTTGCTAGAGTGCTTTGGTCTGGACTTCTTAAATACGTTTGAGCTGTTTCCCAAAACAACTCTTTTTTTAGAATGACTGATTTATCAAGATGAAAATTTTCCCCTGGAAATTCACTGTAAATATTTTTTTAACCTACTTTTTCTTCCTCGCTCCCTCCCCAGGAGCTCTTTGTCTCACATCAGTGCTCTGCCACTCGCAGATCCTGTGAGTCCTTCTGCCTCGATGCTTCTTGGGATAAAATGATCTTTACCAGCGACTCTGAGAGAGCTGATTTAAAGCGGCCTCCCTCGATTCGTGCATTTCACGATTCCTCTCTTGCCTCTCTGCTCTTGCAGCTATAATTACTGGTAGATTTCATTTTATTAAAAAAAAAAAAAAAAAGAAAAAAAAAAAAAGAAAAAAAAAAAAACACCTACCCAAACAAAAAGGAACATAAAAGGCATCCTAAAAGCCTCTTGCCCCACAACCTCTATTTCTTCCTGCCAGAAATGACCCCCAGGATCTGTGCTGAGGGTGGCAGCAGGGCTGCCTGAGCCAGATGGGAGCTGCTGAAGACCTTGAGATCAAGCCACCAGCCTTCAATTGTGACATTTGGTCGTGGGTGGCAGATTTCTTCCTTTCACACTTAAAAAAAAAAAAAAAAAAAAATGCTGAAAACCACAGTAGTTCTGTTTGACGGGGAATCAGAGGCTGATTAACCTTATTTTGTTACGTGCACATGCAGATGTTGAGAAACCATTTCCCACCCACGTTGGCCAGAACTGGCCTTTGGACCATTAGCCAACGCACAACGTGCCATCCTGAGCCCTAACCCCTCCATACACAGACCTCTCTGACAGGGATTTGGTGCCATCCAGCACCTGGGAATCAGGGGAAAATAAAGTTTACTCCTTCCTATGAGGCCCTACAACTACTCTGGACACCCTGAATATCCCTAAATTTTTAGCATCATTGCAAAACATTTTCCTGATGGGCAAAAAAAAAAAAGGGGTCCCCTCTCCCATGCCGTGCTCCCCCATGATGCTGGGCCAGCGGGACCTTTCCTGTGACAGAGGGTGGGAGGGAGGACAAACGCTCCACTTCTTTTATGAAATAAGGAGGATCCTTCTTCATGTGCTTTTATTAAACCATGTGCCTGCACCGTGAGCTCAAAATGACACTTTTGAATAATTTAAGATAACGATAATGGAAACATTAAAAAAAAACTCTCAGAGAGACCAAACCCGATTCCTCTCGCAGCTTCTGAATTAGTTTTTCGCTTGTAGCCACTTCTGCTCTATCTTAAGAGCCGTAACAAAAAGCACGAGAAAAGGGAATATTAGGTAATTACCAATGCTTTTTTTTTTTCTTTTTTTTTTTTTTTTTATTGAAAGCACCTACTGCCTAATCTCCTACAGCACTATTTCTGGATGCCTGTGCAGCTTTCATCTTTGCCCTGGGTGTTTCACAAGACACCTCTCACGCTCACAGCCTGAGCCCAAAGAGGACGGGTTGGTTTTGCTCATTTTCCCCTGCAGCTGTTTTGTTCCATCCCAGACGAAGCCTCACTGGGTCAGGACTTTTTTTTTTTTTTTTTTTTCTTTTTGGCTTAAGGGATGAGCTTTATTTACAAGACAACATTAACCATTTGGATTTCCCAGCACCAATATTCCTTGCAGGCATTCTGAATATATTAGGCTGCTTTTTTTTTTTTTTTTTTAATTCTTTTAAATTCTATTTCTAAAAACGAGGAATGCTGGGTCTGACACAGCTGGGGACTTTGCTGCTTTTTTATACCTTCCCATTTTTGCTCTCAGGAAGGCAGAAACGCGGGCTACTCCTAAAACAACACCGGGATCGGGACATCATCTTTTTTTCCCCAGCAACATCTGGAATATTAAGGGAGGGGAGCGGGATGGGAGTTGCGTTGGCAGAACCAATCTCCAGCAGGAGCCTCCCCCCGCTCACAAGGAGGGAAAAGCAGCCGCGAACGCGGGGAGCAGCAGCCGCAATCTCCGCTGCGTGACTCCAGTTTCATGCCTGCACTTCTCCATTGATTTATGGGGCAGCTCGTTTCCAGACCCACCTCCTTCAGGAGGAGGAACCTCAACTCCATGTGAATAATAGGGTCCTATATCTCTTAGAGCAGTCGCCGCTTCTTTCCGGGGTGGGGAAAGGGGAGAATTATGGCGAAGGGAAATATTTCTCCTCCCTTTGGATGGGTCTGGAAATGAACTGCACAGCCAGAGAGTGGGAGCATTTTGCCTTTTTTTTTTTATTATTATTATTAATAAAAAAAAAAAAAAGATGTAAAGCCCATAACCCAAAACACAGCTCGAGACGACGAGGAGGAGATCTCACAACCCGCTCCCGTTGTTAAAGCCGCACAATGGAAGACACGCACGCCTTCCGCCCATTCAATCTCTCCCTTACATCTATATATCTATATACACATGCCCCACAAAGGCATATTTTCTACGTTAAGCCTATGGATTACTGGCTCAGGCCCTTACAAAAAAAAAATAAAAATAAAAAAAAAATGTTGCCAAGGCAACGAGCCAGGGGTTGCTATGGCATCTCGGAGCCGAGCAGCTGGGCCAATCCCCGCTCCCCGCGAGCTGGGAAGGCGCAAAGCCTCTAAATTTAATGTCAGTGCGGAGAGGAAGGGAAGCTGTTGAGGCATGCATGATGCTGAGCGTGCGCTTGCTAAATGCGGACAACATGGCCCCCATGATTAGGACCAGCACACTAATGAATATTCATTGGGCTGATTAAAGCAAAGTCAATTAACTACTTGACTGCTTGATTTTTTGCTGGATTTTAGTCATCTCTTTTAACCATTTTGCCACTGGGGATGCTCTTGTTCTCCCCTTCATCTCCCTCTTTCCTCTTCTACATTTCCTTACACTGGCAATTAGGGCTCAGATATATTTCCTTTTTTTCCTTGTCTTTATGCTTTTTACTGACAATAACCCATCTTACTCAGATTTTACAGCTCACTTTATTTCACCAGTAAATCTTGTTCTCCTAGGGTCACTGTCTTCCACTACAGTTGTAGGTAAGCCAGAAGGTCACAGATTTCCATCAAGTTCTTAAATCTCACGTGCGATTTAATTCAAAATCCCCAGCTAAGCAATAATGCTGATTTTCTACTTCACAGTGGGATTCTCCCCCATCACCACAGCCCTTTGTTTTATAACACAGGGAGTTGCTGTGAGGCAGGTCAAGGGCTGTGGAATATGTTTTTGGGGTTGTTTTTTTTTATTCTGATTTGTTAGATGAGGATTCCTTCAGATGGACGTCTCAGACCGAATGTTCTAGGAAACCTAAAGGGATCCTAAAATAAAACAACAATTCATTAAAAATGGTTTTCAATTTAGAGAGATGTCTTTCTCCCAGTGCAGTAGTGATGTAATAAGACTGCGAAGAGGACTGCATATTTTATAAAGATCATTTTTCAGAATGTGTCTGCAAACTAAAACATGTGATTAAATTAAAAAGAAATGAAAAATTGTTGGCCACAAAAAAAATAATATATATTCCCACATTTGTGAATTCAGCCCTTACAACCTAACCTGGGAAAATACATTCATTTTCATCATGTTCTTTGGCTTGTTTTGAAAACTCTCTCAGGTTCTTGTATTATGTATACAGAACTGTGTCAGAGAAAGATGCATTTACATGATAGTTATGACTCTCCTGGAGGGGAGTTATTAACAGTTGTAAGTAACGTATCTGATGGGTAGAGTAGAAAACCTGAACATAACCACCCAGCATTTGGGCTTGGGTATTTGTCAGCAACTGAAGTAAAAAGGTGCAGAAAAAAGCAGAGTCTACAGCAGGGTAGGGACAACCCTGAGTTCCAACATTGTGCGTGCAATTCAGCTTCCTGCAGGCAGGAAAAAAAAAAGGGGGGGGGAAGTAATGGAAGAGGAATGAAGTGAGAGAGGGTGTAACTGAGTGGGGCAAGTCTGCATTATTTTTAACTGCAAACTAAAAAAAAAGAATCAATTTCCATTATATGAACTCCATGGACATACAGGTTTCTCTATTTTGCTGGATGATGCACATATTTATGTGGTTTTATATATAGTCATAAAAGCATACGTATATATATAGCACAGAGAGAGAGTCATAAAAGTTGCTTTTCCAGCATGCCACTAAAATGTGGAAAACAGGGAACTGCAATGCTTTCCTGGGCAAGTTGTATTCTGGGAGCACTGCAAGCGATCCCTCGGCGAACTCGCCGCGTGTCCATCATCCCTCTATCACCCCCGTTATCCCAACTTTTCATCTTTTCCTTCCCAAACAAAATGTGTAGCACCCGGTTGGGCTCCAGGAGCCCGTGGGGGTTTCCCCCTGCGCCGGCTGAGGTTGCAGGCACGGCCGGGTGTGCCGAGATGCTGCCCTGATTTTTTTTTCCCCAGGGCTTTACTTTTCTCCCATCAAAATCAGCAATCTGCATAGCAACACCGAGCTTTTTCCTCACCCAAATCTGAAGAGAACCCACCACAAATAATCACCTATTTGCAAATTAAAAAGAGCCACAAAAGGAAAGGAAGAGGGACATGTTAAGCTGCCACGTTCGACCGAAGGAAATATATCTATAGTGGGGGCTCTTTTTTCAAAATAGCACATTTTTCATCTGCGTGCAGTGGAAATCTCTTCACAGGGGGCAATATGCAAACAGAGATGCACAAACACAAAGGGAAGTAGAATAATTCCATCCTTACCAAAACAAAACAAAAAAAAATTTAGATAATCGGATTCAAATTTTAACTGGGTCACAAAGGAAATGTAGTCAGCAACCTACAGTAGAGGGGGGGGGAAATTAAAAATAAATAAATAAATAAAATAAAAAGACAAAAACCCACCCCAGAGCCATGCAACTCAGCAGTCTGCGATCGCTGGTGAGGAGAGGCCACGGCATTAGCCAGGCTGGGTGTTGCAGGTCAGGATTAAGACGCATTAACAAATTCATATGGAGGAAGCTCACCCAGCACCTGCCCACAATTCACCAATTCTCTTCATCTCCCTTCCCTCTGAATCAAATTCTCTTTTTCTACTTGGAGGAGGATTTTTCTTTCTTCCTTTTTTTTTTTTTTTTAAATAATGTTATTCTGGGTAAAACTCGCATCCCTGAGCTGTGGAAAGAAACATTTTCGCTCAAAACCTACACAAGAGTCAGAACTACACAATTATTGTGCTTATATTGTGAATGATACTGAGATAAAAATAACGCTCAGAGCTGCACGTACACAGATAGAGGACAGTAAACAGCATCTACCCTCCTTCTAAGACATATGGTAAATTCTATACACTGTTAAAAAAAAATAAATCACAAAAATGCAAACCTGGAATCTACATCTGCACAATGGAAAATATTCTGACCGCAGCCCCATTGCGGGAGCAGTAAATTCAGGGTTAAGTCTCCGGATTCCTCTCGGATACTCTCAGCCTTTCATCATGTCTCTATGAATTTTTATTCCTGCACTCTGGGGTAAATTAAGGTTGATGGTGTCAATGCAGAGTTTTGAGCCCTATTTCGACATTTCTTATGTTTCACCTGTTTAATTCAGACCCTGTAAGTTCTAATTTTTTATATATTTTTTTTTCAACAGTTTAGGAAGAGGGCTCAGGGCTTTGTAATCTGCTTTTGAAATGCTGTATTTTCCAGGAGGCTATTTTCCCCTGAATTCACCCCCCCGACCCCCCCAAGTCATCCCGTGCACGCTGCCTCAAGGCAGTAGCCATTTTCCCAGGCGGAATAAATTCCTCGGAGTTCTGAGGGAACCAACAGCTCATCACCCCCTTCCCTCCAAATGGCCAGAAGTGGGAGCACCCCAAGGCTGCAGAGATCCACAACTTTTACATCACCCTGCTCTTGAGAAAAAAAAAACCAAAAAACCACAACACACACATACCCCCCAAAAAAACCCTTCAGGAAAAGCTTGATGTGTTTGAGATTAAAAAAACGTGCTGTGTCTGGGATTAAAGCAAAACACGTTTGCAGCCCTCGCGGTGCTAACCAACCAGCAGAGGTATCTAACAGGCAATACATGTGATTGCTGGGATAATATTCCAGTAGACGCCGCGTCCCTTCCTCCCCGCACACGTCCCCCTCCGTGCTCATGCACACACATGGTATTTCTGATGGGATCTCTTCTCCCCTCTCTCCTCTCTCTCTCTCTCCCCCGCTTTCACAATCTGTCGCTCTCCAATCTGCCCACTCTGCTCTATTTTCCCATCCAATATTTCCCCCCCCCCCCCTCTAACACCTTCCCCTCCCCAGCCTCGCTCCCTCCATCTCCCCCTTCCCCCAGGCTCCGGTATCGGCCGTCTCAGCCTCAACTTTTGGGTCCGTGGACATTCAAATGCAGCAGACTGGCCAAAAAAAAAAACAAACCCCACCAAAAAAGGCTAGGAAAAAGCAATTTCTCCCCCCCATACGACTAGCGCTTAAATAACATGGTAATTAACTAGCTCCTCTAATAATTTGGTGCTGAAATATCAATTTTTCATAGCGATGGGCTACATCATTAATACTCAATCTTACGTGGCGCTGTTTTATCAGAAACTTTACAAACAAGTTCACTATCGCTATCTCAGCTTTATGGAGGGGAAGAGACAGCAGAGGGAGGAAAAAGGCTCGGTCAGAGCTCCCCAGCAGGCTGGGAGCGTAGCCTGAAATAAATTAGGTCTCCTGGGTTCCAGTCCAGTGCTCTACCCATTAGTCTCTGACTAAGAAACAAATGCAGAGGGGCCAGGAAATGCGTAAATTGAAGCAACACTTCACCGTCCCTTGTAGTCTGTAGAATAATTACTAGATGCATATGTAGCTAGAGGTGCCTGAGGCTTTGGAGATCCCAGGGTTATATTTATAGGCTCTGACTTTTCCTCCAGACCATCCTGCTGTTCTTCTGCATGGTAGGACCTACTTGCTCTGGCTGCTATTCAGACACAACCACATCTGAGCAGAGCAAGGGGTTCAAGGAGGTCGGGGGAGACACCAAGCTTTATCTAGGCCTGGCAGGATTACAGAAGTACGTATTAAATTTCCAAGAGAACACACTTGCAGTCAACTTGTGTGCCTGCACATGGAAATGTACATGCACGCATGGGAACACACCAAAAGCTCCACCACAGCACCCAAGAAGGGGGAGAAATGGGGTTTGCACAGTGTGTAAGATAACAGCTTTCACAAGGAGGGGAAAAAGATATATAAATTCACATTTGTTGACCATATAGATCTACCCTGAAGGTGCCCCTTGCTTCCTGCCATGCTGCACAGGTCTCAAGGACAAGGGTAGCACTGTCCCGGTGGAGTGGTGGGCATGGCATTGTCCCTGCATGGGACAGGGAGATGCAGAGCAAGGACTGATGTAGGGTCTAGCAGCATGAGGATCCCCCATGACTATGATGTTCCACTCCCCTTTCCAAAAGATAAAAGCACCTACTGCTAGGAAAATAAACGCTGCCACATAAAACATTAAAACCAGTAAGATAGGGATGCCATTCCCACAGACCAAGTAAACACTGCGTTTAAGAATAGTTTTAAATAGGGGAAAACCCCCCAGGATCCAGAAAGGTGAGAGTTAAGTCCTTGTCCCCACTCTAAATTCACTCCTGCTTCACATTATACAGACACTATAAAAGACAGGGTGGTTGATACCATGGGCTGTAGCAACACAACATCCACGTTGCACTGGGAGAGCTGGGGAGGGATTGCAGCCTTCAGCCAGAGATGGGCCTGGGCACCACAGAACACGGAGCTGCTCTGAAGGAGATGTTATCCAGAGATGTCCTGGTACGACCATGGTTGTGACAATGGTTTCTGGAGGAACCTCAGCTACTCAAGCTGTTCTCCCCATCTTGGAACATCAGCGCCTGCAGACCAGGCTCCCCAGTACAGGAAAGATGTGAACATACTGGAGAGAGCTCAGTGAAGGACCATGAGGACAACGAAGGGACCTGAGCTTCTCTCATACAAGGAAAAGCTGATAGAGCTGGGACTGTTCAGCCTGGAGAAGGGAAGGCTCAGGAGGGATCTTGTTAATGGATATAAATACCTGAAGGGAGGGTGCAAAGAAGATGGAGACACCTCATTTCAGAGGTGCCCCATGACAGGAAAAAAAGCAATGGACACAAACTGAAACACACAAAGACCCTCATGTCTGAAAATGAGGAAACACTTTTTTTAAACCTTGTGTATATTTATCAGGTGACTGAGCCCTGGCACTTGTTGCCCAGGGAGGTTGTGGGGCCTCCATCCTGGGAGATACTGAAAGATGTTTGGTCACAGCCCTGGAAAATGGGCTCCAGATAGCCCTGCTTGGGTAGTGGGGTTGGACCAGAAGACCTCCAGAGGTTGCCTTCCAACCTCAGCCATTCTGTAATTCTACAAAATTTGCTTTTTAAATAACAATAAATTAATCCTCCTTATGAAATTACTAACAAAAATTTTGATTCGCACTTTCCAACTCTGGCTTTATAACCCATTCCTTTATTACAAAGGCAACAAACAGCATCCTGAACCTGCAAAATTTCTGGTAAGATGGGTATTCACATTTCCTCATGATAGTCTGCAAGAAACCTGAACAGCCAGATCACCTGGGGACATTTCCTGCTCAAACCTTTGAGGATCAAGCCTACGGCAAAGATTTCTGTGTGCATCCAGCCTTCTTTACCAACAGGATGGCCTCCTTGCCCTGGGCAAGTACATCTCTATAGAAGGAATCCAAGAAGAAATCAGCCATGATCAAGGTGTGAAATATCACAGCAATTTTTAAAAGGGCTCCAAGCTGAATCCAAGGACTACAGACTTGTAAGTATGACTCAAAGAGCTAGCAAAAAAATGTTTGCAATTATGTATACATACATAGATTCCTAAGATCTGTAGTAGATTTGTGAGGTGGGACTAGTTCATCCAACACAAAGGTGACACCGTTGTGATACACCACTTGCATCTCTGAAAAGCTTCGGGCCACTTACCTCTCTGAAATCTCTGAAAGAAACTGAACTATTGTGGCATGAGGGAACATCTCCTTCTAGATTCATAACTAGTTGCAAGATGGGAAGCCAAAACAGGGAGAAAAAACTTTCGCAGGGGGTGAAGTTGTAGTGTATTGTCCCAAGCATCTTAGGGTTTATCTTGCTCGAGTGACCTGGAAAGGGTCACAAGCAGCAAAAGGACAAAGTCTGCAGACACTAACAAGTTATTTGAGAGCCATCTCTTCTAAAACAAACCTCAGTTACTACTTATTTCTAAAAGATCTCACTACCACTGGTGACAGAACAATAAAACAGTGTCAGTAAATAGAGATACAGAAGAAGAATTGCTGTATTTGTCAGGAGGCCACTCCGCTGTTGGACAGAGGGCGCTGGACCAGACAAACCCTCAACATAGCTCTTCACTGATCTTCATACTTTGCCCATCCCATTTGGTTGTTTCAGACCCTTTGCTCCACTGCAGGAACACCAAAGTCCATGGTACATCTGACAGCCAACGTCTTCACTTCGAACTTGAAATAAATACTCGGCATCCTACAACATTTTATTGGTACCTGCACTATGGGATTCTCAGCAATAAATTATTAGTCACCTGGGCCTACGATCATGTGGTGGATGGTGTTTCTCCAGTACAGAGTGAATGGAGACTTCACACAAGAGCAGACCTGAGGTCAGCTTTGACTCCAGAGGTCTGCTGGACAGCCATCAAACATGCTGCTGACAAGTTGGAGGCCAGTGAAAATGCAAGTACAGAAGGATTTTCTTAGTTGTCCTGCATATGTCATGCCCTTGCACATCTCTGTTCTTCTGATAGATGACTACGCTCCAAAATGATGATGTACTGTACAGCTGAGTCAGTTTTATCTTACAAATCTCCACAACCTCTGCATGCCCATGGTCAGGTATCAAGTCTGCACGGAGATAGTGACAAGAGTGCTCTCCTCAGACCTGTCTGAAAAAACCACACTCCAGGAGATCCTGAGCAGAGGCTTCCGAATTCTTTAAATCCAGCAAAACACATGAGAAAAGTGATACTGGCAAAATGTGTACTGGGAAAGGACAGAATGAAGAACTCTTTGAAATCTCTTTGAAACAATTCCTACTCCCTTCAGTTTGGTTGCGAGCAACACATCCTTCCTGTGCTAGTACTAACATGTTTGAAAATCAGGCTTGGGAGAGTCAAAAGCAGTGCCTCCAGCCTTAAGTAAGGACACAATCTTCCTTGTAGTTCCTAGTCTACATATGGGCACCCAAAAAACCAGAAGATTCCACGTCCTGCTGTCTTGTCCTGATGGTGAGTGCAAGAGGCTGTGCACGGTCTCACTTGATATCACAGCCAACAAGACACCAAGACCCATCTAAAACCTTACATGTGGAGATCCCAGCTCCAAGAAATCCCTGAGATGCACCAGAAGTCAAACATGCTCAACTTGAAGAGACTTTCCAGAATCAGAGCAGCCCATCTCTGTGCCCCCTCCACCCACATCAAGTATCTGCCCGACACCCACTCACCCAACAAACCAACCCTTCGTGCTGCTTGGTGTTTGCAGAACACTCCCTTCCAGGGTAAGGGTTTTAAACTGAAAGAAAGGAGATTTAGATTAGATATTAAGAGAAATTCTTTATGGCCAGGGTGGTGAGACACTGGAACAGGTTGCCCAGAGAAGCTGTGGCTGCCCCATCCCTGGAGGGGTTCAAGGCCAGGC
>JAOQGH010000005.1:3100159-3125531 GCA_025769975.1 Gallinago jamesoni
CTGGTGGGACGTGTCCCTGCCCAGGGCAGGGGGATGGAACTGGATGGTCTTTAAGGTCCCTTCCAACCCAAACCATTCTATGAGTCTATGATTCCAACAAGTAACTGGGAGGCAGATGCAGAACTCGAGTGCCCCAGTGCAAACATGCTGCAGCTCTGGCGGAGCCACGAGCGGGCACGTCACCTCCCCAGCAACTTGTTTGTATTCTTGGGAGAATGTTGAAAAATATCTCTGACCCCCAAACATTTACCTTTTGATCGGAGGTTTCCAATGTTGCTGTAGTGTATTAAAGCTGAGATGCTCATAAAAAAACCCTTTGTGTCAACATAGTAAATGACTCTAATTAGGCTGGTGGTGCAATGAAAATGCTTAATTCATTCTGATGAGGCAGAAGGAAGAGCTAAAATGTTTATAGACAATGGGTGAACAGGGAGATATAATGCTGAGTGCCAGCTTTAAATGCAAATTACCGCAGAAATCTTTCCCTCTCCACCATCCCATTCCTCCCCCTTCCTCCCTCTCTCTCTCTGTCACCAGCACCACACTGTAATCTCCTAGTGCAGTAATTAGAAGTGAAAGGAGCCACATAGAGGGGCCTCTAAAGGCAACACTAAAGAGAATTACAGAAAAAAAATACCTGCCTTTAATAGAAGACAGCACCATTTTCCAAAGTGCACCACCACTGCAGCACTTAGCACGGTGGTAGGATCAGAGAGGTGATAATTTGGAGGGGTATTACTGAAATGGTATGTAAATTTGTTGCATTCCCCCCTCCCATCTGACCTGGCCTTGTCTGTGGTGTCTGTTCACAGAGCTGGGGCCACTTTGCCTTTTGGAAGGCGGCCAGGCCAGCGTCAACAAGCCAGCGTTTTGGGGAAGGCAACTTTTACGGTGTTTCTTCCCCTCGTTTGAAGTACAGAGCTGCAAGTGGACACGAACTGAAAGCCTGAAAGAACTCAGCCTGGAAGTTGTCAAGAGAGAGTAAACATGGAAAGCTCACAAGGTCATCCTTCAAAAAAAAAAAAAAAAAAAAATCTTTTTCATCACACTTGTGGTATCTCAGTTTCTTCTAGAAGAGGAGAAATCATACATGTGGTGAGATAGAAGAAGTGAGAGAATGGAAGAGGACAAAGAAGGAGGGAGAGAAGGTAACCAGTGAGTGGTTTGCATATAGGGTATGACACTTTCTTTAAATATTCTTATTTGAAACCTCTAGAATAGCTTTTCCTTAAGAGTTTGAGTGAAGAAATGCTCCTGCTGCCAACTTGACAGCATCTTGCGTTTTAGGATCTCCAGTATCAGCATGGACACAGCAGTGCACAGATGTGTCTTAGAGTTTCACATCTGGAACCTGAGCTAAAATTGGGTTTTGTCTCATCTTCTGTGAATCAAGTGCTCTCAGCCCTGCTCCAGCATTGAACAAATCCCCTTTTTCCTTCCCACACACATGGGCACACCAACCACCCCAGTGCAGCAGCAGGTCAGAACATGAGACCAGAAAAATCTGTCAGTCCCAGACTACAAGCCAAATGAGCTCCCAGTAAAATGCTGCTGAAATTACATTCTAGATCAAAATCCTTTAAACAAAAATATTTTCCTTCCTCCTTGCAGTGGTAGTTGAGCCTCAAGCCCGAGAAGAGCCAGCAGGTGAGCATGCCCTGATGCACACAAGCAGAGTGAGGTAGCCCTGGATTTTTGGTGCCTGGAGCTGACTGGGACAGGGGGAAAGAGGCAGATATGAGGTAGCATTTTTGTGAGGACTATGAATTTTTATTGATTTTCCACTCCAACACGGCTGTGGACAAGGTCGTGCTCACTCTGGGCACATCATTTAACACCGTGCTCATCTCTTCAGGCAAGTCTGGTGACGTGCCCTGCCCTTTTCTGCAGGTGGCCTGACCACATCAGCCAACCTGGGCTTGCTTTTACTTGGGGGGGGGGTTAACACCCTTTCAGAAAGCTGCCAGGGGCTGAGGTGTGCTGCTGGGGGTCAGCGGTCAGTCCCTCTGCCAGATCACATTATGCTACCCACTCCCACCCAAACTGCATTTCCTGCCTTAAAATATTTCTATTTGCTAAAAACACAGCGACGATGCCTTGTCCTTCCCTCAAGGCCAGTAGGAGGGAGGTCCAGCTACATCCCAGAGCCTGGGCCCTGGCAGGACAGTTACAGCAGAGGTGATGGCACCTTTGTTCAGTGCACAAATATAACGGGGCACCCTCCTCTGCACCTCCCCATTTCGTAACCAGGACCACAGAAGCCCCAGAGAAAGCTGGATGGGGAGAAGGGCACAGCTTTCTTGCGACGGTGGTTCGTTCCCAAGGCTCGGCTCAGCTCATTCATAAAAGATCTCCCGCTGACCCCCAGAGCCACCTCAAATCCCTGGAGTGTAGGTGACACCGGGCTCTCCAGGAGGATGCCCCTGGGCGCAGCACGGCGTGCCAGCAGCTCCCTCTCCCCAGCCGCGAGCTGGAGCATCCCACCACCGCTTCCTCTCTCTCCCTCTCTGTGTTTGCTCAGTGAGACAGAAGCAATACCAGTTTGCAGCACAATAAACCATGTAAAGGAAGCATCAATTAACTAGAATACATGGATATAGTATTTAATTAACTGATAGGCTCACAGTTACCGTATGATGTCATGGAAACCTCGAATCTCCTGGGTGCCGCCTCGCACATGCCAGCCGGGAATTGGAACCATGACAAATCCCATGTAAAGTTTGAATCCTGACATTTTTAATTAAAAAAAAAAAATTCTGACTCTCTTAAGTACCTTTTAATTGACACAAACGCGTGCACATCTTTGGTGCTGCAGGAGCCCCTGGGTGTGAGGGCTCGTGCAGAAGGGACGCCAGTGGCATCACTCACCCGTCCAAGGCCACTGTCATTAGCCATGGCTTTGTGGTGAGGAGGGAGAAGAATGAGCCCACAAGGCTCGAAGGAAATAAAGAGAGGGCAAAATCATACTGGATGGGTTTTCAAGGATATACCAAGATAATACACTGCAGTGACATCGCCTTTGATATGAGGATCTCAAAGCACTCTGCAAAATAAAAATGCAAACATTTAAGGCCGATTGCCCAACTCCTAATTCAGCGTGAAAGCATCATTTAAGTCTGTAACTTCGTGTTCAGCAGCTTTTAGAGAAACAACCTGTCCCAGGTCAAGCACTGAATAACGTAATCTCACCAATTTAAAAAGCGAGTGTTATTTTGCAGGATCTGCAGCTGAGGAAACCGAGGCAAAGGGAGGTTGGGGACATTTATCCAAAAGCCAAAGGCTGTTGAGTGCCAGAGCCGGGAACGGAGCTGAGACACCCCAGACACACACCTAATACCCAGTCAGAGCCAAGGATGGTGGAAGAGGCCAAAACACTGCTATTAACCCTCGAGATGTGCCCAGAGCCACCGAGCATCCCAGCTCACAGCGGGCTCCTCAGGGCCTCACGCTCCAGCAGCACGAACTCTGCCTCCTCCAATAACTCTTAAATAATGCAAAGGTCTGCTTTCCCAAGTACCCGCTGCTGTAGTAGGTCTTGAAGCTGTATCTTCGCAGCCCATAAACAAATACCAACAATCAACCTCAAATGACACTCCGATAGAAGCAATTTTACTTCTCCGGCTGTAAACATTAATACTTTCATTCCATTTACTGCAAGGTATTTGTTGCCCAATCCTAATTTTGTCCCAACAGCTTAAATTACAGGAAAAGTCCTGTATTCAAAAACCATTAGGCTGAGACATATCATATACCTTCCTTCAGTGCTTTGACAGTGGAACATTAGGCTTAAATACTCCAAGACAGGTAAGTACAGTATTATTTTCTATGAATGAAGGTGTGTGTTCGTTATAAGTATCCATTGTCTCTGTTTATGTGTGAATTAGTTTATGGATTGTTCTTGACAGAGCTACAGCGCCCTCCCTTCAGGGCATTGCTGATATATTACCCTTGAAAGAGAATCACAATTTATTCATTCAAACACAGAGCTAAAGATAGATGTGCACCGGAATATTTTGAAATATTGCATTATATATAAAATGAAATAGGGGGAAGCTAAATTACACAGCTATAATTACTTCGAGTTCAGGTGGCATCGTAAATAATCTATTCACAACTCGCTCAGTGTTTATTATGTCACCGGAGCAATATAATTAACATGGTATAGATGGGAACTACGCAAGGCAGATGCCTAATACACTCACATCAAACACACTACGACATCAGGATAAAAACACACAAACACATCCTATGTCATTTGTGAAAATTCATATGAAAATGGGGAGGGGGGAGAGGAAAAAGCAGCACTTTGACAATTTTTGAGGCCCTCACCCTGCTGACACCACCGGCACCTCTTTGGAATAGTCACAGTTCAATTTATGGGTACGCTTCATTGCCTTTACATCACGGGGATGTAGATGGTTTTGCATTGGCTGAGTTCGTGCTACCCATGAGGTTCTTTCTGTGCTGCCCTAAAAGCAGCTTCCTGGCTGTTTAAAACAAAATTGTTACAGGGAAAAAGAAGTTGCCAAAGAAAACTTGGAATCTGCAAGTCATTGTCATCCCTTTCGGCACCTTAAATATGAGTTCAGATGCCCAAACTGAATTGCTTGGGAATTATAAATAAGGTGTTAGGCAAAAACATTTAAAAAAAAAAGTATCAGAATATATTACAAAAGAGGGAAAAAAAAAGCAGCATCATAAGACTCAATATAGTAGTTAAATTTGTAAGAAAATACTTCTCTTTTTACCTAGAAAACACACAGTCTGTCCCGTCTAATCTTATTCCCAAACACCTGTACTCACACAGCAAAACATATTCTTTGCACTAAAAAAAAGTTTTAGAAACAGGTGAAGGTGGCTTTCAGAGGCTCAAAGGAGGAATGAGACAAGCAGGCAGCAAACTTTGCATTACAGAAACAGAAAGGTTAGAGGAAGAGGCTTTCCAGAGGGTTTGCTTGGGGTATGACAGCGTGAGGGACAGGAAAATAACCTGCTTTCCTCAGAGTCCAGGCTGTCCTTAAATTTCAGTTGCTTGAATCACAACAATATCTTTAAGGTCAACAATTGGAATGGTGTTACTCCAGTTCTGACTCTCTCCTTTCCTTCCCATAACACTTTGCTGGTCACTATTTCCCTATGATTTTTTTCCAATTTTGTTTTTGTACCAGGCAAAGCAGAAGGAAGAAATAGAACAGAGAGGGACAAACTCCTGCTGCTCCCTGCAAACCGGAGAAAGTGAGTGAGAAATCAGATTTACCCCTTACCCCTTCTGCTTTCCACTGCTGTTTGCAGACAGTTTATTATACGTATCTCCATGGAAAAGACTTAATACAATATTCCAGCAGAGGAGTTCTACATATTTATTTTACTCTTTTCTTGGTTAAATCTCCTTACTTTAAAAGCAAGAGGACTTTCCCCCAACCACCAGCTCTTCACTAGTGTGAAAAACCCCTCTCCAGACCTAGTCTTGCCCTCTGAATAGAAGCTGGAGCAAGCTCCAGTGGATCCATCCCTTGAAGGACTTCAGCCTGGGATTTGAATACACAATGTATAGAGAAGATGGGGATGATGTTTTTTTATTGATGGTTGGACTAGATGATGTTAAAGGTCCCTTCCAACCTGGACAATTCTATGATTCCCAAATAAGCGTAGACAACTTCAAACTCACTATTTCTTTTTTCCTGCAGTGGAATTGGAGGTACAAACAGCGTCCTTAAAGAGTTTTGGCCCAGTGCTGAGCTTGTTCTTGTCCTGCCTCGTCACCTGGCAGCAGAGGTGGGAGAAGGCTGGCACCCTGCCGCCGCCAGGGAGAAGATTCAGGAGGTTGGACACAGAGCAGAGCCAAGTGCTGTGTCTTTTATTAAACAGCATCTGCCCTTCTTCTGGATATATTACTTTATGCCAAGTGGTGTGGATTTCTTTTTTTTTTTTTAAGTAAAGAATATTTAACGTCATATAAAAAGAAAAATGGTCCCTTAAATTATTTGTGGCATGTCCTCTGCGCTGTGGAGGAACAAAGCTCACTCTCCCAGTGCGTTGCACCAGAGTTCAGGAGCAGCGGTGACAGTCGGGCAAGAATTTATGGTCCCCAGGGAGCGATCTGCTGGGGTCCTGCACAGCAAGATAAAATATTTGAAGGTTGATTTTTTTTTTCCCCCCCTCTTCTTCTCCATGGGGGTAACAGAGATGAAAGATGTAAATCCATTTCCCAGGGACCGAGACCCCTCAAAGTCTGTCCCCAAGAGGGGAAGGTGTTTTGGTGGGAAGTCAATAATCTGTTTTTGCTTTCACGATGCTCTTCTCCCTGTTCCCAGGAAATTTTGCAGTGTGAACAGGAATTCTCCAAAGGTTAAAAACAAAGTCTGGAAAATGCAAAAGAAGGCAACACGCTGGGTTCCTTTCCTCCTGGGCCCCCACAATTATTATTATTTTTTTGAGTATGAGGTTGTCTTGGGAGCACACTTCATAATTAATGTGATTCAAGAACACTTGCAGAGGACACTCCACCCAGGGAAGACGATCAGCCTCATGTTTTTAAACACCTTTTGCTGGCTGCTCCCTTGGGGCCAGGCTGAGCTCAGGACTCAGTTGGTGGTCACAGCTGGGGGGTGACTGAGGGTTTGAATTACTTCTCCAGAACCTGGTCTCAAGGATCAAACCCCTCACAACCTGTCATTGCCAAGCCCTGCACTGAGAACTGGTGCAAGCCCCATACTTTTCTACCAAAAAGGCAACCATTATGTTTCCTGTGCTGGAGCAGAAGACACTCATACTTGAAGAGCTACACCATTTTAATTCTTCTTCCTCCAATGAGATAACCTTTTCCAAACCTGACCAATTTCTTCCTCCAGACAGAGGAGCATCACAGGGTAGAATCCTGCACCCTCAGGCACCCATCTGAGGACAAAGGGCAGAGCCATTCAGGACCTCTCTGCCCCATGCCAGGCTGGCCAGATGGGTGGCCACTCTCCTCTAGCAGCTCTCCAGCCACCTTAGCATGGTGCTGGGCTGGAGCCAAGGAGCTCTGCCAAGAGCTGCAGCAGAGAACTAAGCACATCAGCTTCGACACCGAGCTGTACGAACAAAGCTCTGCAGCTGAGGGTCCAGAACCACCTTTGTCCAGGCAGATCCACTTGACACAAAAAAAAAAAAAAAGATACTCTGAGGTCAGCACCTTCTTGTGCACTGGCCACTAACCCTTCAGCATCTGTAAGGGAAGAGCAGTGCATGATTGGAGCCACATCCTCCAGCAGGCAGGAGCCAGCCCCATCCAAAGTCCCCCAAAATGAACAGTAGCTTTTCTGTCAGCTGAGCAGTGCTTTGGATCTGGCTTGTAACTCCTGTATCACCTCGGTCTTCAGCATCACCCTGCCATTTACAAAGATTTTTCTCAGCCAGAACTGCCCCGAACACTTCAAACAGGTAAACTGATTTATTTAAAGCGTGGTTCCTGCCTCAAGATCTACTATGGTTTATCTACTGACTTCAACACACGCACGTGGAGCATTGCCTTTAGCAGTCAGCAAGATTCAAGGGTGACCAACCCCAGAGGTCACCAAAGGTTTATTTACCCCAGTAGTGACATAATTAATACTAGTGAAAATCATAACCTTTTAAAACACATCCTGGGAACAGCTAGATGCCTCCATTGTTAGGTTCTTCATCTTGAACCACACTTAGCTTTAATATGGAGGAAGGTAATAAAGAGGGGGTTGATCACCAGCACCAATCCTGCTCACACCTACACAGCCCAAGGCATCCTGCTGCTGTCAGGCTGCTGCAAACCGCATTCAGCACCACCTTGGGAGCAAGGACAAAAACCTCAAAGCCAATCCCATGCATAGGCTGAAGGGATAACACCTACGTCTCCAGGAGAAAAGGTTAAAAGCTACAGGAAGGTTTGCTGACCACCCAATACACAAGCAGCTACAGAGCATCCCTGGTCTCAGCCCACTGCAACTCCAACAGTGTTGGGGTTTGTTGGTGTTTTTTTTTTCCCCTTCCAAACCCCAAAACAAAATCCCTCATCGAGGGACCGATTTCTCTGAAAATTAGCACGTCAGCAAACTGCACATCCCACTTTCTGGGTAAGAAGATTTCCAAGGCGGCTGCGGTCCTCCACCCCCCCATCCTTCTGCTGCAGGGAAGTGGAACTAATTACACCACAGTTTGGAAGTGCCAACGGGCCAGTTTGTGCCCCCCGGGCTCCCAGCGAGGCAGTCACAGCACATCGGACAGTCTCTCCGCTCCCAGAGCGCTCCGGATGGAGCGGCAACGGCAGTAATAGATTTGATCTTATTATATTCATTTAGAAAGATGTTTATGGCAGGCTGACATGAATTTCAATGCAAGCCTTGCTCTCTTCCCGAAGCATCCGCAGCTCCCAGGACCTGCAAGTGGAGGCGAGCACACTGTTCTTTAAAAATTGAAGATGTAGGTCAAAATGAAAAAAAAAAAATGTTACTAGAGCCCTGCGTCGTCTGAGCTCTTTACAGTTTCACAGAGGTGTTCTGGTGTCTCAGCTCTCTTAAAAATAAGGGCTAACAATAAAGCTGGCTATTTGTGCATGGTTCATGAAGCCTCTCACAACGCTATGGAGATATAACCATCTCCATTTCACAAAAGGCCCGGATCCTCAAATCTGTGCAAGCATTTAGGCATTTTCTTCACAACCAGCAAGCTCTGGTACATGAATAGCTACAAGGCTACTGAGGCTGAAATAGCGAGGAGTCCAACCAGCAGCATCCCCACCACGCAGGAGACCAAAAGCCCAGTCCCCAAACACTGCCCAGGGTCTCCCAGGCCCCGGTCCTCTGCTGTCAGCCTCAGCTACAGCCGGTTCCCATCGTGGCAACAGTTCAGATCAAGGCTAATTGTATTTGAATCTACAGGGTACCAATTTTCCAGCAAAGGGGTTTTAATCTAACACGCAGATCTCTTGTCTACATTCACATCACCCCAGAGACCCATAACATAGGTCATTTGTGCACACACAATCTCGGTAATAGGATGCACAATTTTAAAATCGCTAAATCTGTAGTGAAGAAAAAAAATGTTATTACAGGAGGAAAGAGAAAAGATTAGCTCACAGGCTGAGATCATGTTTGCCAAGTTTCCACCCAGAGAATTATTCCAGTACCAAATTCTATGCTACCAAAATAACGGGTTTATACAGCAGGCATTGTGCCAGCTTTTTGGCTATAATTATAGTGTTTTCCTCGCTCAAGTTCTTTATTGATATCTGGAATTTTTATTTTTTTTTTTGTAAAAAAAAAAAAGAGGAGGTGGAGAAGTGATTTTATACGTTCAACAAAACTACAGCAACACTTGATGCAGTTAAAAACCGGGAAGTTTTAACAACCTGCCAGCCTCCGACTTCAGAGGAAATGTCAGTGGCACTATGAGAGTTTAGAGAAACCCCAGGGATCCATTACTGCGGTTTGAAGATGTCCCTGCACTTCCCTTTTAAGTAAACGCCGGAGCCGCTTGCTTCATTCGGCTGCTGCTGTGCTGCACAATATTCCTTTGAGGAGATGCTTTGCAGTGACAAAATAACTGCTGACAATGTGAATACTGACTTCATTTTAATTTTGTTTTACATTTTCTTTGGTATGTTTTGATCCTAAAAAAAAAAATCTTTCGAGTGCAATTTTTTTTTTATGATAATAAAGCAACTATTTATACAGTACCACAGAGTCATTTCGTTGCTTCTCCCCCCCTCCAACCCCTTCCCCTTTTTCTCCCCCCACCCAAAGGGAGTGGGTTGTGAAGGCATGACACATCCTCAGCCCGGTTTCAATAAAGAAAAGAAGCGGAAGGGAAGAGAAGCACCCGAGAAAGAATGTAAGATCAGCAATGACACAAAATAGGGCAACGCTTCTATATTATTATTTTTTTTGCAGGCTATAAAAACAAACATTGAAGAACGCAATATCAACATGACTGTTAGGGAATGAAGCCCTTGCAAGAGTCATCTCTCACAGAAGATGCCCATTTCCCACCCCATCTCCATCCCAGAAGGGCAGCTGACTGCAGGAAGTCCCAGGTCATGAAGCTCTCATATTCCGGGATGCATTTGACTGAATTCTTAATAAATTCCCTTAAGCTGGGACATTGCTATTACTTCTAATATAACATGGCTTTTTCATCATCTTCTATAATTCTGGGAAACTTCTCCAGCCACCACCACCACCAAAATTAAAATTCCAGCAGCCCTGAACCCAGGAACAATTAGCCCAGCAGAGATGATTCCTGATAGTCTTTTGCATATAATAACCAATATCCAATATACCTCAACATTGTGAAGATCTCTGTAAATGAAGTGACATCTCTTGCTGGACAAAGCCTGGAAATGTTATCCTTCGGTGATAGGAATCCTAAGGGGACAACTATTCTCCCTCATTCGAGAGCTCACTTAATTGTTCCAGTTGCCGGAAATTTTAAACAATTTCCCCAGTCGCTATGCCAAGATGCGTTAAGCTCTTTGTCTGGCTGATATGCCAACCAAAGGCACGGGGAGATAAGGAGAGCTGTGGGAATTACACAAACCAACTTACACAGCGAGAGTTCCCTCACCCAAGCTCCTTCCTTCAGCTTTGCCGCTACTTCTACTACTTATTATTATCCTCACATAACCGAAGCCAGCAGCTCTTTCACCTCCAGCATCTAGGCTACACCTACACTAGAGGAACTCTAAAAACAGGACCTTGCATTTAACACCTTTTTTGTTCAACTCTCTTCTATATTTGCTTTATTTTCCAGTGAAACTATATATATATCCTATTTATTTCAGTATTCCAACAGCAGAGCAGGAATGCCAAAAGACAGATTTAACTTCCAAGTCTGCACTTACTTTCCCAGGTCAGATTTTCAGTTGTGATAGTGGTGGGAAGCACCTGATTTTCCAAGAACAAGCTGAGCCATAACTGAAACCAATCCTCTGGATTTTTGAGCAGCTGGCAATAGCTTGTGCTTACCCTCTTACAATTCCCAAACAGCACAGCAGGTTCTCACCAAGACTTTGACCCTGGTTAGACAAACCAAAGGCCATGCACCACTAACATCAAGAAAATACGTTGCTTGATGGCACTAACTCCTAGAAATTTTACCTTCCAGCAAAGCATGTCTTTAATGTGGAAAAAAAAAAACAACAAAATCCTCCTTGCCCAACTCAACCATCCTTGCTGCCATCTGCCTAGAAAAAAGAAAGTTGGCGAGAACCTTTTCTAAGGTATCTCCTCCCAGGATCAAACTACAATGCAAAGGCCAGAGCATTTAGTAAAGGGCTAGATTTCTATAGCTCTCAGGTGCAAAGGTTGATTGATATTGGATTTGAGAAAGGCTAAATTTTCTCCAAGAAGCAGTCATAAGAATCGCTACATTTAGTCATCTGTTGGAGGTTTTGCACCTTTAAATGGACCTTTGCCATCAGATCAATGAGCAGGTCATTAACAATGCAGTGCGGGATCCTTGGAAGGGATTGATCTTGGCTATGAAACAGGGTGCACAACTTGCAAACCTTCCTGGAGCTGGGAGAAGCCACTGTGTCCTCTCAGACCTTTCCCTCTGTGCTCTCACACAATTATTTCGTGGTACGGTCCCACCACTCCTTTCGCACCCAAATGATAGAGGAGCTGGTCCTCGGCAGGCACATGATCTCCTTCCCCTACTTTCACTAGATGAAGTTCCCAGAGAGTTTAAGCTTCAAGGACAAAAACCAAGAAGCCAGCTCTTCTCTCCTCATTTGACCTCCTGATGGATTGCCTTTGCACACCGTGAGGCTTTAGTTTCATCCCAACCAAGTGTGAACCCAAGTGTGAACATTTTGATTTGTTTCAACATCACTGAAATAGAAGCATCCAATTCCCTGCTAGTGTTTAAACACCATTCCTTTGTGTAAAGTCAGTTTAACTCTGCACAAAGACAAACTTCAAGACAGACCTTCAGAATAGCATGAACTTGCACCTCTTCAGCACCAAAAATATTCCTAAATGTTTGAAGGACCAATATGATTTCAATATTATGTTCTAGTTCTGCACTGCGACACAAATCTTTTCCTTCTCTATATCCCTTTTTCTCCATTATAACAATACCAGGATACAGAAGTGTGCAAACAGGAGGCATCTTCTCTCTTAAGTCTCTTTTCCCTTCCTCCTCCAAGAAGAAAGCCAACAGGAGCCAGGAACAGCCAGAAGAAATCTCTCTGCACTCCCCTAGTTCAAGCTTGTTACTAAGTTAAAAATCAGAACTGATGTCAAAACCAGTACCAGCCCACAAGTGTTCCTTCTCCAACAAAATGATTTTGTAGAACTTCCTGATTTCCTGTCACTTTAAAATGTTTTCAAGACTGAAAACTTTTTAAAAAGTGTTTGGGGGCAACAACTGAAATATTTCAGTTAAAAATAATTGAACTGCAGCTTGAAAAACCCCATAACACTTTTTTTTCAGAAGCTTTTTTTTAAAAAGTTTTTTTGTTTTTCCTTTTCCAGAGAATATGAAGAACATCGTGTAGAGGTTCTCATTCCACTGAAGAAAAGACATTTTCATTTTCTAAAATCCCTAGAATGCTTTCTTCAGGAATCAGTTTTTAAACTATTTATTATTTTTTTTAGGGTGACATCAGTAGTGACTGAGCAGGGCCCTGACAGCCCAGATCTCTACCTGTAGCAGCATCTCCCATTGCAGATTCAGTGGACAGGACCTCAATGCCCATAGCTCTCTCCATTTCAAAACTACGGTGCTTTATGGCTATAAACTTGGCCCATAGTCCCCACTCCAGGACACTTAGAGATCTGATTTGTCCCCTCCCATGGGGAAGAGCCCCACTGGTTTCACCAGGGCCATCCAGCCCAGGACCATCCATAGCATTATCCTCCTCCTTCATGCCCCCTGCAAGGTTTTTCCTGCGAATCAGTAACGCTCATCTCCCGACCTTAAACCGATTTCATGGTAGGATGGAGGCAACCAACAGTCTCTGACGGTGGCCTCCAACACGGTGTCACAAGCTTTGCCACTTCAGGAAGATGGGTGCCTGCCAGCAGGAGCAGGCGGCTCTCAGGATGCAGCCTGTATATTCTTCCTTGGAAAAAAATAATATATTAGTTTTAAATGCAAGTCGCAGCTTATAAATGCCAAGAAATTCCTCTTGCCACACGAGTGTTTCCAGAATGCTGGGCTGAATTAAAGGGATTCTGTTTGCTTTCAGATCTGCACACACAAAGAAGCAGCTTGATAGATAAATACGTTTAGGGGTGCAGACAGCTCTGGTCAGCGGACAATCAAGGATGGGGAAGAGGACCATAACCGGGTAGCTCCAGATCCAGAGCACAAATTATTCCTGCTAGAGAATTCTATTAGTAATATTTGCATCCTGCTAATAGAAATCCAATTACTCAGAATGACTCTGAGCACATTATCCATTTTTAGTGAAATTTGCCTTATTCTGCAAACAGATTTTTTTTTATTTTTTTTTTTTTTATTTTTGCTTCATCGCCACTTTACTTTTGTTCCGGCGGTCCTGGGGGATGCAGCATCCTTCAAGGACATGTCAGAGGAGCACGCTATCCCGTCATCCTCCCGCTCCCGAGGCCTAGCAGCTGAATCACCCCCAGCCCTATTTTCTTGCGCGGTGTTAGATTAGCGCGAGGGCTTATGACCTGCCATCTGTCACTGCAGTCTGCTGACTCTGAGTCTCTGCTCTCCCCGCAACATTGCTGAGGAGGTGGAAGGAGGGCGGGAGGGGAGGGGGGGGGGAGGTGGTGGAAAAGAGCCTTTTCATCCCTCTGCTGCTCCTTACTCCAAAGCCATCCCTTAAAGCCATAGCGTGCAAGCCCAACGGAGGATGGGAGGAGAGACACCAACCCACCGAGGGCTTTTTTTTTTTTTTTTATTTTATTTTTTAAGTGTTTTAAGGCAGCGACATTTGCCGTCCAGGGGCTCTGGCGGCGTGACGAGGAATCTAGCGGTACCTCGGAGGCAGGCTGCTCTGAACCTGCGGCTCCCGCATGCTGTTTGATCACACCTGCTGAAGCTTTCCCAGCCTTGCCAGGGAGAGCCAGGCAATGTGACCATGCATCTGGCTTCCTGGCAAGGAGAGGGCTGCCTCTGGCCCCGCGCCAGCCCGCTCCATCTCCTCCTGAAAATAGTGCACCATTTTTTTTAGATATATATTTTTTAAAAAAAAAAAAAAGCCACTCACACCCCCAACCCCATTGTGGGGACTCGAGGAGGGCACAGCTTTGTCACCCAGCACCGATGGGAGACCCACGGATGGTGCCACGGGACCAGGAACCAGCCCACAGGGTTTGGGGAGAAAGCAACTGCATCCACTGCTGAATTTTCCGGCTTGATTTAAAGTAATCTGGTTGCAAAGCTCCTGCCCTGAAGAAAAGAAATAACTTTTCATTGCAGCAAGGAGTCATAAGACAGCAGCTCTCCTTGAGAGCCGAGGGAAGGAGTGTTCCCACCTCCTGTTGGTTTGCTTGAAAAAAAAAAAAAATCTCTGCATAACTTCTCCAATATTTTCCACTGAGTCTCAGTAGAATTGCAGCAGAACCCACCGGCTCCATCTCTGCTAGAGCAGATGGGACTTTTTCAGACCAACTTATTTCTGTCTTAAAAATAAGACAATGTATAACAACGTGAGCAAACACCAAATCAGTCCATTTGTGGTATCAAACTTCTGCCCACAGCAGATCCTTCAGCCTCCTGGTTCCCGAGGTGGTCCCTACTTACACACCTGGCCTATAGCAGTGCCTGAATTGAGCCCCCAGTTCCTCTGCTGGGACGTGCTCCCAGGTCATTTCCCTCCAGCCTCTGACCACTACTGCTGTAAAAGTGGAACATATAAGGAAGAACCAGCAGCCTGAGCTCAAAATACCCAATTTGTCACCTCGAGCATCCTCTGTAAGAGTGATCCTGCCCAAGCACCAAGCCTCAGGGGGAGCAGCCCCTCCAATCTGGCTTCTGAAGGTCCCTGGCCTTCAGGCATCATTTGGGTCTGTGGGCATCAGGTTGCTCACATCCCCCCATGCCATGAGGAGTCTCTGGAGACATATTTCTCTGGCTCAGAAAAAAAGTAAGGACTCAGAAACCAAAGGAAAGGAGCAAGTTAAATTATCTCTCCACCCTGACACCCCCTAGGACTATTTCAGCACAAGCTGATTCCTCTTTGGAGATCCAAGTAGTCTCCGCCAGACCTCTATGAACTGCTTTCACAGAAATTACTGGGGGCCAGGGGGGATAAGCTGCCACCTTGCCAAAGCATTTCTTTATACAGGGGCCCTTCCGTATCCACAGGTAAGTATGAAAATAAGTCCTGCACGTCATGGTCAGATGCCACGTCCTCCCATCCCTTTCCAAGCAGTGATCCATCCAGCAGATGGTATTGTTGACAAGGAGCCTGTGGAACTGGCACTGCCAGTCCTGTGTTCCCCGCGGTGGTCCATGACCTCACCACAGAGCTGTGTTCTGGATGTTGCTAGGCACATGTGGGTAGTCTGATGTTATAGCAAGCAGATATTTCTAGAAAAAAATAAAAAGATTTTATCGCCTCCTAATTGATATCAGCAGTAAGTCCCACCAAGCTAGGGCTATCTCACCCCTGGGTGCCCCCATGCATGACCTCTTTTAGCACATTTTGTCTGGATGGACTATGAAGACTTATACCACGTGGGCACCACCAGGAGCCCCAGACAAGTGGCCCCCGCGCATCATTTCGGCACGTTTGGGTTTGCTGCAAGCGGTCAAGCTATTTATTTTTTTCCGCAGCATATGTGCAACAGACCTAACACAGCTTGAAAAAAAAAAAACACTGTACGTGTGTTAGGCGGTGCATCCGCACGTATTCCCGTCCGAGAGACCTCCATCGGGACCGTGACACCTTTTATCCTAAGGCAGCAGGACCCAAACAGCCAACAGGGCTCCGAAGCCCCGTGCACGATTTGTGGTGCACAGACCCAGCAACAGTGTGCACAGGCATGAAATTAACCCAGCCACGTCCTCCCCTCCGGCAGCTCCCGGCGCGGGGATGCTGCAAAAACACAATAGCGGAAGAGGACAAAGGACAAGGGTGCGGGTTCCTAGGATTTGGCACCAAAGCTGTTCAACCACAGCTTTTCTAAGGCAGCCCAGCCTCCTGCAACCCAAGGAGAGCACAACGTGGAGCTGTCATGCAGTAACGCTGCTGAGATGCAGGCGAGACCCAAGCACGTGCCATAGGACCCACCAGGGTACCCTGGACTTCTTTCCAACCCAGCCTGAAAGGAGGCTGTAGAGAGGTGGGGGTCGGTCTCTTCTCCCAGGTCACAAATGATAGGACAAGGCGCAATGGCTTCAAGTTGTGCCAGCGGAGGTTCAGGTTGGAGATTAGGAAATATTTCTTTACTGAAAGGGTTGTCAGACACTGGAATGGGCTGCCCAGGGAGGTGGTTGAGGCACCATCCCTGGAGGTGTTCAAGAGATGAGTTGACATGGTGCTCAGGGATATGGATTAGTGCTGGGTGGTGTTTTGTGCGGTGTGGATGTGGTGGGTTTTTTTGGTGTGTTTTTTTTTTTTTTAATTGGTTGGACTAGATCTTAAAAGGTCCCTTCCAACCTAGGTGATTCTGTGAACTCCTGAAGCTGCCATTGCACCCAGGTACTCGATCAGACAGAGCTAAGGGCAGGAGACAGGCCACCAGTGAGAGCCCCAGCCCCTTTGCCCACCAAACACCAGATTCACACCAACCCTTCCCCACAGAAGTGAATCGGTGACACTTGCTGGGGCATGAGTCTGGAGGGACAGAGACCATCCAACCCATTAAGCCAAAGTGGCTCCTCTTTGCACCAAAACCACAGGAGAAAGCAGCACCTCAGGTTTTCTCATGGATGTTTTGCAGCACAAACGGCACACATCAGGTTGTTCCGCGTTAGACATGCGGAGAAGCTGAAAAGGCATCTGGAAATAAGGAAGTGTTTAAGTTACTCTAGCTCTAGGGCTCTAGTAATTTATGCACCAAGAATTTATACAGGTCATGTACGTATTTACTTTGCTGTGCTCTAAAAAAACGCAGTTACCTTAGCAACTTTAACATTGCAAAGGAATACGGAGCTTTCTTAAAGACACACCGTGGAGAGCGGTCAGCCTGACCGGCCGCTCCCCTGCGTGCTACGTCTGCACTCACAGGCCCTTTTCCCCTCAAAGACACATTTTGTTATTTTAACAATGAACAACCCCTCCCAGAACTCATTGACAACATCGAACAGTAAGCAAAAATAAACCTACCGTGCCCAAGAATGAGAAAATGTCATCAAAAAAATAAGATGGAGTTTACTCATTTCATCATCCCGACACGTTCTGAAAGCTTAAAATAATTTTTCAATTTGTGGAAATTGCCTAGACTCTATAAAAACATAAAGCATTCTAGTTACACCTTGGGGGCTTTCAGATTTTAAAAAACCACATTCTAGAAGAAATCTAATAAGCTGACTAGGCAATAAGCACCCAACCTCTCAAATTTGTTTTAGTTTATTTTCCTCTCTCTCCAGGACTTTTCGCTGGATTTGTTGATGGAGTGTTTTTCCCAAAGCCAAATTAAAAGACAGTCTCCAGAAGAGGCTCCCCAGTGCCCAAAAAGCTGAGGTAACTATTCAGAAGAGAAACATGTTATTTGCCCATCTTGAGAGGTCTGGTCCAATATCCAGCCGAAAAAATGCAGCCCTACAGAGTCTCTTACCAACCCTGTCAGCCCTGTGAAATATGTTAAAGATCTCACAAAACTAGGGAAAAGCATCTGATAAATCCCCCAAGCTCCCAGTGATGGAGAACTGGTGGAGTTGGGATGGGGAGGAGAGCAGGACCCTGCTCAGGAACACAAACAGCCCTTCTCTTCTGACTTTGAGCACCCAAAACAGTCCTGGTCGATCCCAAACACACTCAACGCTCACAGTTTTCATCTGGGCTTCCAAAACACAAACCTGCCACCCCAGACAACTCAGGACACACTTCATTAGCTACCAAAAACCCTCCCTCTTCTGCCGCAGCCATTAAAAGCAGAGTAAAGCAGTGACAGGACACACTAAGCCGGGGAGGTCCGTGCTACAGAAAATGATGCTGATTTTATTACAAACCCCTTAAGGTCACAATCAGAAACGGGCCAGAAGCACTGCACTGTGGCACCGCTGGAATTTTGGCCCTTCTCTTCCTTCCTACCCCCATCTGCGAGTCATTGCAACCCACAAAGCACAGAATGAAATAGCTTTTTCTCCGTACCTACAGAGCCACCAGCCAGCTTTCAGCACAAAAAAAAAAATTGTTTTCTCCCACAAACAACTCTGATTTTGCAAACCTTCGAGACTACACAATAGATTCAAAAAGAGATTTTTATTTTTTTTTAAAGGGCTATAAACATGATCTATTTCCTGCAGCATCCTGTGAATATGGGAGGTGCCTCTTTTCTGCACACAAAGGTTGTGTGCGTTGCTCTGGGGCAGGGAGGATAGCCATAAACCTGTTTTCTGGGCAACTGCTTTATTCCTACATTATCAAAAAAAGAGTCACAAAGTTGTGTCTTTTCAATGACAGGGACAAAAGAGACTTAGAGAAGGTGTTGACTCTCCCTGATGAATAGTACATGGCCCCAGTCAAATTCTGCAGCAATGGGCCCATACGGTTGTATTTTAGATGGGCTGTTCCTGAGAATTAGACAAAATATTACCACAAGCCCTTTTTTTTAGCATTTCTAACTGTCCCTTTCCCTGATAAGGATCTCACAGCTTCAGGGCTTCATTTGAGGCACAGATGTGCAAGTGGATCTCAGAAACCATCCCCGAGAGCAGCATGAGGAGACTCCCCCCAAAGCAACAGGGCTGGGAATTCATTACTCTTTCCTCTTGCCCTTACAGTTACAACCAAGCCTCAGGGATTTTCTTTTAATATTGCACCCAATTGTCCCATCCACATCCTATTGCCAGGGCTGTTCAGAGGGGTCTCAGCAGCAGCATCTGAAGGTCCTGGGACACGGTCTGCATCCACAGACCAGGAGCAATGGTGGCAGAGGGGGGGAAGGAGCAAACACCTTATTAACACCCTTCCTCCACGTCGCACCCCCACAGAAACCAACAGAGAGGCTGCACAGGAGATAACACAACTTTAAGCCATAATGGGAAGGGAAATCTCTTATCTATATCCAACTTGCAGATCCACACCAAGGAGCAGGGGTGCCCGCGCCTCCTACACAAACAGCATGGCAACCATCGAACACAGCATCCCTCCCACCTTGCCCATCAAGGTACCAGAATCACACCTTCCCTTCTCCCACTGCCCCAGAGAAGGGAGGAGGATGGGGACAGGGTGGTTTGCACAGATCTGCTCCGTTCCCCATCCTCCATCCGAGGCAGCAATCTGCCTCCCGTGCCCAGGTAGCGCCGGCAGTGTGCCACTTTGCCAACACACTGTCAGACCCATGCCGTGTCAGAACGAGCCCTACCACCTTAATTCAACTTAGTTATAAAAAAAAAGTAATTAAATAAATAAAAGAGGGAAGGCAGGACAAGGCATAGCAGATGGCTGAGGACAGATACTGCATCCCATTCTTTCTTGCTCTGCAAGAAAACAGCTTCACTCTGCTGTTTACCATGCTGCTCCTGGCTTTTCCTTTTTTATCTAAAAAAAAAATGCAGAAATTGGTATCCAAATACCCAAGGTCTCCATGTTTTTGTTGCCTCCACTTAAATTTTTGTGGATTTCCATCCCTGTTGCAGCTCTTCAGGCCACATGGCACAATAAGGGTGCGATTGCTATGAGATAATCACACCCTTGGGGTGTTATTAAGCACAAGGCTATGCCTCATGCCTCCCGCTCTCCGGGGATGTGATTATATCATGATAACCAAACTCCCTAGAGACACCTTATTGCAATTATGACATTTCTTTCAGGTTTATGTATGAATACATTATTCAAGGAAATTACTTTGATCACCAGAAACTTCCACTTAGTGTTCAAATACTTAAACTGGATGGTTTACAGAGATGAAGTTCCTTCCTTACAGTGTTTGACAGGGAGAGAAACAGGGCTTTTAATCCGAGCAGAGCAGCACCAGGGCCTAATCACCAACATGCAGATACACTCTCTCTTATTCAGGATGGCAGATTTTCAAATAACCACACTAGTCCAAATATCCAATCCATATTTTGGCTACTCCAGTACAAGGAAAACTAGTCCAACAAAGCATTTCTATAAAGAACAGTTTAAGATAAAAATAATTAAAGACAGAGCTTTTTACCTTCTGGCTTCAAAAGCATAAAGACCCAGGTGGCTCAAGGACCAGGAAGAAGAAGCAACAGCCCCTTTTTACTGACCTTATAAACTTGGCTGCACCAATTAATGTGAGTGGTCCCACCTGTGCAAGGCACCAGCCGCTCACCCAAGTGTTTCAAACGACCTTCGCTGCCTGTTGGCAGTGACTGGCCCAAATGCTCCAGCAAAACTCGTTAAGTTAAATGTGCCCACCTGCCTCCCTTGGTTCTGGCCATCTCTGTAGCAGCAGGAACTGCTCCTACAGCTGGTTTGTTGTGGGTTGTTTTTTTTTTTTTACTTCCATTGTGGTGCAAGAGAAAGCAGTCCTACAATAGTGAAGGGTTAAACAGTTGAGGGGCCAGAACGGGCTCTACAGATTAGTGGTGGGGCAAAATCAAGGTCACACAGAGGATAGGTCACAGGAAAGGCCAGCGCGGTGCCGCAGATGGATAGTGTTCGCTGATAAAAGGTGCGGCCAGAAGGTCTCCAAAGCCCATAAGGATTCTTCAGGGACCAACTGAATTAAAACGGAGAAGCAGAAATAACACCTGCACCCCAATAGCGATGAATATTCCCTAGAGCCCGAAGGACTTCGCAAGAGGGGACTGTGTGGCTGCTCCTGTGTTTGTTTTACTGACCTTGGCTGAGTGTTTATGAAATACATATTGGTTATTGATCACACTCCCCATTCCTCACCGGAGAGAGCCCAACAGTTAATAGCATAGGTCTGGTGTCAGAGAAACACAGAAAACACACATATAATAGAGGACACAGCCTAAGTGCTTCACAGAAGAGATCAGAAAACATACACCAAAACCTCAGGGGCGCCATCCGTAGGGTTTTTTCCATAGTTTCAGTACAGCTGGGCTATGTTCCCCACGGAGTGGAGCACCCCAGCCGGAGAGAGAGCAAAGCTGCTTCTCCCCGTGCCCAGCAGCAGCCCTCGCTCCCTGCTCCTACCAGCCCCGCTATCGCTGCGCCTTCGAAAGCCAGCAAAAGCCAAATTTCTGCATTTGTTATTTATATACATATCACACACTGAAACAAACACCAGTCCAACGGGAACAAAGAGTACGTACCTAGATTTTTAACCTCTCTTTCAAATTAAAAGGAAGAGGTTTATGCCAGAAAAAAAAAATAATTGCTAATTAAAAAAATTCTGGCAGTTTCGTTACATATTTTGTTTTTTAAAAAGTCCTGAATAGGATGGGGAATATAACACAAGCTCAGTGTGGACAGTACAGCTGAACAACCTACAGTGAACGTTCCCTCTCTGGTTTCTCAGTTAATATCTTAATAACATCAATCCTCCACCTGTGACCAGCAGACAGAGAAGAAACCTCAGCTTTACTCCCTCTTTCCTATGCCAAGCCCGTCTTCCCTATGCAAAGTTTGAGTCCCTGATCACCTCTCTCTTCTAAACATAATTGCATCTTGTCATGAGCTTTGATCTCTAAAATAGAGATCATCTCTAGAAGTGCCAATGCTCAGGGCCCTCTAACCACGGGATGCTTGCTGTAGCTGAGCTTCCTTGTGGGATGGTTTAAAAAAGCAGGTATTTGGCTGTGTTGGGCTGTAGGGCAGTTCAGCCTTGTATTTGGGACTTGCAATCAAGCTTTTGGAAACAGCTTTTCTATGAAGCTCCTACACCTTTGTTCACGTTGGCTTTGATTTCTACGGAGCTGCTTATGCTGATGTCCCCTCAGAGCCAGGTGGCTGCCAGGAAAGGGCTTTTTCTGCAGATGCCAGAGGCCATAGATGATGCCCTCGTGCTCTTAAGGCTGTTACGTGCTCTGGAAAGCCCTGTCCTGCTGGGGAGTAATGCTGTCATCCACCTAAAAGCCAGATTTCGTGATGCAGTCCCACCTGGAAACAGGGAAGGCAAATGCTTGCAGTCTGCCTGAGACCTTCCGATAGCTACTGCGATTCTCCCCTGTCTTCCTCCCTCTTCCCACCACCTTCGGAGCCCATCGCGCTCACACCTCTTCTTCGGAATTTGAGAGGCAAGTGGAAGCGTCAGAAAATCTGTTACACAGGTGATGCCTCACTTACAACAGCCACGAGAACATTTCTGCCATGGAAGCCAAATATATATATATAAAGTGCTAAAGATAATGACAGAGTGTGCATTATCAGCCTCTCAGCGCTGTAGCGTTATTGGGGATAAATTTGAATCTCTGGTGAACTTCATGTATCTCACATCCACCGCTGGCTATCAGTGAAGGTGACTCCGGGCAGGGCCAGCTTATCTCCGATAGTTTACCGAGTTAATTGAAATGAGCTTAAAACCAGCTCAAATGATCAAATTCCTACACACGCTACTTTCGTTCCCGTCTCTTTGGCAATGTGACAGGCGATCCATGGAATCACAATGCCATGGAAAGCCTGAGTGCCAGGAGAGCTGGTCAGACGCATTCCAGGAGGGAAGGAACGGGGAGCTCGGTTAAGAAGTAGGTTTTATTGATAAACAGCCCCTGTTATTTGAAAACTCTGGATGATGATGATGCTTAACAAAGATGCGAAAGAAAATCATCATTAAGATGACTGTGAACTTGTATTAACAGCACTTGCACTGTTACTTGCCCAGCCTTTTTCAAAACAACATTTTTCTTTACGCTGTGAATTTGAGCAGAACCCAAATGTTTATGTGTGATCAGGGAAATTGCCCCTTTGCTTATCCTGTTATCAATGAACTTACCTGCACGTGGGCAGCGATGCCGTGAGGCCAGTGGCCAGTCCCACCAAAGATGTGACAAATAGCAGCTGGAGCTTGCTCATGGAGGCCACTGTGAGTAACGAAGAGATTCCTCCCCAGCCCAGCTGTCTCTATTAAACTTAGGTCTAATTCACCAGTTCTGCATCTTTATTCAGCCAGAACTTTCTTCTTTTAGAACCATAGAATCATAGAATTGGCGAGGTTGGAAGAGACCTCAAAGATCGTCTAGTCCAACCATCAACCTAACCCTGACAAAAAAATCACTAAACCACATTCCTAAGGACTACGTCAACCTGTCTTTTGAACACCTCCAGGGATTGTGCCTCAACCTCTTCCCTGGGCAGCCCATTCCAATGCCCAATAACCCTCTCTGTGAAGAAATGTTTCCTAATATCTAATCTAAACCTCCCCTGGTGCAACTTGAGGCCATTGTCCCTTGTCCTATCTCCTGTGACTTGGATGCCAGTACCTTGATTCATGTCCCAGACTAACCTAGATGTGGTAGCCCACACTTAGGTGAGGTAAACTGAAGCTGAAGCAGGTGCAGAAAAGGGTTTCTTAGATGATGTGGGGAAACAGCTCCTTCTCCTATAAAAAAGAGCAGGAGATCCTGCCTTGTTGGGCCCTGCAGACCTGAGGCCACGGGTGATGGCTGTTGACCATTTTCCCTGGTTGGGAAAGCTGAGACACATCACAATCCTGGAGAGCTGCTCAGACCTTTCCTCAGAGGCCCCACTGCTCACTAGCAAGAGACTCCCATGTTCATCATGAATGCAAATAATAAATACCATCTGCATACAACAAATGATCCTTCGGAAAATTAGCAAGAGAAATAATTATATTTTTAAAAAGCACCTTCGCGACTCAGGTCCCCTGTTTGCAATGATTATGTTGCTCAAGAGAAGATCTTGCATCAACGTCTTTCTCAAAGCTAGACAGCTCTCCTCGGGACAGCAAATAGACGCACTCGTTCTGGTGCACTTGGTTCTCCTAAGGACGATTACGCAGGGACAGCATCGGCGCTGCCAGAAAATGAAATCAAAGAGAGAGAAGCCGGTGGTTGCCAAAGCTGAGCCTGTACCTTATGAAATGTGATTCGCCCCCAAAGACACGACTCCAGGCCGGCAAAATTTGCGAAGGTGACACAACTCACAGCGTGTTCCCGCGGTGTGAAATTCATTGAGGGCAGGAGGAGGCAGGGGAAAAAAAAAAAAAAAAAAAAGAAAAAAAAAAATAAAAATATTCAAACACTCCGACATTTAAGGGCTGGATTTTAAAATAAATGCACAATGAAAGGTTATGCCGTCATTAGAGAAATGGCCAACACTTTACAGCACGAGTCAACACCGTGCTGCAGCAGACACTTTGCATTTGCAGCTAATCTGCCAATGATTAAACGAGCTGTTATTGAGCATTTGCCCTGTTGAACAAGGTTTTTCTTATCCTTATTAATCATTCATTTTACACTAGAGTAGCCTCCTGTCTTTAAGCAAAACATCTTTTTTTCTCTTTTCTTTTTTTTTTTTCTAAATAAGGCAAATTTAGCTCTTTCTTTTCTTTTTTTTTTTCTCCCTCTGGTGATGTCCTTTATGATCCCAAGAAGAGATAGCTGAACAAAAGCACAAACAAAACCTGGGAGAGCTCTAAAGAGCGTGGGGAAGCAAATTCTTTTTTGCACGAAAACTTAGGGAGTTAAAAGTAGAGGACATGGCTGGAGCCACTAAGCTCTGGTGTAAACACGGCCATTTAAGAGGATTTGCATACCATTTATTAACCTTCCAGAGGAACTACACAGACCCCAGTCAGGGAAAACAACTGTGTACACATGTTCGTTTCATTCTTGTTATCGAAATATAGCTTCTGCCAGCCACCTCCCAGCGTATTCCGCAGGCAGATAAACACAGGGACTGGGAAGGGGGTGGATGGATCCAGCCTCTTTCCTGTCCCTTTCGGGTTTCACAAAAGGTGGAATTGGTCTTTTAGCTACGTTTTAGGTGGAACGGTGTGAGCAGCCACCTTCAGGTGTTTGTTAAGGTTCAGAACTGGAGGTGATCTCTGATCCCGGCAGCCCCGATGGGCAGGAGAGTAGGTGCTAAACATGGTTCATCTGCAGTGCTGGGGGTGGTGGCAGAGCCCACACCACCTCACGCATCCTCAGGCTCCTCCATGAGGTCCTGGTCTGTCCTCATCCCAATTTAGGATTTTGCCCTTGAGTTTGTGTCTCAATGGCAAACAGGCACACCAACACCTCCTCTCCTCTGTTGGGCACCCCAGGTTTCTGGTGGCCCCATAAGCCATGTGTCCTGTTGTCTTTTTGCTGTTAACTGTCTGTATTTACTACATAAATTTTGAGGTGCTTAACAAAAAGTTTTCAACTGTGA
>JAOQGH010000005.1:3133818-3147497 GCA_025769975.1 Gallinago jamesoni
TGGCCTTGAACCCCTCCAGGGATGGGGCAGCCACAGCTTCTCTGGGCAACCTGGGCCAGGCTCTCACCAACCTCACACCAAAGAATTTCTTCCCTAGATCTCATCTAAATCTCCCCTCTTTCCCTTTAAAACCGTTTCCCCTTGTCTTATCACTCCCCTCCCTGATAAAGAGTCACTCCTCATGTCTCCTGTATAGCCCCCCACATCTTGCATCCCCATTTTGGCGTCTCTGGATTTTGGGGAATGCTCAGCAATTAGCCAGGGACACCTGTTGTTGGACTCTTAGAGCTGAGAAATTCAGCCAGTACCGCGACCAGCTGATTCACTTGTTTACTGCCCACTCCAACAGGAACTGGCCCTAAAATCTGCTAAAGCTGTAAACAGCACTCATTCGATGAACTAAAAAGATGGATGTTTGTTCATATGTGTTCTTTTAGATGTTTATTGGCCTAACTGGCTTTTCATTAACTCAAGAGCTCTGCTCTTTATTTTAATATTCTAAGCGTTTATGACCTTGTAGCTATATAATCTGATTCTCCCTCTCTATATATATTCTAGGTCATCATCAGTTTGTTTTTATTTTCCTGACGCTGGCTTTATAAACTATTTGACCAGGTCACTCAAATTCCTATAGAGGAATCTTCAAGGTTTGATCATTCCCGGGCACGGACACCTCACTGAGATCGGGGTTTGCATATTCAACTGTAAAAATTAGATTTGTTGACATCATGCACAATAAAATAATGCTCTCCCCTGTTTTTTAAACAAAGGAGTGGTTGGCAAAAAGCCACTGGTTCCCTTTGTATTTCTACAATCTCATGGTTCCCTTCCATAGAGTTTTAGCCCAGTTTTCCTAAACTTTGATGTGTGGACAAAGCTTGTCCTTCAGACACAGAGGGGAGAGAGTAAAGGGAAAAAGGAAAAGATTATTCACTTGTAATTTTGTAACTGAACTTCTCTTTTCCTTAACTATTTACTCCGACTCAAATCAATGACGTATTTCTCAACCTTTTAGAGGTTTGCATCATGAAGATATTAAAAGCATCGATACCCATCACTTTTCCATTGGTGTCCTGTTTAGACGCTTCCAGTCTTTGCATCAAACACCCCAGAGATCCCGGTGTGGTCCTTGTGTCATCTTCAGCCCTTGCGTTACAGAAGCTGGTTTAGCCCTGCAGACTTCACTGGGGGCTCCTGTTGCTTATGTGACTTTTAAACCTTGTCTTCAGGTTTGCTCTAACTGTGATCCAAGCAAAGCGACAGCAAGGTGGAGGGAATTGTTTTCAGTGGCCATTTCTTTGAGCTCCTCACTCTGAGGGGTCATGAGTGATGGCCATGGTCAACTCCATTAATTTGTCTGATTTGCCTCTGTTAATAGACAGGTAAATTATCACACACACAGAGAACAGCAGAATCTGGTGGGAAGAAGAAGGCCAAGAATGAAATCAGGCCATAAAATAAGGAACTTTCTGCTGACTAGAACTGTCATCTCATGGGAAAGAAGCGAACTGAAGAGGCTGAAAATTCAACTCATCTCCCTTCAAGAGAAGGGTGGTGGGGACATGCAGGGATGCAGAGTGCTGGCTATCCCAGCTGAACCTAACACAGACCTTCAGGCATGGAAAACACCCTTCAGACCTTTGACATCTTTGATTGTCTTCTCACAATCTTCAGCCTCTTTTCTTTATTTGAGGGGGAGAAAAATCTAGTTGGCATTTGGAAATGGCTGTGATTGAATGCAGTGAAAGGTCCCTACCAGCACCAGCCTCCCTGAACCTTGGGAACTCCTTTGACCATGATGAAACTACATCTGTCACCAAGAGGGGAGTCAGTGAATGGATGGATGAGTGGGGGGAGATGCTTTCTCAGCCAGGCTGGGCTCTACTGCTTCACAACAGCCATGTGTGGCACCATCTGGGCCACGTGTTGGTCCAGTCCCCTGCCCCAGACAGAGTGACTCTTGGGCAGGTGAGGGGTGGATCAGGGTGGCATCAGGACCATTTTGTAATCGATAAGCTGTTACAGAATAAAGGTAAGGATCCCTTTTCAGCAGCACCTCACAAAATCCAGCATCACAAACAGGTCCCAGTTCCAACAAGAGGCCAACCAGGGCTTGGGAGAGCCCGGAGAAGTGGATGTAAAGGCAAACAATGAGTGTCATCACCGATTCATGGGGACAAGAGCCTACAGAAGTAGCACTCTTCACAAATTTCTCCAAGCTCTTAGAGCATCTTAAGAGCAGCTCACTGTATCACTTGCTTTATGGGTCTGTGGAGAATCTAACTGGGTAAGAAATGCACATATTTAAGTTTATGGGCAGCTAAACCTAACATTTAGAGTCCTGATACGTACATGTTAGTTCTTTGCATTATAAGGTATATTTCTGCCATATGGGGCATTCTGGCCGACCAAACCGGAACAAGTTCTGTAATTATTTAATTACCGTAGCAGGATGATACCTGTTATTAATACTATGAATAATAAACAACATGTCTAAAACTATAAATCCCAAAGAGCAAATCAAACAGACGCGAGGGAAGAAAAAATAAAAAAAAAAAGGGATGTAAAAATATATGTGTCGCTAGTAAAGATGAAACAGTGGCACTGGAGGAGTCAGGAGAGTGGGATATTGGTGAAATAACAGTATGGTCCCTGCCTTGCGCTGAGTCTACACAAACACACACCATATGAAATGGTCCCTGTCCTGAGGACGTAAAATTCATGGCTTTACGCTGAGGGAGAAAATGCCTTTATGATCTCTGTCTCTGGTGTCTCACTGAGGGATGAGTTTTAGGGGTAGAACCAGCCAAGCTGGTGGATTTTATCATCTCCGGCTGGATTTTCCCCTCCGTGCCCACTGACAGCAGCCTGCTCACAGAAAGGGGGGTGCAGGGGGAGAGGGGGCAAGGTCTGCCAGAGGGAAGTAAAGGAGGAGCAGAGACCAGCACAGGGGAGAGAGAGAGAAAGAAGAGAAAGAAGCAGGATAAGGTCTCTGCTCAGCTTTTTTTTTGCTTTTTTTTTTTTTGAGGGATAATGGGGAGATGCTTTAGGGGGTGGGTGGGGGAGGGAGCAAGGTGGGAGGCAGAGCTGGAAGGGATAAAGAAAGGTTTCAGTGCTGGAGAGGGTGACATTCAACTAATCTTTCCCTGCTGGCACCGCACCGAGCCTGGACCTGACATCTCTGTGGGCTGGTCCTACACGGGGTCCCTGCCCCAGCCATCTCCCCAGCTGCCCCCTCCTCTCCCCGCTGTGGGCACAGCAAAAGGAGGGGCCACATCTCCTGCGTCTTATTTTTATGCAGCAAAAGAGTAACTTGGATAGAAACCACTCAAGGTCTCCTAAACCCCCTCAACCCATCTCCTCTTCTAGAAAAACTTTGCTTTTTACTACTTCCACGAAAGTCGAATCACTTGGTGCTGGAGAGTCTGCTGTGGATCCCCATCTCTCTTCCCACCACCCCCTGCCACCTCCAGCTCTGGAGGCAACAGCCCACATCCCCAGCAGCAAAGCCAGGGAAAGGGCTTTAACCCTGCAGATTTTCCCTGAACACCTTGGAGAGGCTGGGAATTTTGGCAATCGGGAAGGGAAAAGAGGGATAATGTTATTATTAATACTACTAATAATAATCCTCAAACATACAATTCCACGTGAATGAACTGCTCCAAGGTCACCTGGTAGATGACATGGAGAGAAGTGGGACAGAAATCCTCTCCACTCCCTGTCCTCTAATGAAAGATGCACTTTAATGTGCTGGTCACATTTGCACCAAGTTCTTTTAAGTGTGAAATAAATGCAGAAACTCCAGAGATTTGCTGCACTGCTGAAAAAAGTTCTTTACTAAATAATTAGCATAAAGCATCCGTTTCTGTGTGTAAGTTCTGCCAGGTTTACAAATTAATAATAGTAACAGATCTCGTGCAGTAGGTTCGGAGCATTGGGTTTACACCTCGACCATAATTTTGTCAGAATTGTCCAGCAAAATACATGGTTTTTTTAATTCTAGTGTGTCAGTGATGACACAAGGAGAAAGAAGAAATGAATCTCACTGGGACAGTGTGGAGAGGAGCGCCTGTTTCCTCTGGAAAGAACTGGAAGAAGAAGAAGAGCAACGGATCGCTGCCGTACATTAATTGTACAAGAAACGCAAAATGGCTGAAAACAGAGGAACGGTATTTATAAAGGCGTCTGGTTTTCGAGAGATCAAAGGCAGAGGTAGAGAAGTAATCCATTTGGACGTGTCTAATTGCGCGGCCTATATTGCAAAAATAAATAATCCCTGGCTGTCCCTCTCGCTGCCTGCTGCTGCCCGCGCTGGCTCCGCACGGGGCTGTGAGGCCGCGGCTGATGCTGCAGCCTTCCCCTCCCGCCCCCCCCAGGGGGGACAAACGTGGAGGGTCCTTGGAAGAGAGAGCTGGGAGCAGGTCACCCGGCCACCGGCTGTGCCACCCAAGGCCTGTCCCCTGGCCAGCAGGTTGCCACTCGGTGCTGGCCCAGAGGAAAAAAACTCTGGGATGCAAACACCTTTTTAGGGGTGATGGGGAGAGGCTGGATCCCTTTGAAGCCCCAAGCTGCCCGTTTGTCACCCAAAGTCCCCCAAATGCTCAACGGCCAGGTGGCCTCTGCAGTTTATCCGTGCCAAGCTGCACCCACCCTCCCTCCAAATCCACCTCCTGCTGTCCCCACGGCCCCGGGGACCAGGGGCCACCAGCCTTATGGGCTGGTGAGGGGACGGGAACAGGCAGGGCAGGGACAAGGCAGGGCGGGTGTAGGTTGGGGACAGGCAGGGACAGGCAGGACAAGGACAGGCAGGACAAGGACAGGCAGAGCAAGGACAAGCAGGACAGGGCAGAGTAGGGCAAGAAGTGGCAGGGCAGAAGCACGTCAGGGACAGGCGGGGAAGGACAAGGGCAGGGACAGGCAGGGACAGGCAGGAATAGCCAGGGCAGGGACAGGCAGGATAGGGACTGGCAGGATAGGGACAGGCTCTCGGGAAGCCGGGGAGGGGTCGGGGGGGTGTCTCTGTCCCTCTATTTTGGGAGACGAGCCGTGTCCCGGGCCGGCGGTGGGAGCGGGGCGGCGGACACCCCCCCTCTCCCCGGAGGCAGCCGCGGAGGGCGGGGAGGGATGCCCGCAGCCCCGGGAGGGGGGGAAACGAGGGGAGCCCCGGGGACCGGAGACCCCTGTGCCCCCCCCCTCCCCCTGTCCCCCAGCTGCAAAGGGGCCAGAAAGCGCCTTCCCTCCCCGGCTGCTGGGCTCGGCCGCGGGGCCGGTCGGTCGCCCAAAGGGCCCCCGGGCCCGTAGAGAGGCTGTGGGGGCTGCGTGGGGAGGAGGGGGGGGCGCAGTCCCCTCCAGGGTCCCCCCGGCCCCGGAGCGGGGCCGGAGCTGATGGAGGAGCCTCAAAAGAGCAATTTCACAATCGCCCCTTAAAATTAGGCTGGGCGGAATTGCATTTCCCCGTCCCTTTAATCCAATAAGTCAGAACTTCTTAACTGATTAATTACAAAATTAATGAGTAAAATGGCAGGGTTTCAGTGAGGCGGGATGGTAAGGGATTTTATTTTTTTATTTGTTTAATGTTGTGCTTTTTAAAAAGACCGATGGAAATAAAGTTACCTCAAAGCATCCGGGCGCTTTGATGCCTATAATAGCAATTTAGTTATTACATTAATAGATTTCCTCTTTATTTTTAACTGGGCATTGTTAAATATGTTCTTGTTTTGTCTGAACGAGGAATATTTGAGTTCGCGGCTTTCATTATCCGAATTCTCCCCACGCGAAGAATTACGTGCCGTTCTTCCCCCCACTCCCCCCCCTCTATTCCCCCCTCCCTTAAATCTCCGCATTAAAGGCAGATTATCAGCGCATTTCCCGGGGGGGAGCGGGACTGACAACCCCCCCGTCCCCGGCGTTAGAGCCGGCAGAAGGGCTGTGTTTACAAACAACCCTCTTCCCTCCCTCCAGAAATCACTGCATCAAACTTTGCACCACCGACCCCCCCCCCCCCCGACACCGAAACCTCTCCCCAGCATCCCCAATAGACGGGGCTTGATGGTTTGAGACGGCACCAAAGCGTCAGTTCAATGCACATTCAACGTATGGATCCCCCCACACACACGTCCCCCCCTAATTCCCCCCCCCCTCGGCTAAAACTCCGCTGGAGAAAACAGGGATCTGATGCTGCAGCAGCAAAGATACAGTAGTTTTCCCCTCTCATAATGAACTCCGCGGTGCCTTCATTCCAGCGGCTTGTCATGCTTGTCACAGAGGAATCAAAGGCAGAGATGTCTGCCAGAGTGGTATTTGCAGGTATTTACACTTGATTTCCGCCCCCCCTCCTCCTTCTCCCCCCCCCCCGCCCCGTTTAAAGGCGCAGCGCGGATGCTCCCGCAGGTCTGGCCGCGGGGCCGCGGATGCTGCCGGGCTGGTTTCGTGCTGCCGGTTCGCTTTGGAAAGCTCTTCTTAATCAAACCTCCATGAGAGGCTAATATTTTTAGGGCAAATATTTAAGGAGAGGTGAAACTTGAGGTCATTTTTTGGTTTTTTTTTTTCCCCTTCCCAGTAGCGGTAACTAAAGGCACTGGGCCGGCAGCGCTGCCCAGTAAAACGCCTGTCTGTCCCCTCTCCAGCTCCTGGGCGAGTGGAGCAGCAGGAGCAGGAGGGTGTTTTTCCCCTTCTCCGGGACCTTCCATAGAGAGATGGGCTGATTTTGTAAAGGGGGGGTGGGGGGGTGGGGGTGGGGGGACGGGAGACAAAACCCACGGCGGCAATACCTTTTTTTTTTTTCTTCCTTAGAATAAAACAATCTCTCCAAAGTCCCCCCCCTCCTCCCCCGGCCGGGAGCGCGTTCCCAGGGATGGCTCGGGTTAAATGTATTCCCTACAAGCAAAAAAAAAAAAAAAATAATAAAAAAAAAAAATATATATAAAATAAAGAAATTCTGTGTATTTTTTTTTCCTAGGAAAAAGGGCTTCCCATAGCCAACCTGGTGCCCCTGCCCGATGTCACGCCGCTCTCCCAAACCCCAGAACTGGGGATCGAAGTTCCCCGCGGGAAGGGGAGCGGGTTTGGAGGGGGGGGGCGCGGGGATGCCCCTTCCCACGGGGCCGCGGTCCCGGCCGGGCTCAGCCCTGGCTTTTCCCCGTCCGTTCCTCCCCGGCCACCGGAGGAATGACCGCGCTAAAGCCGGTGCTCAGCTTCCGCGGGGGGGAAGCCGAGGGGTAAAACGCCGAAATTAGGTGTGAAACGGCGAAAACGCGGCCCCCTCCGAAGGGGAGAGGTGTCCTCACCCTTAACGGACAGACGGACAGACGGACAGCAGCCCAGACGTCCCGGCTCGGTACCCACGGGAGCTGCGGGAATTTAAAGTTCCATATGCCGCAAAATACCTGCCCAAACTAGACGTGTATTGCACCCATCGAAGTTGTGCAAACACAACTGGGAAGATGTGGAGCACGCAGGGCGTTATGAGCACACGCGGTGTGTAAACACACACACAGCCCGGGCGTATGAATAGATGTGCCACCCCAGTCAGGTGTGCATTATATATACACACATATATATATAAATATAAATATATAAGCCGGTGCATCCAGTATAGCCACACAAACGGAGCTGTAGAGCTGCCCCTGACAAGGGGGCAGTGAGGGGCTGCAACTGTGCCCACTGGTGCCATGGGGGCACTTGGCCCTGTTTTATTCTCCCCCCCCCCCCCCCTCCCCAGGGCAGATCTGTGCTCCGCTCGCCCAAGCAGGCAGTGGGGAGCAGGGCCTGGGGGGGTCCGGGGCTGTGCCGAGGTATGGGAGGGGTCTGAGCACCCTCATGCTGCACCCCCCAGCTGGGAGAAACATCCACGGCTGGAATGGGTAAAGGGGGGGAAGGAGGGGAGGGGGGGGTGCAAGGGAAGGCAAAGATGGATGGATGGGGTGCGGGTGAGAGGAAATGGTGGGGGGCTTTACTGGGGGAGGGAGACAGCACCAGCCAGAGGTGTCCCCAGCGAGGGGACAGCCCTCACACCCTCCACCTTGCATTCAGGGTCCATTCACAGCCAGACACACACTCCCCCACCCCCCCATCCCGTGGCCCTCAGAGCAGGCAGAGCCTGCGCCCGTTTTTCCAGAGCCATTTACCAATATTTTGCCGAAATCCCATTAAATAAGTGGCGAGCGGTATTTATAACCATAGCACTGTAATTATTAATTCCCCCCACATCTCCCCCCCCACCCCCCCCCCCCCCCCCCCCCCCCCCCCCAAAAAAAAAAAAAAAAAGCGAGGGTTTAATTGGCTCCGAGGCGAGGGAGCTGCAAGCAGTGTTATAAAATGAACTGACCCTGCGAAATGATGCAACATCTGGAGGGAGGGCAGCGGGGGAGGCAGGAGCAGCTCAGCGGAGCATCCCTACGTGCAGCCTGTGCCGACAGCAAGGGCCCTGCCGAGCCTCATCCCGGCTCCTGCCTCGGGAATCCTGGGCAGCCCTCGGAAGAGACAACCCCCCCCCCCCACCCCCCCCCCCCCCCCAAAAAAAAACGAGAAGCTCCTCGGTGCTTACCTGCCCGCAGCGAGGCACATCCCCTCACCACCTGCAGAAGAGGAGCCCTCTCCTTTCAAACGGCCCTAAAAAACTTCCCCCCAGTCCAGCCGGGCGATTATTTTTTTAGAGCTAATCAAGGAAATAAAGTTAAAGAGGAGGAGAGTTCCTCTTGTTTGGGGTCTGATTTGGGGGAAGGAGGGGGTGGGGGGAGTTAAAGAGACCAGTTGCTGCCCACTGCTTTGACCAGTGAGGGATTCAACCCTTATTACCATTTTGTTTTTGTCCAGATTTGAAAGTAGGGCCCCCTGCATTCAAATCATCGCCCTCCATCCTTATTGTAAAGGACAGGCCTTAGTGGGCCCCCTTTGGATTGTCCTCCATTAACAATCCCTTCTTTTGTGGAGGTGTTTCTTTTTCCATTCACACACATCCCTGATGGTACTTCAGGCCCAAGCTCTTAAAGAAACTGTTTGCAAAATTATACCTTTCCGCACGCTACTCCACGAGGAAGCGGGGAACTGTAGTTAGGAAAACATTATTGAGGCTTGTAATTTAATTAAAAATGCTAAAGCTGGCCAAGGGGAAAGGAGAAAGGGGAAAAAGAGCGTCAGGGAGCAAAAGCAGGCACCGGGTTTATTTTATTTTTTAACCCTTGTGGCTTCAGGTCCCTGAACGTCCCCGGGGTCAGGGGGTCGGGGGAAGTGCTCGCACACGCACCCGTGCACACGCGTGTGCCCGCCCGCAGCCTGCCCACGGCGGGGCGTGCTCCCCGGCCCCCGCACGGAGGAGGCACCCACACACCCTGCAGCCAAGAATGTTCTTAAAATACACATGGGCAACCTCGGAGGCGCCTGGACAGACCCCCAGGGGCACGGCAGCTGCCCGGTGCTCAGGGCAAAGCTCTCGCCTGGGGTGGGTGCCGAGGGGGTTCCACACCTGCACCCTGTTAGTCTCCTCCTAAAAAGCTCTCGCCCTAAGAGTTTTGGCTGAAAAAAAGGTGGAGGAACTACATCCCGTTCAGCATCCTCGCTACCAGGAAGGCTGAGAAGCACGTCCGCGGCGAGGACGCCCTTCCTTTGGTTATTGTTGTTATCCCCATCGCCAACAGATCTGTAAATGTTCAAAGAGCAACACGACTTTAAAAAAAAACTAAAAAGAAAAAAAAAAAAGAAAAAAAAATAATAATTCAGCTGGCGAAGCAGGGCAGAGCCTGACCTCCGGCTCCATGGATGAGTGCTTCTCTGGGACCCCTGCTGAGCCAATGTGGACCTTCAACATCAACTCAGAAATTGGTGTGATTTGCCTGGGAAACCAGCAGTCATAGAGCAACTGGCCTTGACAAGATGAAGAGGAAATGTATAGAAGACGTTTAATGGGTCGCAAAAGGAGGAGGGGGGTGGGGGTGGGGAGAAACCCAGTCCGGAGTGCGGCATTTTATACATTTGGAGGGGCCCTTCTGCAGGGAGGGAAGAAGCAGGGCTGGGGAAAGGGAGACTTTCCCAAGTTGGGCTTCATTTCCCAGCCATCAGAAGCCACCCGGGAACGCTCTGCCCTGCAAAAGGTTATTTATTTCCCCGTCCCTGGCTGGGACTCGGGCCCGGGCCGGGCTTCCAATAAAACCAGTGATTTCTTTAATGTCAGAGAATGGCTGAAGGCAGGCCGGCTGGCGAGGCTGTGGACGTAGACGCACTGGGCTTGGATTATGCACGCCTAATCGCCTCATTTTCTTCGAGTGATCTGGATGCCGTACTCTTGGGCTGTGGAACATTTTATAAATAGCTGTGCTTGGAGTTAATATGATTTACTGGAGAGAGACCGGTTAAGCAATTCCCCACCTAAGTAGAGCAGTAATGAACAGGCTCTGGAGAAGATGCCTTCCCCACCGGCCTCCAGAAGGGGTGGGCAGGGAAGCAGGGCTGCAGAGGGGTGATGTTTATTTGTGTGCGTGCGCGGAGTGTCATTGATTTTTAATTGTATTTAAAAGAATTGCAGTAGCCACGGGCTGCCTCTAGGACTGGACTTTCCCCTCAAATACGTGCAGCGGAGCCGTGGCCTCCCCCTCCCACCCGTGCTCGCTGCTGCTGCAGAATCCCAGCGCGGGAGTGACGGGGACAGCAGAGCCCTGACCCCGCTGCAGACCCCTTCCCTGTCCCCTTCCCCTTTCCCTTCCTCATCCCTTTCTTCTTCCCCTTCCAGGAAGCTAAACCAAACCAGGAGGTGCCTGTGCCACCCCAGTCCCCATCGCTCCTGGAAGGGGAACCTCCATCTCTGGGGGGGGAACAGCAGAGCCAGTGTGACCCCTAAGGACTGGGAGCATCCCTGGGCCTGTCCCCCTCCACCAGGGAGGGGACAGTGGCTCTGGTCTTAACCGGGGGAGTCGGCAGTGCCTGGAGATCCAGGGGAATGGGGGCTGCTGATGGTGGGGACTCCCCCCCACCACCACTGAAGCCCTTAACCAAAGACACCATGATCTCAGCGAGGGTGGCAGAGGGATCCCTCTTTCCTCCTCATCCTCAGACAAAACCCACCCTGGGACAATGTCCTGGGGCTTGGGGGGAGGGTTGCTGGGACCAAGGGTGCTCCCCGGGGGAAAGAGGGGGCGAGCAGAGGGTTAGAGACGATGAAAGAGACCTCCTTCACTTAGAAAAGGGAAAGAGGAGAAAATATCTAAGCCTCAAAGCAAAAGGCAGCGGTGGTTGGGGGGACCATGAAAAGGTTGCCCTGGCTCCGGGCAGCAGCCGCGGGGGGGGCTGGGGATGAGGATAAGGTGGGCTGAGCCCCCCCAGCCTGGGAAGGCAGGGAGAAGGCAGCCAGCCCCCCCGGGGGCAGCGTTTCGAGGGGGAAGAGGGTGGTTCATCCCTCACATGGAGACACCCCGTGTAGGGTCCCCCCATCCCCGCCGGGATGCACCCCTCACCCCAACTGTGCCAGGGAGGGAACGTGCCCCCCCCCCCGGCACAGCGAGGCAGGGGGTCTCCCTGGGGCAGCCCCCGCTCTCCCCACGCCGGGGGATGTCAGTTCCCGCTCCTGGCCCCGCTCGCATCCGCAGGCACACAATAACCAGGAGCCTTCCTCCCCTCCACCCCCCCCCCCAGCAGCTCCCAGCCCTCAGCCGTGCCTTCGAGAGGTAACTGGGAAAAAATTAGGCTGGAAACCGTCCTGGTGATTGATACAACCAAATAAACATCTCTAGGGAAAGGGGAAAAAGAGGGAGGGGGGGTTGGGGAGGTCGGGGCGGGGGGGGGGAAAGAGCCTTTCTCCAGCTCAGAGCACTGAGAGGGGAAGCAGGTAATTAACTGAGTGATGGAGCAACCCTCTCCTGCAGAGGAAATTCTTGACACCAGAATTCTGCCCCGCAAAAGCCAGGCGTGACCCAAGTGAGGAATTTTATTATTTGACTACTTTTTTTTTCCCTTCCCCTTTTTAAAAATTAAGAGCATTTTTTTTTTTTTTTTTTTTTTCTTTAAAAAAATGTCAAGCCCAGGACCAAGTGGCGGGGGTGGGGGTTGGGGAGCTGCGGGCATTCTTCACTTCAGAAGCTTGAATGTTTCAAAGTTGCTGCTGTGCTGTTCGCTGACGGCTATTGTGTGTGTTTAAGGCTGGGGGGGGGGGGGGAGCGTGAGGAGGGGGCTCGGACCCCCCGTTGGTGTGGATTTGCTGTCCAAAGACCGTTAGAAAGAGGCAAGAATGAATGAGACTGAATGGAATTGTAATGCACAAGGCCCTCCTCCTTTCTCAAGGAGCTGGGAGGCCAGGAAAGCGAGTCGTGGGGAGAGCAGGCAGCTTTCCTTCCACATAGGAAGAGCCTTTGCAAATCAGCAAATTGTATATTTATTTCTAGGGGAAGAGGGGAAAGAAGGGAGGGGGGTTATTATTTTTATTTTTTTTATTACAGATCTGGGAAAAAAAAAAAAAAAAAAGCCCTGCAGCAGACACAAGAAGACCAAAAGGAGACAGAGAGAGAAAAAGAGGGAGAGGAGACTTGATAGAAAAATCTGATTCCCAAACCTCTTGTAAGTGTAATTCCTTTCTAAGAAAATGAATTGCTTTCTAAGAAAAAGGAAAAAAAAATAATGTAGAAGAATGTCTGACATTATAGCAGGGACCAAACTCTGTTGATCTCTTTCCTACGCAGCGAGATTTCCGGGGCAGAAACCAGAGGCCTAGAATCTGCAGAAACCTTTCTCTGAGATTTGAGAGAGACCTGGGCTTCATTTTAAAGAGATTTTGCTTTCTCCCCCAGGCTGCGGGGCGGGATGCGGCGTCGGGATGCTCGGGATGGCGACGGGGCAGGGGCCGCTGAGCGCTGCTCGGGTACCTGGGCCACATCCCAGTGCAGACAGACAGACAAAGGCTGGTTTGTTCTTGATTTATTCAGCAAAAAAAGCGAGGAGGGAGATGAAATTTTTGTGGGTGTTTTGTGTGTGTGTGTGTGTGTGTGTGTGTGTGTGTACGTGTGTGTCACGCTGCCCGGGACAGGGCTGAGGGTAGGTTTTCTAGGGTTTGTTGTGCCGCAGTTGATTTTGGGTTCAATCTTGTGTATTTTTCTAATGTGGTCATCTACGCATGGCGGAGTCGGGGTTTGGAAATGGAAGGAAAGTGGAGGCATGTTGCTTGTCTCTGGGATTTCTTTGTTCGGGGAACAGTAGGTGGTAGGTTTAAAAAGGCAGAGAGAGAAAGAGGGGGAGAAGAAGAAAGAAACGATAAAGGAAAAAAAAAAAAAAAAAAGACCTTTTTGCAAATCATCTGACTATTTTCTTCCGGGATGTAGAAATGCTGCATTAGAGATTAAGGAAAGGCCGTGCTTGAGACAAAATGTCTCTCTGGAAATGTTAATAAAATAGCAGCCAAGCCCCAGCCTGCCTTTAAAGCCTGCAACCCCAGCAGAGGTTGAAGGGCCGCAAGGGCCGGGGGGGGGGGGGTAGCTTTGGGGGGAAGGGGGGGGGGAAGGGGGGGGTGGCTTTAACAGTAAACTTTTGAGGGGTGAACGGTTGGTGGGGTTTGTTTTAAAGCAGAAATAAAGCCCTGCTGCCAGCCCCGCCATGTGACATCGCAGGGGGCTCCCCGCGTTGACAGGGGGGGTCAGAATCCCCCAGCCCCGCTTCGCTCCGGGGTGAGGGAGGGGGGGGGGGGGGGTTAATGAAACACCCCG
>JAOQGH010000005.1:3165631-3179689 GCA_025769975.1 Gallinago jamesoni
GCTGCAGTGTCCAGTAAGGCTGTAAATGGGAACACAGCAGAGTAGCAACGCCTTAATGGAGGGACCACCCGGAAGATACAATGATAAAAAAAGCTCCCTAATAATATACATATAGACCGATACATAATTTACCGCTAAAATTTGCTTTCTTGCTATTCTCACCCCACAGAACGGGGTGGGAATCAAGCAGGTTGCCTGTGATACACGTTACTGCTCAAGGCGTCTCATTAATCATCTAAAAATACCTGGAGAAGGCAGATTTGGCAAAACAAGTATTTACACCTCTCTCATACTGTCTGCATTATTGAAACCACAGCAAAACACCAGATCCTACTGATTTAGCAGCAGTCGGACAACATTAGAAATGCATTTGGTGAAGACTTTACCAACTGTCTGTTGTCATGGTAACATCCCAGGTAAAAATAATTTCTTGAAAAACTTATAAACAAACAGATGGCATAAAACCTCCTACGCTCTTCAATTAAAGGAGACTCGGTAAAAGACGGTGTCGATGCCAGTTCTGTAGAGTCCTGCATGTTGAAGAGAGCACGTCTCCAAGGTCCTCCCTGCGCTGTCAGCGGCTCACCTCAGGAACGCGAACAAAAGGGAGATGAGGGAGGTTACAGAAAGCAAAGAGATGCCACAGACGTCAAGTCAGCTCTCCTATTACGTAGGACCTCCCAAGGGATTACCAAGGTGCCCTGAAATTATCATCCTACATAAAATAAGGAAATTAATCCAGTATCATACCAGGGAACAAAAGCTGTCCTTGTGACTCCTAAAGCCCTGCCCTGCTGAAGCTCTGGTCGGGAAATGAAATACATCCCTGGCTGTTGCCACACGCCATACGCGATGCGCCGCCGCATATGCAACACACAAGCTGATTTTAAAGGATATCTTTTTTTTCCAACAGAAGTTTTCTGAAGATGGGAAAGCCATGAAATGGGTCACATTCATCCGCAGGACAACCCCGCTCACCCTGACATTAGGTCAAGGTGCCGAGCCCTGGGACCCGGAGGCAGCGCTGCCAGAACGACACCAGCCCAGGGGACTGAGCCACGTTACTCCCAAAATCCCAAACCTCCCCCCCGCCAAGTCACGCCCCGACTCAGTCATTTCAACCGTCTGACTCGACTCCCTTTAACTCCTAAAAATAGGGCGAACAAGAGCTGTTCTCTCTCGAAGGAGCCGTGGACAAGTGGGGGGGGTCACAGCCTTGTTGGCACAGAACAAGCCCGAGCCCCACTCGTGCGATTTCTGGGCAGTAGAACAAATTCCAATTAAAAACCTGCGCTCTCCCAAAAATAGCAAACAGCTTTCTCCTAAAACGAGCAGATGCTGAGCGCTGCTGTCAGAAAAAGCCAGAGCTTTTTCCAAGTGAAACAGATTGTCCAACAGAAAGAATTCAAAGTAACTGAGACCACGAAAAGGAGCATTTGATCAAAACACACTTTTCCCCCCATTAGATATTATTTATGCTTCATTTCTGCATTTATTTGGTACTTTAACTAGCCTTCCCTCACCCCCCTCAACTGCTTTTCTCTAAGGTGCACGAGGAAAGGGCAGCAACATTACAAGAGCTGTTTTGCTTTTGATAGTTTCGTAGTATCTTTGCCAGCAGGTTTTTTTTTTAATGCTCACATTTACTGCAATTTCCATCTTCCCTGGGAAAAAAAAAATAATCACTCATATTAAAAAGGAAAAGCAAAGACACTTTTTGTCACAACTCGCCCATGCTCTGCTCTGGGGTCAGTCTAATGACAAGAAATAAATACTACTTTTTTTTTTTTTTCAGTGAGATCTCACTAAACTCTTCTAGCAAATCCATTAATATCTTTGAGTAAGTTCTCCAAACAAAAATGAAGCATTTCATAAAGAAACAGGCGTATCTTTTAACATCAACAGTCGTTCAAAGGGTAAAAGGAAAGAAAAAAACTTAGGATTTTAAATTTTACATCCCCTATCTCCATCTCCCAAGAACGAGCAAGGTAAAACCCAAAGTCTGACCCTCATTTAGGAGCACATTGTGTTAACGCAGAGCAGCAATCATCCACATAAAATTGTTTATTTTTGTCTGCCTGTTTCTGTCCTTACATCCCAGCATAATTTAACTTCTCTCTACAAGCTCAAGTCACTTAAAACCATCCTTCGCAACAACAAATACAATCTCCATGAAGATGAAGTATTACTTTTGGTGTGACTACCTGCAAATGAACATTTTTTCCCCCTAACGATGTAACATTCACAGCTCCAGAGCCGCACCTCGTGCTGGCAGCGCCGACCCGACCTGAACCAGAGAATCCAGTTCACTGATCACTGGGACCAGTGTCCGGTGCCACCAGCTACACCCGGCCTCAAACGGGGAAGGCAGCAGGGACACCACCACACATACACACACGAATTCTATTAACATGAAATAAAATCACTCATTTAAGGAGTGAATTGAAGCACAAATTCCAAAAGCAGACAGGTTCTTTTAGAACTATTACTCGGATGAATAAAGCAGCCAGACCTATGACATGATGTGACTCTACAGGGGACACTGGAGGATCCTCACAGTGTAATTCAAACACAAAAAAAACAAAGAAGTGAGGCATCTCCTTAAACTGAAACAATTTGATTGAAAATGAGAGTGACCAGCAGCCTGCATTTCAGTGAACACTTAACACGATCAGAATGAAGATGACTATTTTACCCTCTGTTAAATGTTCTCCCCACTTTACCCCAGTGTGTACAAGCCAGCCACGGCACCACACTATCTGCAAATCTGTGTGCTCAAGCTGTTATGATTTTTTTCTGCTGCCCACAAAGCCCCACAGCAGGTTGAGACACATCACAACTTTTCTGAAGGATACAGCCAAACCGGTTTCAGCTAAAAAGCTCTCAATTTGATATTTTTTTGGTTTGTTTTGTTGTTTTTTTTTAAGAAAATATTTACCTGAAGTCTATAGGTATATCACAGCAAAGACACTTTTGGTTTTAGAACTAAAATAAAGAAATAAAAGTTAGTTATCTAACTTTTATCTTCAGGGTCCAGATGGAGCCGAATTGATTTTGGCTCTAAAATCACCACTGCAAGTGTCCTGCCTTAACAACCAAAACTAACAGCAGGTGCTTTTATTAGGTGGCAACATGTTTATCAAATGCAGCATTGCTTCAAAAAGTCAGTTTAAAAAAAAAAAATATATCAAGTCAAATCAGTAAAGGTAGATTTGGGAAATAAAGCCAACTGCTATTAAAGGAACTATTCTGAGGTTTACTCTTATTTGGAAAGTCCTTTTCTGCTCGTGCTGAGCCACGGCTGCGATTGCCTCCTGGAGGCTATAGGACAACTTCCAACTGTTTCTTCAGGTTGAAGACCTGAACTCCAACTTCCAACTCTTCTTTGGTCTCTCCTACCACACAAGGAGAGTGGAAAGCACAAGCAGCAGCCCCTGAACACACGCTTATTTCCTCTGAGGGACAGTAACATTCAAAGCAGCTTAAACATCCTCTGCAGAGCCCTGTGAAACCCTTCCGCAGGCATCAAGTGTGCTGAGAGCAAACAGCCAAGTTACTCAATCAAAACACTTCTCAAATTAGACTTAATTCACAAGTCGGCATAAAGGGCAAGTATAACATAGGAAAACAACCATAAGTGGTGGAAAAAATGAAAATGACATCAAGCTTGCTAAATATGTATTGTTTATTAAGGCTTGTATTCTCCTAGAGGAAAAAGTTAATCTGATGCTGTCCATTACCCCTTACAGGCAGTAACAGTCCAGAGACAGAGTTATACGTTCTAAATACAAGTCTAAATGATACAGATTAAACTTTATTTAAATTGGAGGTCCTTTTGGAGTAAATAGTATTCAGAAGATATTTGCTTTCTAATATAGTAAAAGATCCTCTACAATAAACACGTGCAGATTCAGTGTGCTAGAGCAGCGGACATGAGCACCATTTCCATGCTTAATTGGAACTCCAGTTGGTGACAGGTTCTCCGACGGTCCCCTCACTCCACAAAAACATGACAGCAAATTCAGTTTCTTAAAACAGGTTTTTTTACTCATCCAACAGAAAAAAAAATTAGACATACACACTGTCAATTTTAAACATCTGAGGCATAATCCATCATATTATCCGTACTATTAGTTCCTACGTTAAAGCTCAGCATTATTGGTATAAAAAACTTTAAATGGCATTAGGATTTGGGGGGTGGGAGGGAGTAATGAAGGGAAGGATTAAAAATGATCTGCAATTAACTAATAACACCTGAAAGCTGAAACAGGTTTAAACACATTGTCCAAAACCCCTGCAATGTTGATAGCATCACATTATTATTTAATTAAGCTACAAAAACCATAAAGCAGAATTATGGCTGAGAGAAAGCGTGGCGCTGACCCTCGGCAGGATATGGTATAACAAATGCACACTGAAGCACTGCTTAACAGAACATGGAAGGGAAAGATTTTTCAGAGAAACAATTCCACTGACAATTTGATTTTCCTACTAGACAGAAAAAAACAACCTGGCGCATTAGCAATTTTAAAAGTCTAAATTGTACAGAGAAATAAAGAGGCAGAGCAGCTGCACAAAGTGAGCAGAAATTTAGGGTTTTTTTTCATTTCAAAATCCTGAAGTGCAGTATCTTAAAAGTTTTTTTAAATGACAAAAAAAAAAAATAAAAAAATATCAATGCATGGTTTTTTACTTCCATCATGAAATAAAGAAAAAAAAAAGGGTTTGGAAGGAGGATAAAGGAAGATTTATCATGTATTCTCCATAATCTCTATATCTGGCTAGGAACATAATTTGTGCCAAAATAAAGTCTTTGGGAAGCACTGACACTTTAGTATGCTCATGTACAGGTCCACATTAGGTTAATATAACTGTTTACCAACTTAAAAAAATAAAAACAGACACACCTTTATTAATGATTTCTACAGAATTTTTACATAGAAAAAAAGATACAAATTAATGCAGATCCACTTGGGCAAAAAAACCCTACAATGTACTTAAAGATGTGACAACTTAATTTCCCCTGCACGAGAAGACATATTGGAGCTGAAAGCTTTCTTTTGTCCTGATGCCAGGATACAGCACCAGCATACTTAAATTTTGTTTCTCATAGTCGAATTTAATATCAGTTCTAGTATATATATCAAACTGTATGTTTATTCTTATTGTTTGTTTCGATTCTGACGTTCCTGCAAAGACAAAAAAAAAAGTTAAAAGTTAAGAAAGATTTTAATCAAATGAAAAAGCAAAAAAAGTTTTTAGTAGCATGACAGCACAGATGCGACCCCAGACAATTATACACTTTGTTAAAACATTGTTGCTACGTTTTATAAATATACTGGATATTTACCAGATTGTTTATAAATATGGTGGATATTTTTAAATACACTGGATATGCCTGACAACCCAAGGACTTGGTAATATTAAAGTGCAGCTTTAAGTGGAAGAGTGGAATGAATACCTGCTTCAAAGTGACAGCAGCTGAGGGTCACAATAAGAAATGTATGGAATATCAACATTCCTAAGAGAAACAGGACCTGTGATATTCTACGTTCTGTATTATTGCAGTTACTGTAGCAGCACAATCCATATAAGAGCAGAAGGGAGACGGTAGATGAGCGAACTCCACAGAACAGGTATAATTTTGAAGCACTCAAATGACTTTGGAGTTTAGCCACATTCAATAAAAGCAGGATTTGAGCTCTCTAAAAATTCTCTTCCTAATTCTTCCGATCTGTTGAACTATCCTGAGAGGCACTGTAAAATAACTGACTTTCCTAAAGTGTTCCAGTACAGAAGCCAGGTTCTGTGGAGGCTCTCTCAAAAGTTTCTGATACCACAAATACTGAGAGCAGATAAAGGCAACCTAAGGGGTACCTGCAGCCATCCCTCAACCGCTCTCAGACTCCATCCCACCGACCTGTGCTCTCCCAGCAAAGCCATCCCTCCCCTCCCACCCACAGCAGGGGCTCTGCATGGGGCTTACACAGTTGAGCAAAGGAAGAACAAAAGAAGGGGGGCTCTCAGTAATTGTTTCAGGTGTCCCCATAAATTGCAAGAGTGCAGAAAACAGCAAGACCAGCTGAATAAAATATGCTGTTACATCTTTAGGGCAGGGCATTTTTCCAGCAGAGACACCACACAGATTGAACAGAAAGGGTTCAGCCTCACCGTTTTCCATCTCATCCCAACAGCGTCTAAAACAGACCGTAGACAGTCGCTGTCTGACATCTCAAATGATATTTCAGACAGGCTGCCTGACATTTCAAACAAAAGGTGGTTAGAAAGAATCTAAAACAGAGTATCAGCCAAATTTTCACTTCCAGAAAAGTAACTGTTCCATCCTACTTCCATTTCCAAGGTGGCAAATCCCCTTTACTCTGCTCATCAGTCCATTCTTTCCCATCACCACCCCACGTAACTTACTTTTACTTTTCTCTGTAGTCATCCACTGACCCTCATAATCTCACCTTCTCCTATATTCAGGGACTAGTAGAAGACAAGAGAGGCCAGCACATGAGACTTCTCCCCGGTACCTCTAAAGTATGCTCATGGCATTCAGACTCAGCTCAGGCTTTATAATTCAGTATAAAGCGCTATTTATTGAGCAAGTTATTACGCAGGTCCTCCTACCTTGCTGCTCGCTTTCTCTCTCGGGGGCTAATCTGAGTCTTCCTTTTAAAAAGCGTCTGAAACCATATAAACTGATGGGGAGAAAACTGATCCAGCAATTCTTTGTGTTCTCAAGCACAGCTGCTTTTCTGAAGCTCTAACACTCAAGTTCTCTTCCTTGCTGCTATTTAGCACTAATGCAAGTGAGAACAAGCAGTTCTGTAAGGAACTAACAAAGCTTTGTTCATTTTTGTTCTGAAGATCTATTTGGAGCCTTCATAGTTTCTCTCCTCCAGGAGAATTCTCTGCTATCTCACAGGGGAGCTCCCATTGCATACTTTTCTTCGTGACATTAATACGGATAGTCTTCACACACGAGAAAAAGTGGTTTTCTCCAAACCTGCAGAAGCTTCCATTTTAGAGAGACTCATCACTGTCAAACTTCTGCTCCCTTCACCCCAGTCTGAAGCAGCTGCCAACCTTCCCACTAAACTTTGTCACAGTCAGTGGGATGAATGCACCATCTTCTGACACAAAAATATAAATGTTATCTTTGTATAATGAAACACTATTAGTATTAATCTTAAATTAAAAGTGCTTTTTTCAATTACAGTATTGAAGGAAGGAAAATATTCCGTCCTTAAGAGCTGTGTGTGAACAAGTGTGTTCACACAAGGCACACTGAAAGGAAACATACAAGTCTAGAAGAAAATGAGTATTTCAGAGTGCCAACGTTTTTCAATAATCACCCAAAAAGAGAAATGGGAAGTTTGGTCATTCAAGAGCTTTCTGAGCTAAGACTACTCAGCTCTTCCAGAACAACACCAAGGTGCAGACCGTGGAATAGCCGAGTAGCTTGACACCGAGCAGAGGTGACAGCAGAGAAGTCCACTCCAGCCACCATGACCATCTAGTTAAATACAGAGCTATGAGGATGAGCTGCTGCCAGTATCAACCCATCTGTCCTACCACGAGATGGAAATAAAAATAACAAAATCTGCAACAAGCTTATTTTCTTCACAAGCTTTTAACTTTTGAAGGCAATTTTGTAAAGACTATGCAAGCATGTTTTTAGAGAATGTTAATAATTAATGCCACATTATACTGTAGCAGCTCTCACGTATGTTGCAACTTTTTCACATTTTAAGAGCATGAGCTTTGATCACAGAAGTTGGTCTCTTTGTGGACACTGTAGTGGCCCTGGAAACTGCCCAAGAAACGCTCTGAGACTCGGGAAAGGTTTCTTGCCACTCATTTTTTTTGCAATTTCATTCAGATACTGATATCCTTCTATTACTCCTTTCCCAGGTTCTGGGTCACCAGACTGGGCTTAACGAGTTTATTACTACGGCAAATGAAAAGCTGGACTTACATCCCAGCATGAACAAATCTGCCCTCAATTCTAGGTGACGATACAGCAGCGCTGGTAACACTGACAGAGCTTTGGCACTTTAGTGAATGTCACCCAGCGTTACCCCTGCTTAATCCTCACTGGATGGTTTGGTGTCAACACTTGAGATTCCTGGAGGAGTTGGATTCAGGGAGCACACGCTGGAGCTCACACCACACCCATTAATTAAGAAAACACTGGTTAACAAACCGTAACCATCTGAAGAAAAGAACTGAAATGCCAGTGGCTTGCATTGTATGGATTACATGGAGTTATTCTTCCCTAATAAATATTTATGTATAAATTAAAGCATTCAAGCCTTCCACATGTAGATTTGTAAGAATTCTAGCCCTTTGTAATCACAACAGTGGTGAAATGGAAGCACAAAATTTCAACACGTAATTTTACTGCTAAACAGTATAATGAATAAAAAAACCACAGCAAATTGAAAGCCACTTAAGATGGCACACATACAAGTAGCCATCCGAATGTGTAAATTAGGTCATAAGATACATTAGCTGGCAATAAGATTCTTCAAAAATGGTCACAGTAAGATTAACTCTGCAGAACAGGAAGGCTTCAACCTCAATAGCACAAACTTCTCAACAGTAATAAGTTTAAGCGTGTATCCTGCAAAGAAACTTTGCGGTAATCAGATGGACTTGAACTTTCCATACAACAGTTTTACAGAATGCAAGATAGAAGCAGTATCTTATTTTTCATTCCCTCTCTGTTGATCTGCTTTACCCCTCAAGCACTATTATCTTCCCCAGCGTACTTCAATTGTCTGTATAATGTATCATTTTCTAAGCTATTCAGAGGAACCTAAGAAATGTTAAATTAGACTTCAGAGTTTATTTTCTGAATGTGTCACACAAGCTAGAGCCTCAGTTTTAAGCGAGACAGAAAAACTGTATTATTCTGAAAAATAGATCCTGTTATAAAGCAGTGACCTGGGTAAGAATATTGTATCAGCACTTGAACTAAAAGTGGGAAGCAGTCGTGTATCTTAGAACAACCCAACATAGGATCAGCCCAACAGTTGAACACCAATCCCTGAGCTGCTCCAAAGCAAAGTCAGGTCGGCATTCCGAACACAGCCACCCGGGTCATCCGCAGACCAGTAAGTCCACTGTTCAAGACCAGCTCTCCTATCACTTTCCCAGTACTCTCACTCTTCAAATACGCACGTTATTCTCCCCTCCAGACTCAGCAGCAAATCACGGGGAGACTCGGCATTAAAAAACCCCACACAATTACCCCTGACATTGTATGAGGCTTATTCAAGATTCTCTCCTACGTAAGGGAACACCTCTCTTCACCACACAGGTTGCATTGAATACTGAATTAGTTGTTGTCTGCTGAAGGAATGAAGTGTTACAGTAAAGGCTTTTATGTTTTAACTCATGGTAGTACATAAGAAACACTTCAAATCTCAAGCTCCCCTTCCCTGCTGTGCTGAGGTAGGCTCTGCACATCCTTCTGAGGGCTAGGAAAAGTTGAATGAAAAAGTTCTTAAGACACCGATGTCCTTCTCTCTCAATTTAAGGGTATACTCCACAAAGAAAGTTTAAAGCAATTTTATCTTCACTTTTAAATGGCAATAAAACCTTTAAAATGCCAACTTCAATTTAAGCTCCAAGAACTTTGGAGTTAAGACAACTAAGTCTTTGCTTCAAAATGTTTTTTGAAGCAATTGTGAGGTGCCCTAAACTAACCTGTCAAATAAATGCTTTATTTGAAGTGTTTTACAAAGGAGTCTATGAAACACTATCAATATCAAGCAACTTTAAGTAGTAGTTAGTAATGACACATCCTTCTACCTATTATTTTGTCAGTTCATTACTTCTAGACCACCTAATTAGAGAAAGGTATTCTTGAAACTGAGGTCAGGGGATGGACAGGGATAGATGTCTCTTTTTGCAGACTTAGAGCCAAAAGTGTATGTAAGTTTTTACTACACTTTCCCAGTCACGGCCCAAATTTCTCTTACTACACCTTCACTCAGAACTTCAAGAATTAGTAGACAGACTGGACCTGGGAACTGAAAACCTTTATTAACCCAAATAATAATACATGTGACTTGAGAAACGCAATCTGTCTAGCACTATTTCAGCAATTTTATGCATTTTTTTCTTTTCCAGACGAGGTCAACTGAATAAATGAGACTAGGCTTCTCACTCTTAAAGGGGATGCACAACTTTCAAGTGTCAACACAGGTATCAATTTTGATAACTCAGTTCCAGTCAAACAGTGGTAAAGCACCTCATATTTATAAGGCAAAAAACTTAAAAGGCAATCATTGGCAGAATCCAGCTCTGAAGCAAACTATTTTCTAGTTATTAACGATTTTAACATTAAAAAATCAAACTCAAAAAAAACTGGACATAATGTCCTTCACCTCTATTATTGCTTAACTTTCTCCTTTGAAACCCATTAGCTAAGAAATTGACACAGACAAATAAGCATCAGTTCGTTTCTGGTGCTGCTAAACACAAATAAAACCATCGAGTTGATATATATTAAAAATATTTCGTATTCCTACTTACATTTTTTTTCCACCATAGCAGCCTTCACATTTCATTTTCCCCATATCTCTGTATAAAATAAATTTTTTAATAAGTTTACCTTCCGCACCACCTCCTCCTCTTCCTGGCGCTTTTCATAATGAGAAAAGTCATCAAAGATGGAGGTCGTGTGCTTGTAAGTAGCAATAATTTTAAGCACTTGTTTTGCTTTTTCTAAGGGCACCTCCTGTGTATCACGGGAGTTTGTAACGGGTTTGTTGTCATTGTTCTCCAGCCTGATGTGTCGCAGCTGGTTGTTGGGCACATCCTTCACAAAGATCCACTTGACATCAAATTTCCCCTTCCACTTGTCCTGAGACCAGACACCTGCACTGGTGCCATAGTCCACGGGTGATTTCATCTCTGCTACTCCACAGAAGTGTCCACTGCCATTGACACTGAACAGCAAGTAGACTGGACCCTTGCTATTCATGGACCGAAAAGCACTGTCCAGGCGTTTGTTGCCATGTTCCGTACTACACCAAATAGAATACTTAATGGAACGATGAATATCATCCTCAGAATAGCTCTTTATTATGAACACACGTCCATTTTTAAGGTTCCATTCAAAATCTTTAGGGTTATAGCTGTGAGCAGCTTTCAGTTTTTCAAGAACAGGATGGGACTCACCACTCGGAACAGGGTTAGGCTGGGCACTGCCAGCTGAGTTGCTCTCGTTACCAGTTCCTCCACTTTGCCCAAAAGCTGCATTTCTGTTGCGAGGAGCTACCCAGCGATTTTGGGGTGGCTGCTGAGGGGCCTGATACTGAGGCTGAGTCAATGGAGGAGGCTGAGTTGGAACAGGCTGAACAATTTGTTGCTGTGGCTGTGGGACAGCCTGAGGAGAAGGTATCTGTTGGGGGGCAGGAACTTTTGCCACAGGACCCTTATTGTCCCAAGTACCTATGTCCATATTATGCTTTATAGGTGGAGGAGGCAACGCTCCTCCAATTACAGGTCCGGTTTTTGTTTTCATTTTAGGCTGTGGTTTTGCAGGCTTGCTAGCTATAGCAGCCCAAGAAGTGGGTTTAGATACTGGCAAGTTTACATTAGATCCACCGTTACCAGAGAGGGCACCCGTCATCCCAGCACTGTTGACCACAGAACCTACTGTTTTCACTGCAGAAGTTGTAACATCTCCACCAATCTTCAGTCCGACCATTCCCTGCTCAATACTGTTCATTCCAGGAGCTTTATTTAATGTATCATTATGAAACCCCGTTTGTCCATCCACAATGGTACCACCCAGGGAACTAGGTGGGTAGCTGTAACTGCTCCCATATGCTGAACTTTGAGTCTGCTGTCCTTGGGATCCACTTGTTCCCCAAGCTGAGAAGGCAGGATTTTCAGGGAAAAAGTTAAACCGGTGTTGATAGATATTATTTCCCAGACCCCCAGGCTGTCCAAAAACAGCATCGTGCATAAAATGATGATCTCCATTACTGAGCTGTCCATAGGTGGTGAGATACGGGATAGGAGGATCGCCTCCTGTAGACCATGGTGCTTCACTGAGAGAATAGGGGAACCCGATAGATGGTGGATAATAACTGGAGAGATAGGGATCAGTCATTGATGGATAGCTACTGTTCTGTTAAAGAGAAAAAAAAAAGGTAACTTCAGATACAAAAAACCCCATTTATAAACAGCCACAACACTGTTCATCACTAAACAGAAAAGAATAATAGAGACATGGTAATTTAATTTCTAATTACAGATCTTACTTTGCACTCCAAGAAAAATGCAGAGCTAAAATGCAGTATCTGGGTATTTGTAATTCACCCCAGAACTGGTGGCTCACAATGAGGTTAGTACTTGAGATTTTGAAACCATGTAAGCTTATTTACATTACTAAGGGGATTTAGTGGCTTCTAAAATTATCTACTGATACCCCAAAATATTTCAAGAAACTTGTATCACAATCTTGTGCCTCACAGAACTAAGGATATTTAGCATTTCTGGATCACTATATGGGAGAAGTTTTAGATGAAATTAATATCACAGCACAACAGAAAATACGATTAAAGTCCTCATTATGGGATTGTTCCAAGAGGCCAAGCAGCAAAACATGCCCGAAGTGGTAAAACATGCAAAGGCTACTTCTGACACAGGACCACCGTGAAATCTCAAACTAAGAAGCACATCAAGTTCACCTTAAGCAAACCTAATGACTACAAACTGGAATGAAGGTGACTGGTGCACTAGAGACAAGTACATGTAAATAGGGCATGTGATATATGCCATCCAAACTGTTTGAAAAAGACTCTGTTGAGTCTTTTGCAAAAGTTTCTTTGCCCACCAGCACCAAACAGGCCATCTTTTCCTCTCTAGGACACAAGAGACTGACCAATTATAAACCAGCAGCCCCCTTTGAAATTCCAGTTTTTCCTCTCCTCTCTTTCAACCATCTCTTAGACCAAGCCAATAAGCCTTCCCTTCCACTCTAAACCTTCTGCTGACACTTGATTTTGAAGCATTCCTTATATTTCTCATATTCAATAATGCAAAAGAACAAACACAGATTATTCGACACTAGGTTTTATTCTTCTTTAAGTAAACTTGAAGCATATGTATTAGAAACCTTCCAAACTGACACTCAAACTGTAATTGTGAGTGGGAGGGAAGGTCAACATCTCCTGTTAATGAGTCAAACAGCAGCCAGCTTTTCCTTACTCATGGAGAAAGATTTTAAGAGGAAGAACTAAGATTCCTTTCAAATGCAATATTTCAAACTTTAAAAAAAAAAAAATCTGAAAAAATCAGCAAAACTGCACTGGAACTTCAGTCATTTTCCCCCAAATCAGGTTATTTCTCAGTTCATTAAAGAACTACAGTATAAAACCTCCTTGCTGAAGATAAGCATAATACCTTGATAAGGAGTCATTTGTATTGCTCATTTTTTAACAACTCCCATGACATCCCAAAGCCAGAGTCATTCAATATCCTTATTTTCCATATACACAATGATAATAAAAAATGCCTCCAAGACTTACACACAGTTCTGCAACCACTTCTGAGATTTAAACAGTCTTTCTTTTGAATCTATAACCCCAGGTTTAACCTCTGCCACTGCTGATGCTGCCCTTATTTATGTGCAAGATCTATCATTAACAAGAGGAACACAATCCACCTTCCTGTGAGAAGATCCTCTAAAACGCATTAAATTCTCTGAGATGCCCAAACTAAAATAATCAATACTTAGCATTTGGAAACGTATTTTTTTCTGAAAGATCTAACTTGGAGGTTGCTATGTGTTATAGCTTAAAGTGTTAATATCAAGGAAAACGTAAAAACAAATGCAGTTCTTTTTAGCTACTTATGTTCATATGTTCTACAGGTTTAGACCAAAAAGAAGAAGCCTAGAGAAAACAGGTGTTTTGTCCTAAAATATTTCTGTTAAAGAATTCTAGACAATTCCTGAGACTGTCACCTCCTGTCACACACCCTGTAAAGTTTCCACACGGATTCTAACAAGATTAAAGGGAAGTTTCA
>JAOQGH010000005.1:3179789-3227246 GCA_025769975.1 Gallinago jamesoni
AAATCTCACAGTCCTAATTAATGCTACTGTCACTTTCCACTTAAAATTGTAAGACGACCTACACAATTGTTTCTTGCTGCAGCAGAAATAAATCGGTCAATGGAGCTACACTGTCATGTAAGAAAACTCTATTAGAATTACGGAAATTCTAACAGTCATAGCATTTCTTCCATTTAAACCTAATAATTGGTCTCATTGACAGCTGATAGAAATTTCCTAGAATTAAACTACAACAGATGGTTCTACATTTATTCTATGTGAAGTTTGTTCAGTATATTTCACATTAAGACGAATGTGAAATATACTGAATAATAACATACATTGGTTTTAGTAATTAAAAATTACATACAAGTGTGATGAAGTACAATTTAAAAGAATTAGAGACAGGTAAAAACCTCAATTTCTTTCAAATCAAATTTTGCATTAAAAAAGAAAATCTTCCTTCCTTTTTTTTCCCCTCCAAAATTTCCTGCTTTTATTCCTGTTACAGGACGTTAATTTCAGGGAAGAGGGAATGCTTCCCATTAAATCATTTTAAGTCTTGAGAAGATTTCTATGCTGTAGAGGACCAGAAGCATACCATGGCAGCCAGAACCCATACAGTGCAGAGCTCAGAAGACAATTCATGCTGTCACAAACACACTTGTCCTGCCTTCCCCAGTAAAATGTCTCAATTTCCAGGATGGAACTGAGCTCAAGTATATCCATCTTGTGTGAGAGTTATCCACAAAGCTGCTGTTATCCAAAACAAACTTGAAACACCGTAACATCCCTCTGACTGCCCTAACAAAAGTGTTTAATACACCTTGAAGACAACCAATACACAGCACATGAATTGATACCACGTTCAAGATCCAATCAGTTTCCACAAATGAAACAGAACAGCACATTATATGGTGGTTTTGTTGGGTTTTTTAACATGTAAAATAGCTTTTATTTGCAAGCAAGTTCAGTGATGTCACCCGTACTAACAGTGGCATCAATCAGCTTCAGGCTGAATTATGTATTTCCCTTTTCCTTTCATAACACTTAGTATTTCTGGTCAGGTCTCTTTCTGAAATGCTATTTTATATTTGTGAAAGCAAACTTTTTGCATCTCTGGTTTCTATACATGTCGTTCACTTTACAGTCAAAATTTACTTCAATTAAAAAATATTTTAAATTATAATGGTATCTAAGTCATGGATATTGATTTAACATACATTATCATGAACTGGATTATTTTGAGAATTTAGGTTATAGTGCCTTTCTCTTAAAATTTGTAATTCTTAAGATATTTCAGAGGACATGAAATAACACTATTTGCTGATGTGTAAAAAGCAAGTGGGAGAGCTCTACAAGCTACCTAGAAAGCATCCAAACCAAATTTCAACTATGCTAATTTCTAGGATTATACAAACTACACAAATCAGGAGAGCCCCAAAGCAGAACCTTCAGACTCCCACGTACCCATCAAAGAGCTGCAAGATCAAGTAGTCTGTCACAGCCCAACTGTATCAATAACCTGCAATCCGAGGAGCAATCAGCAGACACTAGTTGGAGTATTAACTTCATTTTCACTTGTGGCCATCTGGATTTGCAGAGTAATATTAGCTTTGTGAGCACAAATGCTAGTTGTATTACCAAGTAACACAATATGCCAGTCATTTCTTTTTCCATTTCTATTTAAGGAATTTGCTCCCTCAACACAATCCTGTGAATTGAGTGCCAGCATGCCTAAGAAAAAAAGCTAAGTTAAAAATACACTAACCTGATTTGACTGCCCAGAAAGGTAAGGTTCAAAATCGTTGTCGTGAACTGTATCCTTCTGATGTAGCGAACCATTTTGTACTAGAAAAAAAAGGTTACAACACATTATAGTACTGCTTAGTAGCATTTCAGTAATAAGTTCTATCCTATGGTATTTTATGAAAAGTTGTATTTCTTCTCCACAGCATGAACTCATAAAAAGACCAAAGGATGACATTTCTTCCCAAAACGGTTCACTTTGTATTATTGCTTACAAAACTAAAATTGAGTAGATTCAAAATTTTTAAAAAAGTAATTCTACAGCTGAAAGTGGATAGACAATTCATGTGAATTACCTCGGAAGAAAAAAACAATTACTGACAAGAATTTTGTGAAAAATATTGGGAAACAACATCTATTGTTCTGGTCCATAATTAGAACTCTCAGAAACCAATTCACAGTTCTCCCAGCATGTGCTATTAACTGCTTGCTTAAGTTAAGATGGCTAAACTAAGATGAGGTGAGGTAACATTTAGTTATGAAATAATGACTGGTAAGTCATCAGCCTTGATATCCGAACATTTTCAGGAAAATCTAAGTCTCAACTTTCTCATGTGTAAAAGAAGTATCTGCCATAATCAAAACTGACTTAAGCAGAAATTAATATCTGAAAAAAAACCCGCATTATCTCTCAAAATATTTCAAAACGCATTACAGAAAGATATACAAAGTCAAAATTGGTATCAAATCACTTCAAATAATTTCACTTACTTTAAATTTAAGAAAGCAAGGTCAAACACATTAATGTGACAATTGCTTTGTTTACCTATTCCATCGAACAGCTAAACTTAACTAAAAGTAACACTACACCAAACACGATGTTTAGTAAACAAGTTTGGGAATTTACCAGCATATTTCTGCAAAGTTTGTCACGGAGAGTAGAGGTACAAAAGTATTTACAAACACGGGAAACAGTGTCAAACTTTCTGTAACTAGAAATAGCTGAATTTTTAAGGCAGGTTAGGTTATATTTAAAAAACACTTAGAAGTTGAATATTGTTAGTTTCTAAGCCTAAACAGTTACACACATATTAGAAATCACAGTAATAATCAAGGCATTTTCTTACATTACTTGTTATTATGTTTAATTTCAAATGAAGCAAGAGAGTTATCAAAAAAGGCCGATTACCTCACCAGAAGTTAACTATTTTTTATTTAAAATTCCTTACATAATCAAGTTTGTAGGTTTATATATGACAACTAGAAAATATATCAGTCAACAGCAAACCAGTAACACAACTGTAGTCATACAGCAGGAAGAGACTGCAAAACTATGCAAAAATATATAGCATAGGCATATCCCTGTGACTTTATGTAGAAATCAGCTTTATTTTAAGGAAATGAAGACCATTATTATGTTTATACTAACAGATAATCCTTCCCACTGTAAACACGTTAGTAGGATGCAAGCAAGCTTGTAGGAGCAACAGTTTATGTTCTTTTTGAAACAAAGCACAACTTCCTTTGTTCCAGATGTTATGCATAGGGACTAAGAGCAATACCTTTCCACCCACCTACAGGCACCTGCATAATCCATTGTTAGAGCTTAAAAGACCAGACCTCAAGACGGTCCTCACCTTTATTATCCTGTCCTTTCGGTCTCTGGAAAGCCATGGCACATGATTCCGTAAAGGAGAATGAAAAAAAAAAAAGAAAAAGAGAGAGGGAAAAAAAAAAAAAAGTTAATTTGAGAAAAACGTTTATATTGTCACTGCAAAACACAGAGCTTTTGAGGAGGGATGAAAGGCTGATAAATATGGCTAACACCACAGCAGGGCTTGTTTAAACTGGGGCTGAGGAGCACGTTTCACGTAGCGTTCAGCACCGGCCTTCCTTAGAAATGGCCACGGCTCTCCAAAGGCAGCGGGAACGTGCTCTGCCCACGGGGGAAGCTAAGGAGAAAGATGAAGCTCCAAGGAAGCCGGGAGGGAGAGGAAAAGCCTCTCCCGGGCCAGAGGCAGGCACCGGCCTGCAGGGGAAACCCCCCGCCAGCGGGCGGGGAGGCGGCAGGCCCCGCGCTCCGCTTCGCCGCTTACCTGAGGGTCAACGCTTGTGGCAGACATAATTCATGTACAGGGCCGCCGTGGTTCAGCAGAGAGACCCGAGAGAGAAGGGAGGGCCGCTAAGCGCGGCGCGGAGCTCCGGGGCCTGGCGGAGGGGCGGCGGCGCCTCTCCCCTCAGGCGGCGGCCGGGGAGGGGAAGGGGCCGGGGCCGAGGGAAAGGGGCCGCTGGCGGGCGCGCCGCCGCTCGGCGCTTCCTCGGGGTGCCCGGGGGACGGTAGACCGGCGCCGGTACCACGCCTCGCTTCAGCCCGCCGGCGCCGTCGCCTCACATGCCCCGGGCCGTGCCGCCCGGGCCTGCCCGCCGCCGTCGGGCCGCAGCGAGGGACGGAGCCGCAGCCGCCGACTCCAATGGCGGCGGGCGCCGGGCTGTGGTGACGTCAGCGCCGAGAGAGCGCGGGGCAGGCCGGGACGGCGCGGGCGGGGAGGGGGAGGAAGGCGCGCGGAACTGCCGCGCATGCGCGGGCGGGCGGCGGGCTGAGGGGACCCGCGACCCCTGACGGCTCTTCCCGCTTCTTCGGACCCTTCCATCTTCCCCCGATCCCCTTCTCCTTCCCTCTTTCGGCCTTTGCCGAGTTGTACGGCAGCCTCCTGGCCCGCAGGCTCGGTCATGCAGGCCCAGCCGCCGCCCGAGGCGCTGAGAGAGGCCGGTCTCCCCTCACAGCAGCCCGCAGGATCCGGCCCTGGGGCCTGTGGCTGGGATCCTCTGGCAGGGGATCGCCACCAGCCTGACTGCTGGCCGCGGTTTTTTAACAGGTTATTTCATTTTATTTTCCTTCCAGCTGCTGTTTTGCAGAACCTGGGTGAAATTTTGGCCCCCTCAGCATAGGTTATGTCGATTTCAGCAGGGTCAGACTAGCAGTTTTTAGGGAGACTTGTAATTTACGAATGCACACTGAGCAGGGAAGATGACAAAATGAAGCAGTATTGAATAGAGTTGTGATCATTTTGTGCAGCTTTATGCCAAAATTACATCTTTGTAATTTCTAGGAAGGGCTTGCTCAAGGCGAGGTGAGATTAAAAGAATGCATTCATATAGCAGGAAGAAACTATGCAAAAGTATGTAAAAATATATATTGAGTAGGCATATCCTTGTGACTTCATGTAAAAACCTGCTTTAATTCTACATAAATAGAAGCAATGACAGCAACATCCATTTATAGTATTTGAGTTCTACCTCATTAATGATTGTATTTCTGCTTCTTGTACATTGTGGGTTGGGGTTTTGTTTGTTTCTTTCTTTGTTTTTCTCTAAATGGGTGGAATAATGAGCAGAACTGTTGCTCCTTCTTCATAGTTTGTAGGTCCTGCTTAGGTTCCTTTGGCCAAGATATATTTTGTAGGTGCTGCACAGAACAAAAGGGCAGTTCCTGCTGTCCCCAAGGTCCTGCAGTTTATAATAATAATCATATATACTGAAACTTGTGTGACCATCTGCCTCAAATCTGTTTGAGTTCTGATGACCAAATCAATGAAACAGAAATGAATGTGTTTTTTCTTTCTTATTACCTGATTTATGGTAACGCCCAGAGGCCTTACTGTATTGCTGACTTACAAGCCTAGTAAAACGATAGTCGCCCGATTAATGCATGGTGAACTGGGAGCTTCTTATGCCACAGAAAGTGACAATATCATTGCAGTGCTTCTAAACAACACTGGCACCGGAGAGTAGCCACTAAATGAGATTTGTAGAATGTGATTTCTTTTGACTTCTTTTGAAACCGGTGCAGTACGTGGATTTGTGACAATTTTCAGTGGTTACCAATGTGTCACTGAGACTATCTTTTAACATGTTACATAGGTTTCTCATACCTGTTGGGAGAATGGAAATAATTGTCCTTAAATTGGCCAGAAATCTAATTTTTTTTCTTGAAGGTTTAAAAATGCCTGCAGAGATTTAGTTTGGTCTCTTGGCTTTGAACATCCATCTTGTGTAGGTTGCTTGACACGTGCACCGTTTAGAGTTTCTAAGTATGAGAAGGGTTAAGAACATACTTGAGAGAAAGATGAATCAAAACCAGGCTTTCAACATGTGTATTATATATTTTGTTATTGCCTGAGGTAATAATTTGAGGCTCAAACTGGGCCCAGTACCCACCAGTGTGTTGGTTGTATCCAGTCTCATTGCTGCATTCACAAGCAGCCAGAGCTCCAACCAAAGCGGTTCAGTAGTTCCAGACGTTACAAAGTCTTGTGACATCTCCATGCTTAATTTTGGGGTAAAAGTGGCAATTGTCCTTTCCTTTAGATAGAGTTAAAACCAGAGTCTCCTCTGTGTTCACGTATTTCAGAATTGTTAGCTTAAGCTTGTGTTCATTATTCTAATAAAACATCCGAAATGAATAGTCTGCTTTCTTTTGTCCTTTTGCTGATCACTCATCCAGAGGTAAGGAAGAAGGAGTATTCCATTAATCCTCAGCACCTGGAGGTGCTTCAGGTTCTTTGTTTGGCTTAGGTAGCAATTAAAAATCATCAAGTTTTACCTTAATTCTGTTTGCCGTGCAGTGTGGCTATGGACGAAGTCAGTAGGTCTGTGCTCTTGGGAGTCCCTGATTGAGCTGGAAAGGCTGGCTAAGGAGCAGAAAAAAGGGAGCAGCCTAGCTAGAGAGTGGAGCATCTCTCTGGAAGGGAAAGGAAGGGGTTTGTCCTGGGTACTTGGGTGATGGGTGCTGCTCTGAAGTCCATGTGATTGCGTATGTTCACCAGTCTTGATATAGAAACGATGTGACTATGAATCATGCCAGCCATGAGTGTATGTAGGCAGAATGTTAGAACTGTGTTTGCTTCAGCATCCCAAGGTATTTACAGGGAATACAGCTGTTCGGCTCTACCTGTTATTTTACATGCAAAGACAGGGCATTTCACGTGTGTATAGATATGTACGTGCTTAAGTCCATGTTTGTGTGAACTTTATGGGTTTTTTGTATTAGGAAAATGTGAGTTATTGCTTCTTCCTCGTAACTTTGAGAATGATTTTATCTATCCAGTGAGGAGTACACAATCTTATAGAAACAAAATCAGTGAGATGAGAAATCTTAGTTGAAGGATATAGGAAAGAGGTGTTACTCAGAATTACATCAATTCAGGGTACTCTCAGAGTGTAACGCTGTAACCTGGGGGGTGACACAGGCCTCTTTTTTTGTTGATTTGGCTTTTTTTGAGAGCGAAACATGGTGGTATGTTCTTCCAGTATACGAAAAAGTTACAAGTATCTTTTTTTTCCCCTTTGTGAACACTCTCTGAAATCTCAGAAGATTTCACTTTTAAATTACAGAATACTTTTCTTTTTTCAAATTTCAATTTTACAGGGATTTTCTGCAGGAGTGTAAAATCAGACATTGCCAGGCTGGAATCTTCTCCCTCCTGCAACCCACACACCTGTCCAATGTAACCAGAGCAAGGATCCAATTTTAAGATCCATCATTTTAGGGTGAAAGATAAAAGCAGACAGCCAGAGAAATAGTAGCTGTTCTTCTCTCCTGCTTTTCATGTCACTGACATGTTGTTTGTGAAAACCTGAGAAGGGAAATCATACGCAAAGAGCGTGGCCTGCGAAGAGACATCCTCTGACATCATCATCGCTCGTGCTGCTCTTTGCAACTTCATTGAAAAGCTGTAACGAGGACCTCAACTGTAAGGTCATTCTCTCTCTGCTTACTTATTAGATAGAATAGGGTCATCCCTTTTTGACTTCAGCTTTTTGCAGTTTCCCTCAGGTTGGTCTGTTGCCTTTCTTCCTCATCTTTCAATCTTGCTATTGATTATTGATACAGGGAAAAAATAAACCGATTCCGAGGCAATTTGCGTAGAGAAAACCAGATGATTGTGAGCGTGAATAGCTCAGGAATAGATCTTTCTGCCTGTCGTCCAAACAATATTGAGGCAGCCTGGGCACATCTCCCTACAATAAAATCTCGTTCCAAACTGTGGCAGAATTTAGTTGGAAAATCAGATGTTCTGTAATCCTTGATGGCTGATTTTCCACCAATTAAAAAATAAGATGAGCTCCACTAGAGTCATAACAATGCCTGACAAATCCTTCTTTAAAGGGAATTAATGGCTGAATGGTGGAATGTACTTTTGTCACAAGCTGATGACAATCTCTTCTGAAGAGTGGGAGTTTTAGTTGTGAACAATTCAGAACAGCGATGCCATCCAGTTTACATGAGGCTACTTGTCTCCTTTTCCTTGTCCCCCTGCTGCCAGGCTTTGAGCAGAGAGAGGGAACAGAGCACAGGCGTGAGGCTCCTCCGTGTCAGAATCAGGAGTTGGGAAATGATGCGAGTTGGTGAGAGGGAGAGGCAGGAGCAGGGAGGAGGGAGAAGCGCAACTGATCTTTGGGGAAACCAGTCAGATGCTACTCAGAAAGGAAGGAAAACAGGGAGTATCATTCCCCTTTTCCACGCTCACTGTGGGAGTTGTACTTGCCCATCCAGTTCTCTCCTAATTCTTACTCCTCATCCCTGTGCTGCAGCTCAACCCTCTAACCAAATAAGGAGAAAATAAGACCCTTGTAAAAGAAACTCAAAGTTTTCCACCAAAAGCCATTTAGAAAAAGAAAAAAATAAGCTGTTTTCTACAAAGAGTTACCTATTTCAAAAGCATTGAAATGTTTTCAACCCACTCTTCTATAGCAGAAATATTCTTTATAATAGCAGGACACTGAAATCATGAAGTTATGAAACAGTCTAAAACATAGTAAGGCCTTGTGGCAGAAACACTTTAATTTTCCTTGTTCCAAGGAACTAGCGTTTGCTTTTCTTTCAAATCACGTAGGATTTTAAGATCAGTTCTTCTATTGATTTTTTGAGTATCTGCTGTGCTTTGCAGATTTTTCTTTTGATATGTGCTGGGCTCAGTTCCTGTGGGCCGGGATATTAATAGTGTTTGATTCTAAACAGCTCCATGAATCATGTTGCAAGTGCATTTTAGCTGTTCCTGAGTATTGCAATACAGAAGCTTTGAGGCAATCAGATTTTATGGCAGTGGAGGCCAGTAGAAAGAATTAGGGGAGGAGATTGAAAGGTTTGAATCTTTAGGTAATTGCTAAAATAAAACCCCATCATTTGTCCATGTTGACTTATTTTTAATTGCTCTCAGCACCAGACTTGGTGTCACTTCATCTTCTGCTGTTACATCTCACCACTCCTGAGCTTTCCTTTGTTGGTGAAATGTTCCCCCAAAAATCACATGTATCCTCATGGAAAAAGAGAAGATCTCCCAGAGAAGCTGTGGCTGCCCCACCCCTGGAGGGGTTCAAGGCCAGGCTAGATGGGTCTTGGAGCAACCTGGTCTGGTGGGAGGTGTCCCTGCCCAGGGCAGGGGCTTGGAACTGGATGATCTTTTAGGTCCCTGATTCTATGAAAACCACCCTTAAACCTGTCTTGAAGCTTACATGATGAAAGAACATTATGTAAACCAAACAATCTTAATAATCACAGACAGAATCAGTCAGATTTCGTAAAATTACGTTAGAATTAACTGCCTTTCAGCTCCTCTGAGCATTTATGCAGCTTTTCCTTAAATAACTGGAATTGTAGGAGCTTGGCAATTCAGCACACCTTTACCACAACACTGTGGGGCATCCGTGCTGCCCTTTGCTATTGGCAGATTTCTTAAATTTTGCATGAAGTTGTCCCTGTGCTGCTTGCAGGCAGCTGGTGAGCTACGGTTTGGCTCTGAGGAACGTGGATCAAGGAGCCTGTTATGTTTCCAACACTTCCCGAGATCCCATTTGAGAAGGAAGGTGTTTCTAAGCAGTCCCAGATGAGGTCACTGCTTGTAAAATGCTTCATAAAATCAGAACTATTGATCAGTCTTATCTATTAACAGGTGAATCGGTACAACCCAGAGTCCCCAAACAGCCTCCATAAGGAGGATCTGGGTAACTCTGTGTCTTACATTTTTAGTATACATTCTTCAAAAATCAATACAGACTTAAAGAACAGGATCTGTGGAGCAGAAAATGATGTGCAATTACATATAAATTCATTACAGACAAAAAGAAAAAGAACAAAATTCTGTAAATTCCATATATAAGCACTGCCCTCTACTGCTCAGGGATTTTCATTAACACGCATTTAATTGAGGGGAAAAAAAAAAGTTCCAACACTGTTCTTTTTAATTAAAGGGACTCTGGATCTTTTTCCTTAAAAGTCCTAATTTATCATGTTTTACAAACCTAAACCACCTTTGTTCTTATGTTAACATGGAGAACTTAGGTTTTAGTCAAGCACATAGTTTAGAATAAGCTGCATTCGTTTTCTCTGGCAGAAAAGCAGTAGAGGAAAACACATTTTCAAGTAACGGCACCTTTCAAAATGAGCCTTAAAATCCTTCATTCTGAATTGTGACCGCAGAAAGGCAAAGGAGTAGAAACATTTTGAATTGTGAAGGTGCAATGGTAGCAAAAGAGTGTTTATTCCCAAAGAAAAGGCAATCTAGTCAAGTCGTCTTGAGTAAATTCTTGCTACTATTTATGTTTTAATTTTATAGTACATTTTCTTAGACATTCTAAGGTGCAGAACACATGCGTGAGAGCAAATTGAAAATGCCACAGAACTGGAGTCACAGCACATGGCAGGGACTAAGGGGGACTGTCACCCTATGATAGGGAGCTGCTGGCGTGCCCCTGCGTGACATACTCCAGTGTACTTGACATATATCATAAATTCAGGACAGTTTTCTTTTAGAATATGATTGTGTTAAGTTCTGTTATTACGTCGATTGAAATTAAAGAAAAAAACATGGATGCAGTGGCAAAGGTGCTATAGGATGATTGTGAGCACCATGTCATAGAAGTCAGGACACTGCTGGGTTTCAGCAACATCCCAAGGCTGGGTTCTTTCTTTTTCCAGGTCCTTTCTTTTTTTTAGAGACCCAGACAGTTATTTTTCCGGAGGAAATTTGAGCTTAACTTTGTATCTTTCCCTGGTGTCTTCCACTTATAACAATGAAATTTACCAGAGGAGAATTTGAGCACAAACCCAAGCAATCAGGGAAAATGAAGCATTAGAAATGGCCTCTGTCAGGTGGGATCACTTACACCTTAGATGGGTTTCTGCTTCTTTGAAGAGGAGACCTCTGTGTTACCTTGAAGAGAGGAGGGCAGCTTGTGGGTTTGGGAGAATCTTAGTTCTTGCAAGTGGGTTTTGATTTTTTGGTGTTTAGAAATTTAGAGGTTAATTTCTCTCTCTCTGTTTTGTTTTTTTTAATACTTCTTATTGTGGTAATAAGGAATTGTTTTGGAAGTGTATTACTATGTAGGTGTAAGCAGTGAATTGTTGGGGAATATTAGTGTTTAGTACTTCTGTAACTATGTAAGGTATCAATTAGGTTTGGAGAGCTTTAATAATTGAGTTAATGGATCTTCTGCAGAGTATATCAATGTCTTTAATGCAGGTAAACCATAATGGGTTTCTTCATAAACAAAAAGGTAAATATATTTGTTCTCTTATGTTGTATCTTTTATTTAAGAAAAAAAAAAAAAAAGCTTGATTTGGCTGTTGAGCTTTTGGGTTGAAAAACTAATTTTCTTTCTTTGTGTTTTGCTGTGAAGGTGGCTCTGATATGTGCTCCTGAAGTGGAAGTAGGCTGAGAGAACTCGGTCACGTTCTGAGTGGAAAGCAGCCTTTGTTGTAGCTCAAGAGTAATCGTCCTTCCTTTTGTTAGGACCCAGGATGAGAGCAACACTAATACTGTGGAGCTCTGCCTGATGAACAAGTCTCTGTGTTGCTTCTCTGTGTTCTGAGAGCAAATTCTGCTGTGCAGGCTAAAAAAACTGCATGCTTGTAAGTTTGCTTAGGCTGCAGTTCTGCTGTGTGTCAGAATAGGAGTTTTTTTCTTTTTATATGGATTTTTCTTTATACCAGTGACATAGTTCTTGTGTAACTATTTTATTGTAGTAAATGGAGTTTCTAAACCAAACTTTTAGAGCCTTCTTTTCCTATAACTCTGGTTTCTGTGAGTATGATTATAGAAGAAAATTCTAGTTCTTCGTGTGCTTTCTCTGCTTTGGAACCTCGTACTGCTTCTGGTTGGGCAAGCTTGCCTTTGCTTTTAAACTCTCACTAAATGCATACTCCCTATGAAGGATGGATTTGTTAACTCTGGTTATGGGTCTCACAACTAAAATCCCCTGTAAGTTTTTGCCCCTAAATGCACTGCAGCACTTAGCTTTAAGAGGAATAGGACTTGAGAGATGCCACTGGCCTGAGTGCCTCTTAACAGTCTCTGTGACTGTTTCCTGCCGAGGAGCTGCTGTTCAGGTGGTCTCCACTTGATTGCTTCTTGCCATGTACCCATTCAAAAGTGCACTGCAGTAGTTATCTATTATCTTAATAAAGTTTTGTGCCAGCTTTGAAATACCAAATCTTTATTGGGGGGGTATGTATATGTATGTTTTTCGTTTGTTTTTTTTTTTTCTAATTTAATATTTGCCTGTGCAATGTTTTGGGTCTGTATGCTTTGATAACCAATAGATGGTTAGCACTTCCTTGGGATGAATTGACCTGTTGAGTTAGGTGGGAAAGGGATTTTCAGGGTGCTTAATTAAAAAAAAAAAAAAAAGATTTGATTGTGCCTACTGCATAGTCATGTGTGTACTGACTTACAGGAATTCCTCTGCAGTGGTTAGTTAAATGGATCCTGATTCTCAATTGTGTAATTGTATGACCTTTTGTAAGTGTATTTGCCAGCCATATAGAAAGTATTAGGAGCAGCAGCTGAGTAGCAATTGAGCTTACTGGTGTGGGGAAGGGCTGTTACCTTCAGTAGGATGAGGGCTGGGATAATTGGGCACCCAGTAACTTCTTTAATTTCACTCTTCCTCTTGCGCAGAACTAGCACAGGCAGGCACCTCCTTATAAAAACTGGACCTGATTGTTATTTTAAATGGTGTCCCAGAGAAGTTCTCTTTTATAGAGCCATTTCTGTATATTCACTGTTTAATTAGCGTAATAAGGCTAAGAAAAATCTACTGATATTCTGTGCAGTGTTTGGCTGTGGCTGTTCTCAACTTCGTTATGGCATACCTTAAATCTATCGTTAGGGGAGGGAAAAATGAACTTTTTAAACCTTAAACCTTTTAAGACTGAGCAAAATGCCAGGGGATTTATCATGCAGGTCAGATGCTTAGAGCTGGATTGGCTCAGCTAGGGAGGCAGCATGGATTTTGCCCTCCTCTTCCACTCTCTGTTCCCATGAGCATCTTTCTAGTAAATTGACAGAAGGGCTGGGAAAGTGCTGGTCTCTTCCCCTCGGACAGTAGTGAAGACTCAGCAAAAGTTCACCAGCAAAGTACAGAAGCACCAGATCTCTGATTGGGCTGCGATTCCCAAACAGGCTCAGCTTTGTCTATACCAGGAGCTTTCTGGAATATGCGTGGGGATGTGGAACAAATAACATCGGGTGAATGCTGCCTGATACCCGGAATCCAGCTGATTGCTCTGGGTTATCTCATCTTCTCTTTCAGAAAGAGAACATGGGGGATGTGACACCAGCAGAGGAGACCGAGCCTGGGGCTTCTTCCTGCCAACTCTTTGAATCCAGCATGAGGAATGAAGCAAGAAGGCTGAGGACTTTCCAGCAGTGGCCAGACACCTCACCTGTGTCTGCCCGAGCTTTGGTCAGGGCTGGCTTTTTCTTTGTGGGGCCAAAAGACGAAGTACAGTGTTTCTGCTGTGGTGGTGTCCTGAAGGACTGGGGACCTGGTGATTGGCCAGCACTAGAGCACCTGAAGTCCTTCCCTTCCTGTAAATTCATTTGTGGCGAAGACGTTGGGAACCAAGAGATGCTTTGTCTTCAGGAAATCTTTGACACTGTGGATGGGCAGTTCCTCAGCCTTTTGCAGGGAATAGACAACGAGGAGACAGCCCTGCCCAATGAACCAGAATATCCAGAGATGGAAACGGAGGAGATGAGACTATCTACATTTCAGAACTGGCCGCAATATACTGACATGCGTCCTGAGCAACTGGCTAGAGCAGGATTCTTTTACACAGGTAGGTACTGGGGGGGCTGGGGGTAGGGAATGTTTTTAACTCTTATTCAAGGTAATTTTTGAAGGTGTCACTATGGTCTATTGCTTGCATGAATACTTGTCAGTATGTGCAGTGTAGTTAGAAACCACATCCTTCCTTCAGCCTGGGCTGTTTCACTTGCTGCTTGTGTTGAATTAACTTCTCTGTTAACTCCTCTTTGGCTACTGAGGGGTCTGCTGGGAAGTCAGTTCCCTGACAGGCAAAAGTGGAAAAAGTGACATGTTTTACTGGCAGAAAAGTGTATGCTTTAAGATCCTTTGAGCCTGTTTGTTACTTGCAGTTCTAAAAGGATTTGAGGCACTTACTTGGCATGTCATGTTTTCTATAAGCTCTGTCTTGTGCTGAAGCCTTCTCTTCTCAGAAAACCAAATCTGAGTGAAACCTGTAGATAGTCAGTCTGTTTGGCTGTCACTGTGGCTTGTTTCTGGTGTCTATGACCTAAACTCACTGGCAGCCTTTTCGGACAGTGTTTCATTGCCCTTAGGGCACACAGCCTTAACTATGTTTGGCTTTGATTATTTTATTTTTATTTTTTCTATTTTTTTTTCTCTATGTTCTCTGTGAAGAGAAGCATAGAAGCAGGATGGGCAGCCTGGGACCATATTGTGGCAAATTCTTGTACTGGGGTGGAAGCTGTGTACATCATCTGACTGTGCCTGCTGCTGGTTATAGTTAGGAAACAAAGTCTATTTATGGGTGTAATTAGTTACAGCTCCACTCTAAATGTAGGCAAGAGGGGCTTAGATAGGTATGTGCGTACATGGGAGCTATGGTGCTCACGTGTGCTGCCTGTTGGCTTGTGACCCAGCTCTGGAATCATCTCAGCCAGCCCCAGCTCTGGAAATTCCAACTCTCATTGGGTTTCCTGCCCTTATACAACTTGCACAGTGTTGGTGAACTCTCATGTGCTCATCTGTTCTGTCTGGTAGCCTGTGTTTTGTGCTGAATCTCTCCAGGTTCTCATCTGGGACTCATAGAGCGTACAGTGTCTCAGATGGCAATTAATCTCTTGATGTCTGTTTCAGGACTAAATGATATAGTGAGGTGTTTTTACTGTGATGGACATGTGAGAAACTGGTCGTTTGGAGATGATCCTTGGAGGGAACATGCCAAATGGTATCCAGGGTAAGTCAGTCTTGGTTGACAGATATCCCTTGTAGCAAGGCCAAAAGATATGCTGGAATAAGCATAAGATATGTGGGATAAGCATTCCATGCTGATTTTGTCTTTCATGAAGAAATGAAAGCTGAGACCTCCAGCTGAGAGACAAATGAGTCAGTGGTGTACTGGTAATAAGCGCTGCTTCCAGGCTCTGCTCTAGATTTTTCTGGGTAGCTAGAGCAGACGAAAAGCTAGTCAGGTATGTTCAATTATATTTAATATATTTAACTTCATAAACTGTTGTTACAGTCTGTAACCTTCTGGAAATCCCTGAAACCTCAAGAGAAGGGTTCTGAGTTCTCAAAGTTGCACAGCAAGAGACCATCTTCAGGTCCTAGGAGTGGGTCAAGATAGAAAACTTGCTTCTAGGTCTGCTACTTAGTCTATTCTGTCTTCCAGAAGTGCCTTCCTTCCACTCTCCCCTTGCGTGTGGAACAACCAAAAATTGGCCTGAAAACTTAATCATCATATCTTCAGCTCCCTCTCCTCTCTGGTATCTCCCTTTGCACCTTCCCCAAAAAGCAGTTGATGTGTCTCTCTGCAAACACTATCCCTTACAATAGTTTGCTGACTCCAGGACATTGGGTTTCAGTCCCTTTAGGCTGCTTTTTGGGCATTGCCACATCTTCTGCTCCAAAGGCTGATGTATCACTGGTGTGTTCTGTGTTAATGATGAAACCTACTGGATGATGGCTGTCTAAGGTGTAACTAGTTTTCTTTTTAAATAGAAATGACAAAGCATAAATATTTAGACCCTCTCACTTTAAAAGCAAAATCAAATGTTCAAGCTCAGGTAGATTTACCATGTAAAATTTCAATTAAAATCACTTTATTTGACATCAAAGAAAAGCTGTGGTTTCTCTGAGGTACAAAAAGAATTATATTCTAAATGTTCTTCTGTAACAGTTCTTGTGGTTTTTTTCTGTGAACTTTCTGAATCATGCTTTCTGTGATTTGTTCCAAAGGATGTTGCAACCGAGCTCATCTTGGGCCAAACATGAAAACTGAATTAAGGGGGGAATCATGAGCCTCTTATCATTGCCCTTCATGCAATGAAGGGGGGCAGTGGGGGAAAAAGTGGGGGGCAGGGGGGAAAAATGTGATGCTCCCTCTTTAATGAATATAGCAGTTTGCTTATAACCCAATAGCACCCTTTGCTTCTAAAATTCAGACTACTACTGCTACTTTAACATGAGATCCTCTACTAATGTATTTAATTATTTCTGGTTACAGGTGTGAATTTTTATTGCGGTCAAGAGGAAGAGAATTTATTCGCAGTGTTCAGGAGTCCTTTTCTAGTGCCCCGCTGTCTCCAGTGAGTCATGAATATTTTGTGTATAGTGGAGGGGGTTTAGGGGGTGTTTTGAGCATGTCCTTCTCTTATGTGACCATCTTGTGACATTTTCAGAGGGATTCCTGGGATCAGACTGAAGAAGGTTCCCCTGCTTCTTCAGGTCGGTGCTGTAATTACATGGTGTTTTGTCTTCTGTTGAAAGTGGTGTTGTCTTACTCTTTCTACCCCACCTTTCTACCGTGCGCTCCGCAGACATGGTGTTTGTGAGATGCTTTGATATTCTGTAAACTGTTTCATTTTATTTTTAGGAAATGGTCTCTAGTACAAGAAGCAAAATTGTTTGTTCTTGTGAGACCTCTTGGTCTAAGACCAGACACCTCTAATTGTGTGACTTCTGGGTGCTCACCTAACCTTCCTTTGACTTGTCCAGGCTCTTAATGTTGTTTGTCTGTAGAATCTTTCAGACTATAGCATTTTAAACATACTTGATAGGAGACTAGAGACCAGCTGTAGGGTTTAATTGTTCATGAAAGTGGCGATCCTGGGAATCTATTCCCTTTCATCAGTTGCTCTTGGAAATTTAAGTAGGTGAAATTTGGCTCCCGTAACTGTGGAAAACTGATGTTTCTCATTCTCTTGAAGAGGCCATCCGATAGGATGAGCTTAAGAAAGATTGAAGCTTTTGAACAGCCTGCCAGCTGAATTTTCCACTTCTGTCTTTGCTGATGAGTGGTTGGGGTAGATTATGAAGTAGGAGAGACTTCAATTGGGATGTTCCTCTTGATCTTCATAAAAGCAGTTTTGACACATGTTCTGGGATGTGAAAACGAAGATAAGGATTTTGGACTGGGGCCAAACACGGGAGACTTGGTTCACTGGTGCAGTAGAATAAAGCATCTAAAATTAGTCCCTTGGCTTTTATGAAATTGCTGTTGATGACTTTCTTGTCAATTATGATTGGGAAGTAAAAACTGTAAATCTGGATGCTGATCTAGCTGTACAGGTAGCTTGAGGAATGTTCTAGAATATATAAATGCCATTTTATGGACAACAGCTTCAGTGAATGGTGTCCTTTTTGCCCAAAGTGCTGTCTTTTTGGTAAAGCATCTGTTCACTGCTTTACAGATCCTCTGAAGAACTGGCAATTATGGGCTCCTCCTCTGAATTGGTTGACCAGAGTGTGGGATGTCCTGGGTATGGACTTTCCCCCCACACGGGTGGCCAACCTGGTAGAGAATCAATCCATAGTGATTTGTACTTTTGAGCTTTCTGAGTCTGAGCTGGTTTCTGATCTGCTCCAGCCAGACTGGGGAGAGAGCAGCAGTGCAGAGGAGAGCAGAGGTACGCCTGAATCGCATACCCACACTTTTGGTGGATGTTTAGCCTCTTGTTCACATCATCTTGAGCACTGAGGTGTCTTGTGGGTCTGCCTTCTCTCTTCCTGGGCTGGAATTAACACTAGTAATGTACCCAAGCCTGCCTTTCTTTGAGAGGCTGGAGAATGAGATTCTGCTTTAAAGAAGCCTGAAGGAGCTGTGATTACTGGGGTATCAGTAACTGTATCTGCTTCCAGTAGGCTGTGGTGTAGATATCCTCAATATTTTCTGCAGTAGTGGACACCTGCACAGTGCAGAGGCTTGTCCACAAAATCACATCTGGTGCAGACAGAGTTGTCTGAAGCAAGGCCTCAGGGATGGATGAGTACTCCAAGCCTATTTAAAAGTGAATCAATGACTTGATCGGAAAAATCCATAATATTTTTTTTTTGTTGGGATAGTATAAGTTCTCCTTAACTTATTTGTGTCTGTCTTGTGTTATCTGTTTTGTGGAGTCTGTTTGCGAAGTGAAGTTTATTAGAAGATGCATTTCCACACAGGCTTTCTCTGGTAGCTTACCAAAGCTCCTGTCTCTGTATCGTGGTCTGCCATCTCTGTAGCTAAGGGCAGAGGGAAAAATGATTTCCACAAAACCAAAAGTGTGATTAAATAGTAGCCCAGGAGCAGGAATGAGCAGCTGATGGCTCCTGTTGCCTGACAGGTTGTCTCCTTGAAGTGGATTTATGTGATCTCCTCTCTTTGAGGAGTCATGTCTTGGTAGGGAGGTTAACATATCTAGTGACTAAAACACCACAGAGAACATCGGCTTCACCAGGCTGAGTGTGTGAAGTTAATAGCTGAGTAAAGACCTATTTAACTGAAAGCTACTGAAATCCAGGATATTTCATCTTTATAAACAGTACTGTCTGAAGAGGGAGGAAAGGGGTAGCATTTAATGCCATCTTCTTTCCTGGTAATGCAGATGCTGTTCGGAGGGAGACTGAAACATCAAGTTTGAGAGAAGAAACGCAATCTGTTCGACAAAAGGAATCAGGTGCACTGGGCTGGCAGTGGTGGTAAAATTGAGCCTAGGCATAGTTGGGATGATTTTTACAGTAACAGTATCAGTGGTCATTGTGTTTGTTAATTTTTATTTTTTTTAAAAATCCTGAAGGGGAATATGTGCTAGCTTGAATGGTAACTGAACACAGAAACACTTAGGAACCGGAGTTCCACTGTGAAGCAGACAATTATACAAAAAATGTGGTTTACCAGGATAATTCACATATTCCAGTAAAAAGATGTTGCTATCTCTCTCCCCGTTCAGTCCAGCATGTGTAGATACGCTAAATCTTTCATAGAGAAGCTGGAGCCTGTAATAGCTGTAGTTTTTCAGCTTAAATGAAACTTTCCCCAGAGGTAGCTTTGCCATCTTCAATCAGTCTCTCAACAAAATAATGAGCAAATTGCAGTGTGACTTTCTAAGATGACAGGACTGGCACTCTGGAGCTGTTATAATGCTAACAGTTTGGGGTTTTCTTTTTTTCTTTTGGGTAAAGCCGAGTCTCAGATGAGCACAGAAGAACAGCTCCAACGCCTGCAAGAGGAAAGAATGTGCAAAGTGTGCATGGACAGAGATGTGTCTGTTGTGTTTGTTCCTTGTGGCCACCTGGTCGCTTGTGGAGAATGTGCCCTCAATCTGAGATTGTGTCCTATCTGCAGAGCGGTTATCCAGGGAAGCGTGAGGACTTTTATGTCCTGATGATGTGTCTAGGGGGAAAGATGAGTTTATACAACTCATAATGCAGCTGAGGAAGAAAATAAGTAAACAGTTTGATGCTGGAGCAATCTTATTTGCAGAGTAGCTTGGCATAAGCGTAAAAACTTCCTAGATGTGCCTCTGATGCACAGTGTTTCTAGTAAGAGTTGCTGGTTTGCTGTACTCTTGCTGATCTTGCTGTAGGACTGCTCCAGAAAAACTCTGCTGGTTTCTTTTGTCTTCCAAAAAGAAGCTTTTGTTGACAGGGATTCTCCTTCTCCAAATTCTTGCATTCTCAAATGAATCCCTCCTCTGTATTGAAATCAAAGGCTGTTTTCAATTGACTGTCTCTGGTTCTCTTTCACTCATTTAGTAGTTGTTTAGAGACTATTCTGCTAGGGTTGATGGCTTCCTTCAGTAAGTCTGAGTCAAAAATGGGAGTATTATTATATAAAATGCATTCCGTTGAGACTAGAATACTCAGCAGCAACGTATTGTGGGGGAGGGAGAATCCAGCTTTTTCTCCTAAGCTTTTTCCTGTCTTCCCTCCCTCCCCCTGGTTGAATCTTTAACAATTGACAAAATGTTTCAGTAATGCTCAAATCTGCATAACCACGAGAAAAGCCTGTGTTGTAGTAGACTCTCCAAGCTCTTTACTCTCAACTGACCTCCCCAGACTGAAGGTGAAAGGCTCTTTTGATGGTCAGGGTCACTAGATGATCTGGAAGCTTCTTATGGAGCCTCTTCCCTGGCTGTTTGATACTATTCTACTAGAACATTACTATGGAAACTTACCTTTTCAGGACTTTTGTTAGCTGGCTAAACTGATGATTCTTGTTTTAAATGGAACATTCTATCATGTAGCCAAAAAGAGAAATGTTTGTCAATACTATAGCTTGTCAACTGCAGGGGAAAGGAAATACACTTTTTTTTTTTTTAAATTAACTGGTCTTTTTCATGGAATAAAGTTTTCTTTATCTTACAGAGGTCTGAGTATTTGATTCCAGTAGAATGCCCTACTGGGGAAGGGGGTGTGGTGGTGTCCTGAGATGTTAGAGTAGCAGCAGGCTGTAGATCACTTGAAGGTCTGTCCTTCAGTACTACACAGTCATGAGTGAGAGAAGCAACTCATCTTACCATCCCTTGGCTTCCTTTGGCAGTAACACGACAACACGTGCATCCTCTGGTCTCTCTTAGCTGCAGAAGAAGGGGTAAGGATGCAGGAGGGTGAGGACCTGATACATGAGACTGTGTAAATGGGGAATAATTCTGCAGCTGACCTCCATGTGGAGTTTTGGTACGTGGCTCTTAAACACATCTGCAGAGACTGGAGCTGCTTCTCTTTGGTTCCAACCAGAGCTTTTTTCTGAGTATTTTTATGGTATCAATTATCCCAGTGCCATGTGGGAGGGCAGGTTTCTTCATCCTTGCTGCAGAAGAAGTTATTATCAATGCAGCTCTTGGCAAAACTGAGATAAATTACTAGTTGAGCAGTTGAAATGCTCCAGCTCTTGGAGGAATTGGTGGGTCTTTGCCAGACAGCAGTGTTCATAGGGAATAGAATTGCTCTACCAGGCAAAACTAGGTGTTGTGTCTGGGTTCAAGCTAGCATTGTCTTTATTTTGCCTTTTTAAATAACAGCAAAAGCTTAAGTAGATCTGCCAATCTGAGAAGGGGAAACCAAAATCGGATTCGTGTTGGAATAGTGTTATTTCCTCCTAAACTTCAGCTTGGTGTGGCTGGAATCCAGCCTGAGCAGCAGCATGGCTATGAGGCTGTAAATATCAACACCCATTTCTGGGGCTTCTACTATTTAAGACTTTGAAAATTGTGGCTTTTCTGCATCTGGAAGGGTGGAGCCGTTTTTTCTATGGGAAGGTGTCCCTTTAGAAACGAGTACGTGTTGGGGGTTTTTTGAGGAGCAGTATTTCGAGTGATGCCTATCCCCAATAGAGGGCACTCCTGACCTGGCGATAAGGGAACCCGCTGGAGCAAAACCTTCAGCTGCTCCTTATTCTCACAGCACCTGGAGATGCAGAGGCTGAGAGTCCCTGTCCTGGCGGAACAGGGTCACTGCATCACCTTCCAGTACTTAGAGTAGGTCTAGCACAAGCAGAACAGGAGGAAGGTTCTTGGAGTATGAATGGCTCTGCTAATGAAAGCCAGAGGAGGCAATTAAGTGTGGAGTATGATAGCTTGTCTTATTTTCTTCTCAGACTGATTTTGATGATTATGGCAGTCATTGATACTAAATATTATTTAATTGATCTTTACCTGTGTGAATAAGTCAGGGCCTTTTGTGAAGTGCACAGTTTGGTACTTAGTCTCTTTAGAGTACTTGCAAGTGGTTTTGATCAATTTTATTAGTAAATGTGGCATCAAACCTTGGTCAGTTCTAGAGTTATAGTGTTAAAAACATGAGGACCTCAAAATAATTCATAAGAGTTCCTCCTGACTTCACGTTACCATCTAGAAGAATTCCTTCCTGAAACTACTAGTGAAATGTTTCAGCTGTTCAAAGCTCAAACTGGGCTTTCTCCACCATCTGTGCTGAATTTTGGTTGCTCTCAAACAAAGCCAATAAAGAAAACTGGCATCTGATGGGCAGCACTTCTCTTGAGGAAAAGAAATCGTATTGAACCAAGAAGTGTAAAATCAGTGTTTTCTTTCTTCTGTCTCACTGACTAGACGATATAGATTCTTCCATTCCTTTTTCTGCCCCTCCAGGGAACATCCTGTAGGCAAGTAGGAATGAGTGTAATACAGAAATGAGCTGAATCAAAGAAGAGGTGGAGAAAGTGCTGAGAGATGGTGTATGCACACTGCTATGTGTGCTTTCTAACTGGTGCTGTAGCTTATGTTTCCCTAGGATATTTTTTATAACTTGTAGTGGCACAGAATTGACTAATTTGGGAGCTGGTAATGTTTTGTCAGGCAGAGCTGTTTAAAGAGGGCTGTGCTTATTCTTCCTCAAGTGATGAAACTAGTAGCAAAGCAGCAACTGTCAGTTGTCTGCTCTGCTCAGTCAGAAGCTGTGGCTTCTACTGGCTAAAAGAAAGAAAAATACAGAAAACAACATTTTAACTCACAGGTGCACCTGATCAGAACTCAGGGTGTTAGGTTGCAGATTTGTATCTGGAATGGAAGTTGAATGAAACAAAAATCTTCTTTTATAGAAGAGGATTTTGCTTCCTGGGCCCTTTGGAATAAGACAAAGAAAGGTGCATTGTTCTGACTTAGCGCTTAATGGTTTTATTTCTTTTAGTTCTTCCCTTGCACTTCCTCTCCTGAGCACAGCTTCTATCTTGACTCTTCTGAAAAGAATTACTCAAAAATGCCAGGTAATCTCAAAAAGATTTGGTGAGATAAATAATTACAATAGCACTTGGAAGGTAGCAGCCAAAGAACACCACAGATGAGTAACAAGTGCTCTTTCTCTGCTTGATACAACATGCTGGGAGATACAGCTAACAAAACAGACATTGGTTTTTGTTTGGTGGTTTTTTTTTTAATTAATTGCTGCAGCTCATTAATGCAACTTAATTATACTTACATTCCCCCCTTCCTTCAGCCCACTCCCTTCCCTCCAAAATTATCCTGCCAGAAAAACCCCCTTGCATTGGGATGATGCCAGGTTTGTGCCTGGAATAAGCACAGCTCCTCGGTGAAGAAGGTGGGTACAAAACCATCTCTGATCCATGAAGAACTTGGCATTTTCCAGTGTCCTGCAGCAGGCTTAGGCTGTGTATATGGCTACACCAGTGTTAATTCAATGGAGATGGGCAAACCCAGAGTAAGCTACAGCTGCTCTGAGAACGGCTTGGCATGTCAAAATGGGGCTAAGCTCCATGCTGAGTAAAGATTTGGTGCTTGTACTAGTTTTTTAGCTGTTCGGCATTATAGGAGTTAGGTCACAGAACACTGAAATCCAGGACAAATGTCTACTGCTAAGGTGCTGCCCATGTCTAGAGAATGAGGAAGGGAGTCCTGGATGGGCCAGGGGGAAGAAGGGAAGAGCTCTCATCTATAACTTAAAAAAAAAAAAAAAAAGCCTAAGTAACTCAAATGTAAATAGCCCCCACCTAGTTTTATACAGGTGGGGAGGAGATGAAGTTGTGTTAGGGGATTTAGGCTCTTTTCAGAACGAGGGAAAGGAGAAGGGTAAGAAACTAACTACAGAACATGTGAGATGTCCCGAGGTGTTACGCAGCGCTTCCTCCTTTATGGATCCATGGCACAAGGAAGCAGCTCTGACTTCAGCTGTAGCTCTTGAGAGCGGCTCTCGGTGAACTTGTTCTGCCTGAGGTCTTCGGGGCTGTGCCGTGTAGTGGCTCGTGCCACCAGGCTATGGTAGGAATGGTTTGTCAGGGCACTTGGAGAATTAAAAACCAACCGTGTGGCCATTCTTCAATGTACATTCATTGCATTTGAAAAGAAGACAAGGAACAAAAAATGGAATGGAGTTCACCATCCTGCATTTCCTTTGCCAAAGATCCAGGCCACAGGGGATTGTTTCCTGCAGCACCTTTGATGGTGGAGTGCAAGGTTCATCCATCCTCTGGCTCCTCTTTACTTACGCAGGCCTGTAGGGAGGGGGAAAAAAGGGGAAGGCAGGGCATCAGTGTGGAACAAGTACTTAAGATAACAGAAATGGTGTGGACATAATGTGAACACTTTGTTTCCCCTGTTCTAGGCTTTAATTATGATTGACTACAGGTGAGGAATAGGACTGAGGGCTCAGAAGTAACGTGGTTAAGTGGTCTTCAAGTCTGGAAAGAATGCTATGCATATACCAGACCTGAACATGCTGCAGTTAGGCCAAGCCAAAGTGTTAGATCTATGTATCCTCAGCATTTGGAGCTGCATAAAACTTGGTTAGGAATTTAAAAGCTAGGGGTCATTTCTAGAATAAAGTAGCTCCTTGAAATTGCAGTGATGTGCTTGTTGTGTAGATGCAGCAGTATAAGCAGATCTACTTTTGTAGCCAGCAGTAGAGATGAGTGAGTGTTTTCAGCTGAAACATCACCTCTTAAATGTGCAGCTTCAGGTTGATCAAAACAGTTTACTAATTCATGTTGATACTCAGCAAATTGATTGTTTGGGAAAAAGTCTACCTAGAAAGAAAAGCAGAAGCATTTTGTTTTGTGGAGTTTTTTTCTCCCCTTAAAATGAAGTGGGATTTTTTTTTTTTTTTCCCCCCTGTTTAAGTTTCCTTTGTAAAGTATTCTGGTCATCAAAGTTTGGAGGGAATGGCGGGGGGGGGGGGAACTCCAAAAAGGAGTTTTTGGAAAAAGAACAACTCCAAAACTCCCCCCAAAAGGAGTTCCCCTTTCTCTCCCCCAGTGTTTCAGTCTGGATTTTGATATTTTGATATTTTTTTGAGTGTTTTTTGTGTACTTATACCTGTCAGTTGATCTTCAGCTTCTCATCCACCAACACCCTCAAGTCCTTCTCCTCAGGGCTGCTTTCTAGCCATTCTCCACCCAACTTGTATTTGTCCCTGGGATTGCCACGTCCCAGGTGTAGGACCCTGCACGTGGCTTGGTTAAACTTCATGAGGTTTGCACGAGCCCCTCTCTCAAGCCTGTCCAGGTCCCTCTGGATGGTGTCAAGAAATGATCATGATGACCAGGGCCTCCTCATGCCTTGGCAGGTGTGGATAACAGCTTTAGGGAGAAACCACAAAGCTGTCTTGGTTAACTCTTCCAGGTGTCAGTGCAAGAAGGTTTCTTTGCCTCAGATGATGAGAATTCCATTACTATGGGTGAACAGGAAAAGAAGCAGCCCTGAGCAGATGTCTTGTCCTGTGCAGCCTCAGAGGAGACAGTGGGGCTAGTAAAGCACAGCCTGAATCTGAGCTTTAGCTGTGGAAGGAGTGAGAGTTCAGCCTTCCCCTTCTGAAAACTCATTGGAAATGTTCTCTTTTGGCCTCGGCAAAATAACTTTGGTTTTCAATAAGTGACTTACTATCCTTGAGCTAAGTACTCTGACCCAGAAACTCATGCACTGAAGACTTCAATGTATCTTCTATCAAGATTCATAATATATTATTGTTAAATAATTAGAGCAGTGCCTTGACTGGTAAGCAACAGTGAGACTAAGGGTAATTCTACTACAAAGTAAAACTTCCAGAACAATTTTTTTTCAGGATAATTTTAGTCTCTTTTATTTAAGCTTGTGACTTGAAATAGGAACTATCACAACCAAAAGCCCCCTTGAGTCAATGAAATGTAGAACAGAAGAAGTTGTGGAACCTGAAATAGATATAACTGTATTTATAGAACATTGTTGTTGCTGTGTGAGTGGAGGTGCTAATTAAGATGAAGCACACTCATGCCTTTGTAAGCAACAGTACAAAACTGTTGGCTGATTATTATTTTTCTTGTTGTTGTTGGCTTTTTAAAAAATGAGAAGTAACACCTGACCTGATAATCTGTGAGGTTTCCCATTAACGGAAGTCTTGCAACTGATGTCAAGGAGGTCAGTAGATTGCCATGATAAAGCTGGGAGATAACTGGATGGTGGGGTGGAAGAACCTGTTGTCAGTAATAGTCTGGGGGAGATGTTTTTTTTCCTACTAGTAAGAGGCAGATATTTTTAATAAATTTTTCAGTGTAGTGGGTGGAAGCTGAAGGCCAGAAATGGGGTGTACATTCTGAATACTGAATTTAGCAGACGACAACCACTGAAGTAGGCTGTCAAGGTACACAGCAGTCTCCCTTTAATATTTTTGAAATGTGAGAGCATATTTAAAATTTATTGAAGTCATAGGCTGTGTGCTTGATACAGAGGTTATGGGGGTTAGACTTAAACTGTACTCATCAATCCAGGTCAATATCATTGTTCTGTGGGGCCTTTCCTCCTTGAAAATTCTAAATTTGGAGAGATGGAGAAGAGAAACTAAGGAAAAAGGCAAGCCAGGACAAGGGAAAGGCCCCATTGGAAGGAATGGAAAGAGTGTGATCTCATCAGAGAAGGATAGATAAAAGTGAACAGGATAATTCCATTAGGAAATGAAGGAAAGTGGTGTGGCAACAGGGTGAGGACATTGTCAGGAGGGCATCTGGCTACTGACGTTGGGGTGATGCCACTTGAAAATCTAAGTTCATGGCTGCAGTTAGCTGCAAGGCAGTAGTTGTAGAATAGATTTGGTTTCATTAAGCGTTTCCTTCAACAAAAAAGGAGTTAAAATCAGGAAGTCCATGCTCCTGACCCCTAGCTGTTCTATTAATTTAAACTGCAAGTTGGATGTATTTGTTGGTTTGCATCTTCTTGAACAGGATATTAAAAAAGAAAATGCTTTCTGTCATCATAAAATGATTTTCACAGTAGGACCAGGGCATCTGGCACTCAGTGCCCCAGACTGTAGAACTCCGTGGCATCACTAGTTGAGAATCAAGTATCTTTTCCTCCTCTCGCTCCCATTCCTACATGCAGGTGAGAGGCAATAGCTGGGCTGAAATAAATAAACAAAAATTGCTATTTGATGGCTGCTGTGAAATTTATAGAGGGTCACCTTATCTACTGCTCAGCAGCTGTTTTCAACTCCCATTATCCAGAAAGAAATACAGTATTGTGCCAGCAGAAGCTATCACCAGATAAGTGATGGTCTGAAGAATGGGACTGAAGAACACCACCATTATTTGTCTACTTTGTTAGCAGCTCACTATCTTACCAAGACCCTGCTAAGGAGGTTTTACATTGCTAGCTTCTGTTAATATTACAATCTCCCCACATAAAAATGAAGCTTTCTAAGTACTAGCTTCTTTCACAAACAGAATTTGTCATTTTAAGAAAAGCAGCTTCCCCCCCAATACTGTAAAAGTGTGATGTTTCTTCAGCACACTGCTGTATCAGGCCAGTAAATCAGGGAGCTGCTTAAAGCTCCACAGCTTCTGCAGGCTGTGGAAAATTCCATCCCCCTGTGACAAAACGATAGGGAAATCAATATTTAATCTCCTGTACCATCCCTTCTAATAATGCTATTGAACCCCCAAAGTTACAGGGAATTTAACTGTTTTGCAAAAATTACTTGTTCTCCTGGTCTTGTGCTGCGGTGACAAAGTGGGCAGTAATAACCATGCTACATTCGAGGGGCACATCTACAAATCTATTTGGGAGCAGCTTTTCTTTTCTCATCCCCACTTTTCTCCCCCCTACTCACATCCTTCTTTTTGGCAGGACTCTCTGGTAACATCATTCCCCCAAAACAACCTCTTCTAGCGCTGCTTTAAAATATTTCAGCACATTGAATTGCATTCTTCCAGCTTGATTTAAAGAGTATCAAAAATTCAGATCTTATTGCTTCTTTAAACAGATAATACTGGCCATTACCTTCATTTGAAACCTCATTAGAGAGCCAGCTTTTAAGTGGACTATCTGAAAGTGTGATCTTGTGCCTTCAGCAGTGGGAAGGGTCTATTTTGAGGATAGAAGCTGGAATTCAACAGTGGAGAGTGTTGATCTCTATTAGTGGTATGAGAGGAGCTGCTGTGAACAACACTCCTTTCTGCTCCCTGCACTCAGCTGAACTCTTGGGATGCTCCACACAGAAGCCTCTGTTCTTGTGGGCAACAGAATTAACAAAAAGAAACCTTAAGAGCAAACCTGGGCCATCCTGCATAAAAACTGTCTAATGCTCGGTTTCATTTTATTCAGTGGTGTGTTAGCTTTGTTCTAGCTGGTTCCCTAGAAGTAAAAGCAGATACATGGAGACCCTGTACCCAACACAGAGTCAAGTTTTGGGGTGCCACCATGAGAAGATGGTTGGAGGATGACAAAGACATGACCAGTGATGAAAACTGCATGGATGGGAAACTGCGGAGTTCAGTTGTGACTGACTGACCACAGAGCTATAATATGGCTTAAACAACCAGATCTTGCATAGATTTTACCCCAGTAAAGATCTTCCATTGAAGCTCTACCTGACAGGCTACAATATGAGCTTGTGACTGAGGATCATATTCTGCTGTTGCTATGCTCAGCATCCACTCAGGCTGACTCTTCCTCCCAGCTCCTACCTTTACCTGCTTGGGCACCATTCACTGCTGAAAAGCCTCTCTCTGCTTTCTTCATGGTAAAGGTGTCCAGTAGTTTATTTACAATAGCATCCTATAGCTGACCTCACAGCTTCCTATCAAACAGCATTGCCATAAGCCCAGTATGGTCACCCCAGGCAACCTGGGGCTAAGCAGAGACAGTTTCACCCCTTCTGGTATCCACTTGTCCATTCCTTCCATGCCTGAAAAGCCTGCTGGAGAAAACAACCTGCAAGGAGGTAAAAACCCAAACCTGTGACACTCTTGAGCCATCAAACTAAGAGGCATCCATGGAGATGATACTTACAGGTATGTCTGCTTGAACAAAAGGTTGGTGGGTTTTTCATTGACATGGTAGAGAGGAAATGGATCAAATCCACCAATGAAATCAACTGAAAAAAAATCAAAACTCAAATAAATAAACAAACATGGCCAGAAAGTTGAAAGGAAATGAAAGAAAAAAAATCGGTGCATGTCATGACGTAACACAAAAATTAGTGAGAGAACAGAAAAGTGATTTTTTTCAGATATGGATTGCCTGGTGGAAATCTCTGCCTGTACAGCCCTCTTTTCCAGGATCTCCTGGCACAGGCAAGTGTGCCAAGGAGGAGATTCAGCGGGCACAAGGCTTAAAGAGGAGCGTTAACAAAAGACTCCTGAAAAACAGGAGGGCCTGCCTCGGCCTCCTTGGGTATTGCCACCACACTGGGGCTTCACACGAGAACGGAGCTGACAGAGCCTCCGCCATTCAGCCACGCGCTGAAAGAAGGAATGGCTCGAGAGTGGATGCCAGCGGAGGAGTTGGCAGCACAGCAATCCCCCTGAAGACTATATAGCAAAGTGGGAATTTTCTTGCCCCCCTTGTCTTTCCTGCAAGACAGACAACAGCAGCTTTGGAAAACTGCAAATACCTCATTATCTTCAGCTCTGATATTTTTCACGTCCCCTCTGCCAACTCGTTTTCTTTCAATTGTATACAAACAGGAACAATGCTTCCCTTCTCCAGTGTTCACACGAGGGCAATGCGACTGAACAAGGCGAGTTTGATGTGACAATTCCCTTAGTAACCAGAGAAGAATTTTCCAAGTCTCTCTCAGTTCCCCTGACACGAGGCCAAGTCTATATTGCCGAACTGGCCGGCGTAGCCAGGTCAGCCGGGGTATGATGTAGTGAGATTTGGGACTAACCCAGCAGGCCTTGCAAAACTCTGTAAAATACATCCAGCTTAGACCACTTTTTGGTGCCAAGTTCATGCATTTTGTTTGGAAGTGTGGAAGCTATCCGCTCCCCATGCCATTTTAAATATAACCGGAGAGTCTTATTAACTATATAAATGCCTGCTTATTTTTCTTTCCTGAAGGTGGCACTATTATTTTAAATTTTGGTTAAAGAGTTTTGATATTTTTTAGTGAAAAATAGAAAAAGTATTTACTAAATGTATTGGAAGTGAAAAAATAACTCATCTCAAAATATGTTTAGAAACCCAAAGACAATATATTCTCACAAATTCCATTTTGATGGATAACTTCATGCTGCTACTGTGATTTTGGAACAACTGTCAGTCAATGGCCAAAATCTGTAGAGGTTCTAAGTTAGCTGGGCAGATAACTCCCAGTAGTTCCAGTGAGACTTGACCTTTTCTTAGCCACTTTTGAAAATGTTTGAGTATTTTAAAATCAAGACAGTTCTGCAGTTTTAAAAAGCAGATGCTAACTATATTACCTCACTTGTGGAATGTCTTAATTAGGAAACCTTAAAGAATTTCAATTATCAGTAACTGTTTAATACCTTGAACAAACAAGGTATCATTTGAGTGCCCAACCACGGAAGCACTCAAAATCCAAGTCACTTAAAAAAAAATAAATCTTAACTGAGGTTCACAGTTGCAATATATTAGTGCATTGGCACATCTAAAATATTCTTGCCCACATTTCAGCTTTAGTAGATCCCTACTGCTGTGTTTTCTCATGAAAATCACGTTAGCATGAGCCTCCTGATTAATGTGCCTCAGCACTTATAATTACTTCATGCTGCATATCAAAGCAACATTTAAAGGAAACCACAAATGGAAGAGAAAATGAAAACGCAGCTCAGATTTGTTCAGGTCACTGGAAGGATCTACCACTGTGAGTGTGAAATATTGATGGTTTGTCATTGTTAATTATTCAAGCTGACATTTTAAGTCCAAGCTGGGAAACTGGGAGGGAAAAGGAATTTGTTAGTGGAAAAAAAAGTTAAATATCCTGAAATTAAGGGTTATGTTTCTTGATGATGCTTCCTTCCATGTGGTTGCCTCTGCCAACAGATCCCTCCTATAAAAATAAGCTCTGTCAAGGTGTTACTTTACTATATTCAAAAGGGGCTTAGAACTCAAGCTATTTAGCTAATTAAAGAGCTATAGGGTAATTTTTAAAATATTACTTATAATGTAGCACTTCCGCTAAGTGCACTGCCAAGCTCTAAACAAATGATCAATAAAGTCAGTAGAATCATTTCAGCCACACAGGAAGCAACAGAAAAACGTCAGGACAATTCTGATAAGCAAATGCCTCTCATCTCACTCCTATGAAATCAACATTCTTCACATACTTTCAAATATTCAGTTCAAAGCTGTTGTTTTTTCAGCTAAAATCCATGCCAACTACTCTTTGGAACAACAAAACTACTTCCACCAACCTAATTAATGTCTTAAAAGAAGTTATACTTGGATATAAAGCCTTTGGATTGGATCCTTCCATGGAGTATACTGGCCTAGACCCATTCATTTCAGTAAGACTTTACTGATTCAAACATGCTGAGAATTCCAACACAGAAAGGCAATATTGCCAAAGAAATCACATTTCATATTTATTTGAACCCTATGTGTCTGTTCTTTTGTTGGCAAAATTATTGCTCACAAAGAGAGTTTTAGAAGGGCAGCGTAATCCAGGACCAGATTACAGATACCTGGATAGATCCCACAGACCCAGCTACTCCTGTGATTCCTCTGAGTCTTTGCTCTTCTCCAACACGTCATGACGTGGAAGGTATTTGTGTATCAAACGTGAGAGAGTTGTCTCCTTCCTCCTTTTTGTAATTCAGATGCAGTACTTCCTCTGCTGTTAAATTAAGTGGTCAGGTTGGTTCTTGGCAAGAAATCTCATGCTCTGCTTCATTCCCAGCTTGTGGCATATGATACTCAGCAGGTGGCCTGCTTGAGTAGCAGGCTGTATTCTCTGTTGTAGATACTCCTAATTACAATGGTATTATTTCAGTGGCATTAAATTATATAATCTTGAGAAGAGAAGAAGCTGCCCAGTTTCTCTAAAACCCAGCCTGAGTGTAGCCAACACCCAAGCCTTTTTGGGCTGAAAGAGTAGCAGAATTATAGCATCTAACACATGGGGACACGGGGAAAAACACCTCACGGGAAAAAAACAGCTGATCCTTGAAAGGTAGGTAGTGCCTTATCATATAGATGGAGAGATGGAAAGGAGTCTGATGGCAACTCAATCCTGATAGAAAAACATCCGAGAGAGGAATAAAATTTAAAACAGCTCCCCTTTGCCAAAGGATCTGTTGGTAAATACTTACAGCTGTCTTCTTCTTCTGTAAAAACACTAACAACATAACAGGCGTAGACAAAGCCCACCAGCTGGAAAATAGAGAGAATAAATCATTTTAGTATCAATCTTGCAAGACTGGTCAAAACCCACTTGGCGTGACTTCAACAGCCAACATTTACTGTCAACTTGACAGCATTGCTGTAACGATGGAGCCAAATCATGTTTTCTGTATGGTGGGGGCGCGCGTCTAGGCTTAAGGGAAGACACTTCTGGGAGCGTACTCAAAGGTCCAAACCTTGCAAGACCCATCCTGACCTTCAGAGTAGCATCCTGCTGTTGCTAGAATGATTGGCAAGAACATGGTCTCGCTTTGCTGATGTTACAACCACCGTGAGGAGTTTACTCTCTGTAAGAAGCGATGAGGATGCAGGAGAGCACCTTATGTAACATTTTAGATGGACAACTACGTACAGACCAGCCACACAGACAGGGTAGAATAGGGGTAGATAGAACAGGGGTCACCTAGTCCAACCATCAACCTAACTGATAAAAAACTATCACTAAACCATGTCACTAAGCACCACATCAACCTGTCTTTTAAATTTCTCCAGGGATAGTGGCTCAACTACTTCCCTGGGCAGCCCATTCCAAGGCTTCATAACCCTTTCAGTGTAAAAATTTTTCCTAATATTCAATCTGAACCTCCCCTGGTGCAACTTGAGGCCATTTCCTCTTGTTCTATCACCTGTGACTTTGGAGAAGAGACCAACCCCTGCCTCTCTACACCCTCCTTTCAGGGAGTTGGAGAGAGCGAGAGCTCAGCCTCCTTTTCTCCAGGCTGAACACCCCCAGCTCCCTCAGCCGCTCCTTGTAAGACTTATTCTCCAGACCCCTCACCAGCTCCCTTGCCCTTCTCTGGACCCACTCCAGCCCCTCAATACCTTTTTTGTGACAAGGAGCCCAAAACTGGACACAGCACTCAAGGTGGGGCCTCACCAGTGCTGAGTACAGGGGTTAACCATAGAAATGGCGATGTACTGGCAGCAGCGTTCAGGGACACAGAAATCCTTAGTAACTTAGGCTTGGAGATCAAAAATCAATTGGAACGAAATCCCAGTCTTACTCTAGCTCTACAATTTCTAAGGTTCTTCATATCTTTGGAGAATAAACACTTTGGCGTGGACACATCGAGTGTTGGGCCTGCAAAGTGAATGGGCCAGAGCACGGTGAGAAACAGACAAGGCCATAGCAGTGTTCTTAATTCACAAACTGGTAAAGTAAATTCCCACCTCCTGGGAACCAGATAGAAGCAGGGAAGGAGCAGTGAAACAACAGGGTGCCTCTCAAATAACAGCCGTCCTGGCATGGTCAACCCTCATGTCAACCCATTGCTCAGGGCAGTCTTTAGAGCAGAAAACTAGAGTGAGCATTAAAAGAAGCAATTTAAAGTAGCCTGGAGGGTCTGTCCTTGGTAGTTTGTAGAAGCTCTAAAGCATCAGAACTGCCTCATTCAGCCTCAGTAGCAAGTTGTTACTCAGCCTGAACAGAGTAACACAGTTCTGGTACTACGGGAGTAAGCATTCTTGATCCAGCAGGGTTTTATTTTGCTTTGCCTTCTTCCTGTTAATCAAATCTCCTCTCCATCCTTCATTTTAGATCTTTACACAGCACCCCACTTAGCGAGATCTTGGTTGACAGTAAGCGTATTAGTAAAGTTATTGTGAGACATAATTGTTTTCCACTGCGAACTCAATTCCTCTGAACAAGAGTTAGAATGTTACATAGAGTGACTCGCTCTGAGGGAAGACAGAATGATGCATGGGAGGGCTTGAAAAGTGGAGTCCATTCATTTTTAACGTGACAGAAAAATACATCACTCCAGAAAACAAAAGGCAAGATAATGAGATTTCTAGTGGGGAGTTATAAGGCGTTCGTGATTTCTCCTGCTCTCCCTGACAAAACACACCTTGTTGGAAGGAAACAGAATGGGTTTTTCAGCATCACTGAACCTCGTATTTCCTTTACAATTTTCTATAATCGTGTGAAAGACAAGCCAGCTCTCTCTTTTCCTCTTGGGTGAGCCTTAGGGAAGTGTGTCCCAGTACCCCAGTGCAGGAGAGGAAGCCCCGTGGACTCACTCATTCCCCTGCTGTGCATTTTTGAAACCAAGGCTGCTTCATACTAAGTTTCTAGGAGCTACAGAAGACCTCGCACGGGAAAAAATAATGAATAAATGCTTCTGGGCATGATGGTAACAGCAAAACCACATGCATTGGCCAATCCAATTTTACCTGCTGACTTTCAGAATTGCCTCTGAGTAGAACAGTTGCTTTTCGAAGGGAGACAAGAACGCAAAACAAAGGAAACAACAAAACCCCACAGAATAATAAGAGATTTTTCTTCTCTTCTATTCCTCGCCCTGTGCTAACATGAAACCTAGGGATGTTTATTTTCCGTCTGAAGTTTGGGGCAGTTCGGGGCGGTTTGGGGGCCGGGCGGGAGGGCGGTGCCCCCGGAACTGGCCGTGGTGCTGACGCGGCCCCGAGGCCGCCCCCCGCTGCCCCCCCCCCACCTCAGGAGCGGGCTTGGCTGTGAAACCAGCAATTAGCGCTCATCAGCTGGGCTGGGGTTAGCTAACCACGCCAACACTCAATAGATGCTCTTGGAAAAACAGAGAGCTTCAGGTTAAAGCCGTCCCGGCACTCAGCGAGATGTCTGCGCGCTCTGGTCTCCAACGTAAGTGCCTTTGCTCTCACCCTAGGATCAAATTAGGAGTGTGGTTACACACATTCTTTGTACTTGTTCTAGCATTTTTATAGCTTGAGGATCTATCCTTTTACATTTTACAGGATGCAAGGTGAAATCATGCAATTTACCTACTCGCAAATATCCAAAAGCGGGAAAGATACATCTTGAATGCATGCCCTGATTCCAATGGAACTCTTGGGAGGTTTTACCTTTCCCCAGACTTTCCACCAAGTCTCAGAGTAGAAACTTTAGGTTAATAGCCATGCAGAGTGGTAGCCCTGAATCCGTTCACTATTATTATACTCCATAACATGTACACACAAGCCTTACGGTGTCAGGGAATTCTTGGTAGTATTAACAATGAAAATGACTTATCTGCCCAGTTTATGGGCAGAGCGCGTGAAAGATTATCAGCTCTACTGTCACAGGGAACCTGTTAAGCCTCTGAAAATTGTTCACGGTTCAGAAGCACCAAGCAAGCAGTAAGGTTGACTTGGGAAGTTTGTTTTGCACAGAAATTAATGCCTCATCACCCTCAACAATCACTCCTCTCACCGTGTATGATTTTCGTTTTATGACTAAGGTGACATTTTGCATTCAGAAAAACAAACCAGCCAACCAACCAGTAGTGAATTAAGGGAACTTCTCTAAATATCTAATCCCATTCCATCAGAGCAGACGGTTTTCTTTTTTATTTCTTCTATCTCCTTGCTTTGTTTCAAAAATCACCTGCTTAGCATTCAAAATTTACTTTTCATTGACTTTATAATCCATTCCTTCTTTACGTGAGTTTCATCAATAAAAATTGTTTATTTAATGGCACATTTTATTGAAAGAAGTTTTCCTAGTCTTGTGATCTGCTCAGAACAGGAGAGTTTCAGTGGCAAGAGAGGAAGAGACATACAACATAAATATGAACTGCATTTTCATATGGGCTGACTTAAACTATAATTAAATATATCACCTGAGGGATGAAATGAACTCCTGGGATACCTCATGTCTTCTGCATGAATTATGAATGAAATATAGCTACAGAGGAGAAATGCCACTCCTATTGCCCAGTCCTTTTCACTGGGAGAGTCTGCCAGAATGTGGGATGAGCAGACTCCAAGAGACGCCAGCATTTCCCTTCTGACTCCATACTTGATGAAGATGTATCAAGCCCCTAAACATTACCAAGTGTAACAGCAATTAAAATAGAAAAGAAAGCTTCACAGAGGCCAAGAATTTGGAATTAATTTCAATCTTGCTCCAAGTGCCATCTTGGTTGGTGATTTCAATATGAAAGAGGGTTTTAAGCTCTGCCATCCCAGGGAAATAGCAATAATTCTTAGATCTTTGCAAACTACGTAGGGGAAGTGGAAGAGGAGGGAAAACGCCAGTGATGTAAAATGACACTAAGCTATTGCTCTAATTCCCCAAAGAATGTTCTTGGGCTTTGGGCTCTGCTGCTGTTTTCTCCACTTGTTCTGCATGTTCAGTACCAGCTTCCTCCGAGCTGCAGAAGTATCAGATTAAGCTTTTTATTGGGAACACATGTTGTAGGCAGGTGTGTTCAGTCAGCCTGTCAGACAGCCTGGGAACGCATATGCAGCCAAACAAAAGAGGATGGGATGTCCCAAGCATTCCGCAGGTAAATCAGTAGAGCAGGAAAGATGGGAAGAAACAAGTGTGCCCAAAGGGAATGAGGAAAACATAAGTCTGTTTTCCATAAGTCTCTGCCCTTCACTCATCTGAAGTTAACTTTTTAATAGAGGGTTGAAAAGTGTTCATAAAGCAGCATTGAAGGAAAGTGCTGGAGCCAGAAAGACTGAATTACAGCAAGTTCTACAGAAAGGGACCAGCTGGCTGCGAGTGTGCAGAATACTCGGAGGATGGGAAAGCAAATTATAGGAGGTATCACTGTTTCTTGTGTAAAATCTCTAGCTTTGGTTTACATCTGTCCTAGTGAAGTTTCTGGGTTCTTCAACTCTTCTTTTAGTAGAAAAACTTGTCATTGGTTTTTCTACCACAGAGCATATGGGCAGAGTCTCCCCCTTCAGGACAGATGCATTCTAGGTTTCACTTCTAAGTAGAGCTAAGGAAATGTGTTCTCATCAGTGCAAGAGGGGGTAAACGAAGAGATCTCTGCTACAAGAAAGCAAAAAGCCAGATTGTGAAAGAGCTATTGTGACCAGATCAGCAAAAAGAGACAAAGTCCTTTGATTCCTTGACCTTCTTTACTCTTTGGATGCAATTACCACCACTGAAAATCTAGCTTCTGCCAACAGCAAAGCATCTCTTGCGTGTTGCTTCTCACATAACATCTGCTGCCAAGGCTTGCATTGCCGCCTTCCTGGGAACCTTCCAACCTGTCAGTCTGAGTGAAAACAGCAGACAGGCAGGCAATGAGTTCTCTCAGTTGGAAAGACATTTCCAATTTCCATCCCATTCAGTGGAGCCTCAGGAAAAGCTGAACCCTCCCCACTCCCAGAACTACCATATGGACAGCCCAGAGCTATGCCAGGTATTTCAGAACTAGAAACGGCTCCTCTCCCTGCTGGCTGGCAAGCTGGGGAGATGCAAGATGAATCATTGCTAAGATAAAAACAAAGCAGATTTATTTTCCTGACAAACAAGTTGCTGTTGCATTTCCTAACTGGGTTGGTAGGATTAGTTTTACAGTGACATTTCTGTACCAGTATAGACTTTAAGATGTTTAAGATGCAGTAAGCTTTTTCCTCCAACGTGTTCTCTGCTAAAGCATTGAGAAAGATTTTCATCCAGGGCCCGACAGCTACTTGTATCAGGCACGGTGACGGATATGCCCGAATTTGATCGCATTCCAGATTAAAGGAGTTGCTTTTGCCTTCAAGGGGTACAGACGAGCTCTGAGCTACAACAGACTGAGACCTTATGTATCCTCAAATGCATGCCCAGGGGCGGGATAATATAGACAGCAGGAGTCAAGATGACAGCCAACACTGTGCTCACCAGATGGGTTCAGGTTTGCTTTCCCTCTCCTTTGGCATGCAAGATCGAGTTTAGGAAGCCTCACTCCAAGCACACAATACATCTCACTACAGTTCCCCAATAGTCTCAAGGAACTGGTATTTCTAGAAAATAACCGAGATGTCCACAGCAAGGTATTGCATCATTAAAAGAACATTGGTTTCATGCTATCATATCTGGAATAAAAAAAAAAAGCCAAAACCCCAAAACATACTCCCTTCCTCAAACTTCTCAAAAAACATTAGGCAAAGCAAAAAAACTACAGAAAGCACAATTTTGGCTGTCCCTTGACCTTCTTAAATGGGAACTGGCTATTCTGGTCTCAAATGTGTGGCAGACAAGGAGGGAACTAGGTCACGTCCCCTTGCTGCATCCCCTGAGCCTTTAAGATCCTCATGATGTTTTTATACTATTGATCTGGTGTCCCTGCCCGTCTGCAGCACAGAACCTGCCAGGCTCTCTGGGAAGGACAGCAGCCTGTAATAAAATCTGCCTTAAAATGAGATAAAGAGAACAGAAAAAGATACTGGCAGGGATCAAAGAGTTTGACCCTCAGAGACTAAAAAGGGAGAGAATTGGCTGACTGTTTTCAGGCAAGGTCTGAGAGAGAAAGTGAAAAGGCTTACTTTCTGCCTTACCTCAGCAGAGCAGAGAGGAAAAGCTCTATTTCTCCCCCTACACAACAAAATTATATGAGCTGGCAGGAGCTGCAGGCCTGGGGCTTCAATACCCTACCTTTATTACAGGACAAGTAGAAATTTAATTCACTCTGCATAGTACAGCCCATGTGGCTTCCTTGCATATGAGTATTTTAGCCTCATTTCCAGGGCTTAGGATTTAGAAATCCAGTGCAACTTAAATCTCAGGGAGAAGGAGAGAAAAAAAAATATTTACCTAAATCCTATTTTATCTTATGGTTCCCTCCTCTGCCTCCCCATCTGGCCCTTGGGGGTGTTTTGCAGATGCACAGAGAATATTGTCTGTGCCTTTGGGAAGAAGCAAAGAAGAAAACCCTCCCAGAGACCAGGCTCATATCACATCCTCAGCTCAGGGCCCTGTGCCTAAGTGAGTAAGCTGCCATAAAACAAACCTGGGACCATTTGCTGGCTACGCCTCTAGCCTGGGGCACAGCTGCCAGCTCAGGCATTTAGGAAGGATGCTGACAGAGACATACATCTGCACTTTAAGAGTCGGGGATGTTCTGACTTCAAAGTCTGTCAATTGTTTCACCCAAGCCAGGAACAGCCCCAGTTCAGCAGTGTCAATCCCAGTTCCAGCTAACAGCCCTTTATAAAAAAGACAACGGGCTCTATTCTTCTGGGTGCATGGGTTTGCCGTACTCATGCACATGCCTCGCAGCAACTCTCAGCCAGCTTTAATGCAATCGTTTCCCCTGAAGGAGAACTGACCAAATATTAACAGCCAGCACACACGCCGGGGAGTCCGTCCAACTCAGGAAACAGGAGCTTCTCTGTCTGCCTCGTTTTTGTGACATGGCAAGAAAGGACTCCGAGCCTTCCCCGCTCCCCACAGTTCACTGGGTCACACAGAGCATCCCAGCTAATAGGAAAAGCAGGATCAAGACAGTGGAAAGTTGTACCAAAAACGTGCAGAGAAGTACCTGGCACTCCAGAAGCTTGGAGTTTCTCTATTTTTTATCCTTAACATTTAATCACGGCAAGTTGCCTTTTTTTTTTTTTAAAGCCAAAACTGAAACGTGAACGTTTCACCAGCCCACATCCATTTGTGCTTAAAGCCATTAACCACAAAGTAGTAAGACAAAACAGATTAGGAAGATGGGGGCTACTAACTAACGTTGGTACTCTCCCATTTTGTAGCTGCAAAGTAAAGGGGACAGCAGAGGGTTTGTTTCAGTTAATTTCACAGACAAGTGAGAAACAATCAATTAACTGTGAACACTGAGGACGTTGAATTACTGCAGAGTATTTTAAAAAGCCTGCGGAAGACTCTGATGAGGAAAGAGTTGATGGAAACATTTAGTGCATATCTTTGGTGTCAGCAGAAAGAAAACATGTTGTTTTCTGCTTCCTTAAACTTTATTTCATTTTCTGGAGATAAGGATCTTTTCCCTTTTATTTCTTCAACACGAATGTGCAGATACGTACTCCCCCACCCATTACTAAGTCACGTGGAATACGAGAAATCCTCCTCCAGAAGGGTGTCTGTCCTTGTCAGGACATGAATTTCCAACCCCAACAGGGCTACACAATGATTTGTTATTGTAATGCTTGCGTGTGATGCATTACTTCAGGTGTTCAGTTCTGGTATCCATTTCCAATTCTTTCTAACAATATTGTTCACAAAGGAGAACAAACAAACAAAAAAGCCATTTACAGAGGCTTTTGCAATCAGATGATACAAAATGGGATGGAAAATATGGGTCAACTCCTGTGTCTGGAAAAAAAAATGCAAATAGCATCCCCTCAATAATCACAGAATGGTTTCGGTTGGAAGGGACCTTAAAGATCATGTAGTTCCAACCCCCCTAATCGTTACCCGGTGGCAATCTCAGCGCTGTACTCACCGCGATCAGGATCTGGAAGGAGCTGTGCATGACCTCGATGTACCGATACTCCAGGGCACAGCCTATCACAGAGATGTAGGAGTGACTATCCAGCCCTTTGATGCCAGACATGGAAGCCTCCTTCCTTACACACCCAGGCCCATTTTCACTCCACCAGGATTGGTGCCGGGAGATGTTGAACGTCAAGAGTTCACTGTCCTAAAGGGAAAAGTGTCAAAGAGATCTCAGTTTACAAGTGTCTGATATGATGGAGGCTACATTGAATCAATGGGAAACCTAAAGTTCCTGAGATCCCCACCCTCAAAAATGCTAGCAGAGATCAAAATACATTTGCTTTATATTCCTTATTAAAAAGTATTTCACAGACAGTCTTCTGTGGTGGGAAGCATTTCTGAGGCAGTCCTGCAGCACTCCAACAAAGCTATTTCACCACCACGTTGCACATTTTTGAAGCAGGTCTGAGCAGCTTCTAAAGCAGAAAGACAGTTTCTAGGCTGCAGCCCCAAGAATACTTTGCTACTGGTATTCTGCACCCAGAAAAGAACCCTCAAATTATGGGTTTGGGGGATTAACCTTGCAAATCTAGAAGAAAAGGTTAAACAAGGCAGCACAACGCATCCTGTCACAGAACCATGTGTTCTGGGAACACTCTTCCCAGCACAGAGAACGGAGAAATATGAACTTCATTACCCCAAAGTAAGTTTCAAAACCCGACAGATCTTCCTCTGTTACGAGCTTTTAACGTGTCTAACAAGTTCCTTTACCATTTTTGTCTGATTTTCTTCCACAATCTTCACAAAAAGTGCATCTATGTCTTCTGTTGACCTTACTCACTGTCAGCTGAGCTGACCTCACCGTGATGATGCAAACACTTCCCCAGCAATTCCTTATCATCTCTACCCCAAGAGAGGCTTTTTTTTTTCCTTCTCTCATCTTTCCTCGTTCAATAACATAAACCATTCCATTGCGGGCACGAGTTACACTATTTACAGTGAAGCAGGAGCTTCATATGGAACTGAGAACTCATTTAAAAGTGCAACACTTCCCTCACACTTGAGAAAAGAGCGGTAATTGGTGGAGTACCCGGGAGAGCTTTGGGATTTTGAGTTGATGGGACATGGCAAAATCCTCCCTGCAGATGGTAAAAGCCAAACTTGGAACTGGCTGAATGAACTCATCACTTCCCAGAGGAGTGCTAAGTGCTGGGCGCCCCAGCAGCCCCCTCAAGTCACTTTGATATGGAATCAGCTCCTTTCTACCACAAAACAGAGCAAGGGATTGGGAGTTTTATTTTGAAGGACAGATTATAAAATGAATCAGGCAGAGAATCTGTGTCTCTAAAGGGTAGAAATAGCCACTGGATACACACACACACCCCTCACCTAACCATTACTAGAAGTTTTAGCACCTATCCATACACTGCTTCACATTGCACGTGCCAGGGTCCTACACAGTCCCTGTAGGAAAGAAGCAGCTCCCAGAAGAGCAGCAGAGCTTGGGGTATTTACACTTCCCAACATAGGAAACCTCACGTGGCAGCTCCTTCACCTCAGCTCCCTGTAGAGTCGTAGGGAGAAAAACAGATTCAGGGCAGCTCATCCAAGTTCCTGCTCTGAATTACCCTCTGGAGAGAGGAGTTGTCTCTGCTGCCAGTACAGGGAGGCTGGCCAGGCAGTCCTGCAGATCCACTTCTCTGTGTCTGTGTTTGTATCCAGGGGCAAACTTGAGTTACAAGGGCAGAAAATTTAAATGCCAGCCAGAAAACCTGCGACTAGAAAACCAACTGCCCCGCTATGCGCGTTGTGTAGGTACCCTCCACTCAGAAACAGTCTGCAGAGCTGTTATTAAAATATGCTGCAGGAAGCACATGTTAAGAAATGTGGACAATTAAGTGAGAAGACAGCTGCCAAACTCCTGACATAATCACCACAACAGATGGGATGTGCTTTACCGTCGATGGAGGAGGGCATGGAGATGGAGGATGGCGCCAGCGTGCGAAAGCAGCCTGAATAGCCCAGACAATAGGGAAAACTCTATTAACGGTTGGGAGTTTAGAGGGAGCTGTCTGCATTTTAAAGGCTACAGGGAGTAATTATTAGATTGGCAGCTATGGGATAACGCACACAGCACGAGGTTCTGTGCTAGCTTCATTTCTAGAGTCAGTTTTCTTTTCCAGCTTCTCCCAGTTTTGGCACAAGTCTTTGGCTTGCTCCCTCTGCTGGGCACTGCTCTTCCGTGGCCCACAGCCATCCCACATACCCAACACATCTTTTCTGCAAAGCTCGTTCTTTATCTCACAAGTTCACAGGTTCTGAGACACATGGATCTTCCCCAGCAAAAGCTTTTCCTCCTGGAGACAGCCAGCCCTCCGAACTCCCATGCTCTCCTCCTTCTCACAAGCCACTTGGGTTAGGGAAGGAAAGAATCATGTTTTTCCAACAAAAAGACTCAATTCCTGCTTCTTTGCCTGGGGCTTCCCCCCATTAGCAGAGAAACAAAGCTGTTCCACAGGGCACCACAGGATCTACTCTTAACCTTGGTCCCCAGGGCTTCCCTCTCCCAGCTCACAGATGGTGCCTTCCCAGACCTTCTGCCTCACTGATGCGAAGAGCCCCTTCCGAGCCTGCTCCGCTCCTTACGGAGGCATCTATGTGTGTTTGGCAAAGTAAGAAACAGGCTGCTTCCCTTCTCGAGTCTCCCTTTTGGCAGTCCTCAGAGAATTGGCTCTGGTTTAACTTTGCTGCAGAAGCTGAACTTGCTTGTGAATAAAGCCTGAAAAAACAGAACAAGTGCTGGGCTGGAGGTAGGCAGGTGGAGGAACAGTAGGTCCTACACAGCACTCACTGCTTTTTGCCCATAATCATGCTCCAACTCTGCCAAAAAAATTATTATAATACTCCAGTTAAGAGCAGATTGGAAAAACCTGAGCACATCTGGATTCTAAAAGCACCACAATGACTCGTACACAGGAGCCATCCCTCTCGCAGATGTAAAATGAAGACTGATGGCATGCTGGAGTTACGGATGTCCTCACGTTCACTGAGACACCTTTCTGAGCAAGTATCTGTCTGGAGCACCGCAGGGCACGAGGGCAGCATCAATGGAAGGGTCTCAACATCCAAAGTACTAACCTTCCTTTAGTTGTGTCCCTGGCTGGGTGTCCTTGGAGGATACCTGTGCTGATGGGACACAATAGAAGAGCATGCAAGAAAAATAATCACTTAATTGACCTCCAGTTGCTCAGTGCTTGCTGGGAGACTTGGAAAACCACCCCAGGATGTCCCTGCGGTTTGCCAGCTTCATTTGTGAGGAGATGCTTGAAGAAGTGGAACTATGAAATAGGAACAGAACACTAAAATCAGGAGAAAAGAACCAGTTCTGAGCAAGTTGGGGGGAACAGCTGTTCCCCAAAACCTTTCTGCCAATGCATTTGAAGTCTAAACACACTGAAATGCTCCCAAAAGCAGTACACAGGTGGGAAGATGTTAATCAGCCCCAGAAGTGAGGAAGCCCTGCTGTAGGGAGAGACGGGGATCTGTGTGTAACCACACTCCCCCTTGTTTCGTGACTGGCTGCTATTTAAAGGGCTATTGCTACCTCTTTAACCTTCAGCCTGAGGAGAAAAATGAGCAAAGAGTGACACGAGCTCCTTCTCGGGAGCATGTTGAAGGCCAGCCAAAAAAAAAATAAATCACATCTCACTCTGAACTGCTGTAGCACCTGGTTGCCATCCATTTGCCACCAGCGTGAGGAGGAAGGCAACAGCACTGAAACTGTAGTACCTACATTTTACACTCTTTTTTTCCCTTTCCCAGCCTCGCCCCAGCATGTCCCATGGGGAAGCTCACACCTACCTCTGACACCCACAGAGCCAGCTGTGTTCCTTTTCTAAAACAGCTTTCTGAAAGCTGTTCTGAAATTATTTTCTAAGGGACACTATCAGAAATGGCTTTATTTCTTGTTGTTATTAGCCTTCTGAACTGCCTCCCTCCAAATTTCCTTAATTAGCAGGCAAGCCAGCACTACAATGGCTCTGGAAACAAATTGAACCCTGTATGGGAGTCCCCAGAGCTTGACAGCAGAATAATATTAAATCTTTTCAGTTGGAAACATTTCTTATCAAAATAGGAAATAAAATGTTTATCTTTTAGTCATGTGTGCTGAATAGCTGTATCAGCCCGAGACGAGAGAGAAGCACTTTTATTGTCTCTCAGCCACAGCACTTAAAGGCCAGATCCCAGCCTTCCAGGTTCTAAATTTAGATGGAGTTGAGGGACAGTTGTAATTACACATGCACGGTATTTTTTTCCAGGTACAAAGTCATCCCAAGATGCCGTCCAGATTCTCTGGAATACAAATAACCCCCCATCTGACTCATAAGGGCTGCTTCCATTTCAAGAGGAGATTTAGACCACCACAGCTCTGGATTCAGATCAAAGCACTGGGTAGACAAGAGAGAATAGAAAGAAAGGGCAAAAAAAAGTCACCATTCCAAGATGAATAATTCCAGAGGGGAAAGACAAAAGAATACATTGAAATACACAACAGCGATTCCTCAAACCTCTCCGACTGTTTCTCAAGTACATGATGAGGAGTCAATCAGCACGGCAGCTGGACAGACAGATGCTCATATGTCTTACCAGCAGGATTTTAATAATTAACTCAGACTGGGGGGTTGCGGGAGGGACTGTTTCACACTCGACTAGAGAGGGAGCAGCTTAATGTGTTATTTCAAGCACAGCCTAGAAACTTCAGAGATTGCTCCCAACGATCCACCTCACCAAACGGCCAGATGGACAAAGAGAAAAAAAAGAGGGAGACAGAACAGGAAGAGACCGGAGGAGGAGGAAAAACGGCAATCTGGAGATTCAGCTGTCAGCCCCACCACGGAGCAAGGGTACAGCACCTTCGGAGAGGCTGCTTTCCACCCCCCCCAGATGCTGCAAGTGTGCTCAGAGCTGCGAGCGGAGCAAGCGGCAAACGCTGCCAAAAGCCGCCCGGAGGCACATCACCATCTCGCCGCCAGTGCCGAGAGGCAACCCTTCAAATCCAGATTGCTCTCTCTCTCTTGCCTGCTCACTGGCAAAGCGCTTACAGAAAGGCTGGCATGGGCTACACGCTCGGGGAGGCCCTTGCAGCAACGAGGGAAGTGCTTTCTTGGACACTTCTGCTCATCCGTTTGTGTGTGGCCACCTAACGAAGTTCTGCTCTGCCATATTTCGCACGCTTGTTCCTACGGAGAAAAGATTGCAAGATTAAAAAAGGTTTAGAGGATAGAAATATAGAAACCAGGCCAGTTTAGCTCTTTCAAGAAGTAGAGGATAGAGTCACAGAGCAGGAAAGAGAATTTTCCTTTTGGAAAAGAAATAATTCAAGGTGTTATAACTAGTGGCTAGGAAGTAGATTATTAGTAAGTAGTTACAACTACCCTGAGCAGGGCAGACCAGAACAGCCATTCTTAAGGTTTCCTTGGCCAGGAGACAGCAAGCACTGCTGGAGGAAGAGCACTTTAGGGAATGATGTGAAACAGAGGAGGAAGGAGAGGGTGAGAAGTGGTGGGGCGGACAGACAACCCAATGGAGAAAAGAGTCAGTGGAGAAGCAATTGCTTGGGAAAGGAGAGCAGACAGCCAGCCCTCAAACTGCAGTTCAACCACCATGTGCCTACCAACCCATATTCTACTGACAACAGCATTTACAACTAAGAGATAGTCTCTTAACCCCTTTGTCAGATTCCTCATGGGCTGACACAGGACCTTACCTCCCAGACCCCACAGCTGTGATGCTCCTGATTTCTGTTCTCTGGCACAAGAGCCAATACCCATGCTCACCTCAGCCTCACAGCAGCTCCCTCACCAATGGGAGGTCAGATCTTGCTACCAGAGCCCAAGGAATCATTTGCAATAAGCACACGTAACCATTTCCTCATTTTTCCAGTTCTTCAGGATTTCCTAAACTTGTTACAGCAGAAACACTTGGATCCTTTCCCCGCCTTTTTCACCCCACCTGCATTATCACCTCTCTTAGTTACACTGGGCTGTCATTACCAGCCACCAAGTTAATAAACTCCATTCTTTCTAACTCACTGCCCTTTCTACATTTTGTCATTATAAATTAGCTGGCTGCTGACAGAGATCTCCTTGGCTGGCTGCCCTCCTCAGGACCTCTGAGGGGCTGGCAGGAACTACTATCCCACTCCCCAGCTTTCTCCCACAGCCTTGCCAGGAGAGGAAACAGCACCTGAAGACCTTCCTCAGAGATATCAACCCCTTGAGGGACTTGCACAGGAACAGCCCCATCTGAAAAACTCCCCAGCACGTTCATGCTTAGTCTAGTAGTTAATGGAAGTTAGTGTTTACCTGACCAGCTCCATCAGCCTCACTCCACCAAAGCTCTTCTTCTAATATTTGCAGTCTACCTGCTTGCTGCCAGGCTAATTGCAGGCTTTGACTTTGACTTAGTAGGAACTGAAGGACAGCTTCCTCCCAAGGGCACACAGAGGTACCTGCTCCTCTGCAGCACCCCCAGCTGATTCTTCCCTTGCCCCCTCCAAGAGCCCATCCAACACTTGCTCATCCAAGCACAGGTGTCCTTCTGGGACCTGATCCCAAGACGGAGATCAATAAGACTTAGCAGATGTCAGCTGGCTTTGGATCAGGTTCCTAGAGAAGCAGTGGGACACCAACACTGCTCCCGAGTCCAGCCTCCAGAACACCACACCGTCCTACAGAGACCTGAACTCCCGTTTCAGCTTCTCTTCTTATGTGGAAGCGAGGGTTTGTTTGGCCATTACAGAAACCCAAATAACTTCAGTTAGAGGGGAGAAGGCAGGTGGAAAGCAGCATCGTGAGTTTTTCTTACAAGAAAGCCTCTTTAAAATGAAGTTAACACTTTAAGAACAGAGGGAAGGCTGTAAAGGAATTTACCACTAAACAAGCACAGGTAGTCTTTGTTTTGCCATCAAACTATAAATGGCCTTCCAGTACCTAAAGGAGGCTACAGAAGACATGGGGAGGGACTCTTTATCAGGGAGTAGAGCCATAGGACGAAAGAGAATGGTTTTAAATTGAAAGAGGAGAGATTTAGATTAGATACTAGAAAGAAATTCTTTGGTGTGAGGGTGGTGAGACCCTGGAACAGGTTGCCCAGAGAAGCTGTGGCTGCCCCATCCCT
>JAOQGH010000005.1:3239055-3255591 GCA_025769975.1 Gallinago jamesoni
TGGGGCTTGGAGCAACCTGCTCTGGTGGGAGGTGTCCCTGCCCAGGGCAGGGGGGGTTGGAGCTGGATGATCTTTAAAGTCTCTTCCAACCCAACCATTCTCTGATTCTATAAGGCCCCTGCTCTCCCCTTTCCTTGAGGGTCCCTCTCCCCCTGCTCCCCCCCAGCTCCTCGAAGCACATTGCCCTGGGAGCTCCAGCAGCTGATCCCTTTAATTAGGTCACCAATAGATCACGCGTAAAACACTCGCACCAGCCAGATCCTCTGGGGGAAAAACACTCAAGCTCTGCCACCGGGGTAAAAGCCTGAGAGAGGAAGGATGCCAAAGCTGAAATAAATAACTCTTCAAAACTTTGTCTGCAGGAGCCCCGTTTCCAGTTCCTGCTCCGCACCCCGCTCGCCGACGCTGTGGCTAAGTGGTAGTGCTGCTTTAATTTCCCCTTGCTCCTGCTGCAATGCCAGATTGCTTGGATATTCGTAAACAGGAGGAGTTTAATGAAAATTATAATTAGAGCCCTGCGGTGCTCTTGCAGGTCGCCTTTACCCTGGGCTGCCTATTTACATCACAAATCAGGCTGGTGTCACTGCCGAGTCTGCAGCGAGAGAGGAGAATTCATTAAAAGGGAAGCGCGGGGTGGGTGAGAAATAGGGGAGAAAGAAAATGATATTGTTCTTATTAATAATCCAGGGAAATGGGGATCTGCCCATGTCTCTGCTCCTAGAAGGAAAGCCCGTTCGTAACCCCCCTGCAGCGGGAGGGGGCAGAGCACAGGCACCCAGAAACTTCCACTGGGAATTGCAGCACAATCGGACCCTTCTTCACAGGGCAACTGTTTCTCGTGGAAAGCAAAGTGGTGACGGAGACTTTCTCTCCCCCACGAGGACACAGAGAAGTGCTCTTAGCACTTCTGCTCCCTCATACCGAGCCGTGAAGTTCGGGGCAGAGGGGGGGTCAGGGAGGGATGAGATGTGAAGCCAAAGGGATGCGTTTCCCATGGTTTTACAGCTTCCCTTTTCCACCTGCCAGCAGCTCCGACGCTTTTTGCCAGCAGCTCCAAAGCCACGATGCTGTTTGCCCCACCGTAACGCCCTGAGCAGCAGCTCCTGGAGGGAGAGAGAAGCCCCCGTTCAGTCAAGCGCTGGAGCATCTGCTGACCCGAGGCACGGCTTACGTCCAGCTGCAGACTCTCTAGAACCTGGGCCTGATGGAGCAGGAGGGAAGATCCCATGGGAACAACAAGGAGGCATCTGGGCATCAACACCCTGACACACAGCCTGGGTCTCACAGGGCAGCAGACACCCCAAATACGGAGCAGTCTGCTGGGCTTGATTCTGCTGCCATGCCTTCCACCAAAGCCCTCCCTCGCACGGTTGTTAACTCTCTTCCCATCTGTACAGGGGAATAAGAAACAACACCTGCATTTTCCACAGCGGGTAGCTGGAGACCCGGGTTGTATTTGTAAAAAGCTTCTTTAATATTTCATACTAATCACCCCACATCAGCAGGAACCGCACCAGCGATGCGATGCTGTGTTTATGGAAGCCCACCTGCTCGTAAAAAGAGGTGGCATTTCACCCTGGGGACCTCCCTGTGCCCGTCGCAGCCCCAGCCCCCTCACCTCTCCCATCGCTCTCCAAATGGAGAGGGAAACCCCCCCTGCTCCCCTGCCTGCATCCCCCCACATCCAGCCAAACTGTTGATGCTCCAACCGAATCCCAGCCCTGCCCGGCAAAGGATGCCCAGCGACTCCACCTGCCAGCCCCCCCCGCTGCTGCTGGGCTCAGTTATTAATCTTCCCTTGCCCTCGGCGGCCGGAGGACGTAACTTTGGTCTAATAAACAGCTGGGAAGTCAGGACAGAGCAGATGAGCTAATACTGCAGAAGTGATTTGGTTTATATATCAAAACCAGCCCAGGAGACTTTCCTCCCCGCACGTCAGGGCGATCTCCACAAAGTTTTTCAGGAAAATCAGAAGCCTGAGGAGTTTGGCTGCAAATGGGCCAAATGATTTGCTTGTGTTTCAGACGTCCTGTCATCAATATAAAACGACCCGTTCTGTGACAGCCGAGTTTTAATCATCACTGGTAACACTCTGTTCTTCATGCTTTGCCAAAAAAAAACCACCCAACCTAATATAAAAAATGTCCTGATTTCAGGTAAAAAAAAAAAAAAGGACAAAAGAAAAATTTCCCTTGAAAAAACATGTAGCCATTTTTTTCAGATGAAAAACAAGTATCAGTGAAGAAATACTGACCCACTCTCCCCTAATGCATGTCCCAGGGAACTTCCAGACCTGTCATCACAGCAAGGAGTGAAAAAGAACTGGGAAGAAAACAGTGTTTTGGACATGAAAAACATTTAGCGACCCGGCTGCTGGTTCCAGTAAAACGCTTTTGACAGGAAGGGTTTTAAAGTGGCACAAACAGAAAAACAACTATTTTGTTACAAATGGGGGTTGTCAGAGGCTTTCGGGGCATTGCAGGAATTTTCCAGTAACCACAATCCCTATGAACAACTTCCCTTCTGCAAAGTGGCTACAAAATGAATCAGTCACTATTGACTTCCATCTTCTGACTGCTTCACTGGAAGAAAACCAGTTGTACTTAATTGATTAATTACCTTAGTCATTACAGGGAACAAACCTAGCTTCCCTTGCCTCCCTCAAGGCATGTAAACTAGGGATATTTCAGTTTTCCAGCCACTTCAGGAGGCAAAGCCAATTTTGTGCCACCCAAGATGACTTCTGAGCTGCCACCCGTGTCTCAGGAGCCCCCGGTCCTCTCGGCACGGCCCCGGCAGCGCGGTCCCCATCGCTCTGGGAGGCGAGGAAGGCTGACCTCCTCTTGGGCTTCTTCCTCGGCTGGAACCTCCCCGTGAAGATGACGGGCTGGGAAGCAGAGATTGGGCTCTATTTTTTTCTTAAGTCAATAAAAGCAGGAGAACAGAGCCACAAGAAGTGCTCAAACAAATGAACCAAGGAAATTCCTAAAGGGTGGAGATGCTGAAAAGTGTAGACACACGTTTGAGGCTGAGCATCAGCCTCTCTCTTCCCCGGGTTGATGAAGCAGCCTGGGAAGTGCAATCTGCTCTGGGAAGTCATTAAAGGGTAAGAGCTTGTCTCTGCCACAAACCCCACCGAGTGCTGGAAGTAAGTGCTGGGGGCGGAGAGCCTCGGGTTTAAAGCGTAGACGGAGCCGCGGTAGAAGTCACTAAACCCATATTTTTCTCATCCTCAGCATCCCCTGCACGGCTGTGTTTTCCTGCCGGACTTGAGTTCAACGGAACAAAAGATCCTCATTAGGGATTTATTAGCAATACAGTATCACGCTAAAAAAAAAAAAAAAAAAAGGCAAAAAAAAAGCTAAGGTTTAACAAGTTCTCTCTCCCACATGAATTAACGGCATTGACCCAACCACTTTTTGTGCAGCATCCCCTTTGTTTCTGCTCTTCAGCCCAAGCAGAGGATGAAACGAGACCCATGACGTTCCCTTCGATGGAGGGGAGCTGCTGCCTTTCCAACTGTGTAAATAAGGATTCGGTGCCTTTTAAAAAGCATTATTTTTAAAGGAAAGCCCTTTTGAGTGAGGGCTAGAATGGGGTTATTTTCCACATGACCAAGCGTCAATAGGGAAACGGCAGCCCAGTCCATGCTCTTATCGCCCTCCCCGAGTCACCCACTGGATAGATTTGTCACAAGGTGAAATAAGAGCGAGTCCTCAATTTATTATCATTTTCTACTTGTCCTCCTTAATGCAGTTCCTGCCAGGATGAGTTTGCTGTGGGAAAGTGGAATGAAACCAGGCCTTTCAGTTTGCTGCTAAATGGGACTGGGAGGAGGCTCTCGGAGAGGGGGGAGGGAGGGAGGGAAAAATCTTCCTCATTATAAAGGGAAAATGTGCAACGCAGAGTTTTCATCGGATGCTGCCCAGCCTCCCAATTAGGGTGCCCGAGACAAACAGTGGCGTTATTCTATGTAACTGTTTATCCCGTGTCACTCAGCCATTGTTTATTTTATGAGCATAATTTATCTCCGCCGTTGCGCTACCCAATTTGTTTGCATTTTCAGTCCAGTCGAGTGTCTCTTATTGTGCACGTCTTTTGGCCTCCCACCAACCCACTCTCCCATTAAGTTTCCGAGAGCGTCGCACAATGGCCAGGCCCCTCCTGCGCTCCCTTTTTATCGCATGACGTCGGCGTCCCCTTCGTTTCTGGGCTGCCCCTCCCCTGCTGACTCCCAGCTCCTGGAGGGCTCATGGTTTATTCAACAGCAAAGCCGAATTTTCTCTTTTCCTTCTCTTTTTCCCTTCCTCCCCCTTTATAAAATGGAGGCTGGTCAATGGGTGCCACTTTGGCAGCTCTGGAGAGCAGAGTCCACTGGAGGCAGATCTTTCAGCCCTCGTGTCCCCCCAGTGCAAGAGTTTGGTGACCCTGCAGGGACTCAACCCCAAACCTCAGGGCAGCAGCTCGCCCACAGGGCACTCATGAACCCTGGTGTCCCCTCCAGCCATGGAAGGGGACAAAGACTCGCCCTCTATTAGCTTAGTGTCACCAAAGCTTCACCCACACATGGCCCTGCTGCTGTCGCTCCCCTCGACGGCGCGAGACGATCCCTCACCCCTGGAATGATGGCATCTTCACCTTGTCCCTTCTCCAAACTTTCCAACCAGCTTCTTCAGCTCTTTTGATCTTCCTCCTTGCAGGTCTGCCTGCAGGGATTAGCTAAAATAGCAAAGTGCTGATCCCCCAAGCTCTATGGAAGCTCCAACCCTGGCCCCTACATTCAGTCATTTCAAGGAAGTTTAATCTGGCAAAACTGGGAGGTGAACTCCAGAGCAGCGCTAACAGTATCTGTGCATCACCTCTTCCATTGCAGAGAAGGAAGGCATCTTCCTTCTCATCGTAGCAGGCTCCAGCCTGCTGCTGCTTCTGGTGGGATCCGGCAGAGTCCCACCACGCTCTCAGCGTTACAGCTGAACACGGGATTTACTGCTGCATTCCCAGTGAGCCCGCCAGGGTTGTGTTCCCAGGATTTCTGCTAGAAAATCTGGCCAGTGTCTCACCCCCAAGCCCAAGCCTGAAATGCCCTTTGTTTGCAGGCTAGCGCCCAAAACGGGGAGCGGGGAACTCTACGTGGCCACGGGAGCCACCACAAGGGGAAAACTTGGCAGCCGCGAAACCTGGGTTACGACTCACGCCAGGAAAGCATCCTTTGGCTCCCAGAGCTGCAGAGTTTAGTGCCCCTCCACCTCCTGTCACTATGAGCTGCTTCAGAAATTCATCGCCCTTTAAGTGATTCACTCAAGTACCCATTCAGTCCCAGTTCATAGATGGCAGAGCCTTTATTACACGGCCATATATTTAGCACCGGAATAGTTCTCAGCGGTTGTAACGGCCCTGTCATCTAAGGAATAAAACAAAGAGCCATTATTCATCGGAAGGGAGACACAGTCTTTATTGTCTGAAGCCACGGCAGAGTTTTTATATCACTCTAACTATTCTTTCAGGCTGTCACACAACTCAGCTTTAAGCTGTTCCAGGGGCAGCCCTGGAAGCCCCAGAACGCTCCTGTAGCTCCTCATTGCCAACTTCCCAGCTCATCTTGTTTTAAACTGGCAGCAGGACTGGTTCCGAGCACACCAAGGGTGGCCAACAACTCAGGAAAGTTAACCTTTCCGGAAGAGCTTGAGACAGATGATAGTCTCTGGCTAGCCCAGGAGTAAAAGCCATGATGGGTTTTTTAAAGACAGGAGGAATTGCTCTGTAACTCCCTGAAGGGAGGGTGTAGAGAGGGGGGGGCGGTCTCATCTCCCAAGTCACAGGAGACAGGACAAGGGGAAATGGCCTCAAGTTGCTCCAGGGGAGGATTAGATTAGATATTAGGAAACATTTCTTCACCGAAAGGGTTCTGAAGCCTTGGAATGGGCTGCCCAGGGAAGGGGTTGAGGCACCATCCCTGGAGGTGTTCAAAAGACAGGTTGACATAGTCATTAGGAATATGGTTTAGTGATTTTTGTCAGAGTTAGGCTGATGGTAGGACTAGATGATCTTGGAGGTCTCTTCCAATCCAGATGATTCTATGATTCTAAGATTCTGAGCACGGCTGCAAGGGGCAATGGATGAGCACTCCTTTTGGGAGCTGGTTATACCCAGAAGATCTGGGTTTGGGCTCTGGCTTGTGGCAGAGTGTTGTGTAGGCCCCAAGAACACACCGAGGTGTGTGTGCCAGCTTCCTTACCTCACACCTGCAGCCCTCCCATGCCTTCTTGTGGCATCCTTGCTGGGTGTATGTCCAGCTTGTTGGGAGCTGGAGGAACCAGCCTGATTCTCTGGGTCTAGACACCTTGGGACTAATACTTTGAGACGTGCTTGGCATGAATGACCCACCCTCCACCCTGCCTGGCAGCTCCCTGAATTGTTCTGCATCTCTGGGAAAATCAGGTGAGGTTTTGGGCCAGGAGACCTCTTCTAACACGCGATTCTGTGGTGCAAATGAGCCCATGAAATGCAAACGAAGCAGCACCATTCACAGAACCAACGACCATCACCGTCTCCTGGGGCTTCTGAGAGTTTGGGAATCTGCCTGTGTGTCAGCACAAGGGCAGGAGGAAGAGCACAAAGAAGAGGTACCTGCAGAAGGTGCTGAGCAGGGACTCTCGCCAGATGTTTGCACAGCCCCGTCCTCCCCTTCAACGCCTCCCCTCAGAATAAGGAGATGGGAGACCTGAAGACCCAGAATCCTAAAAAGTGGCAGAGATTTGAAAACGCATTGCCCTTTCCCAGCTTGGTAATTTGTGTTAAGGCTGGCAATTGCATCTCCAAGCCCCCACGCTCCCTCTTCTCCACATGTTCGGAAAGCAAAGGGCACGTAACAGACGGAGAACTCCCCTCACACTTCTCCCGACACCCGCTCTCCTCCCTGCCGAGCAGCCAGCAGTCTCCCCGCCTAATTAGCCGAACTGTATTCTGCACATATTTTGCATTTCTGAGTAATTAGGATAATCAGATTTCTCCCTTAATTCTGTACATATACAACATAAGCAGGTGTATTGCCTTTCCCACAATGGCACCACAAAAGTGTGTTGTCTGCCGCAGCCGGGGTCGCCAGCCGCCTGTCAGAGCCCGTTCTCATCTCACACATGGAAATCTGCTGCTGAGGGATTACCAGTAGCCACGGGAAATTAGGAACTGGGGTCCATTTGGCCAAGTAGCCAGACATCCATGTGAGCTATCTGAACACACAGGCTTCAAATCTGGGCAGAGATCTGGCCATTCTCTTCACCGTTCTCCAGGGAAGAGCTGCAGGAGGAGCTCTTCTGCACTGCAGTTGAACAGGAGGTGTTTGATCCAGAACTTCAAAGGGGTGTTGGGTTCTGGAGAAGTGCGATAGTCCAACCAAGCCTGAGGATTCAGGTCTTGGTCATTCTCCACAAGGTTAATCAGCCTATGGACGGAGGCCTTATCTCTGTGAACCTGCTAGCTGGTAAACACATACTTGTGGTCTCTGCTGCTTTCAGGGTCTCTAAATGAAGGTCAAAGCCAGTCAGACCAGGCCAGCTCTTTCTTGTCCTGGGTCTTTGGTTCCGGAGGCACTTTTCCTCCAGTCAGCTTCACTCAATAGTTTCTTCTCAGGGAAGCAAAAAAGCTTTTTAAGTGCCCATGCCTACATCCTGGTTCTTGGAGCATTTGGATGCGGTACTTCCACCAAGTGGGACTATTTCCCTCCTAATGGAGTATCAAGGGTCCAGCATCTCTGAAAGGAGGAAAGTCACGCACTCCTGAGTATCTGGACCACAGCAGTAATAATAATGAAAGATCCTGCCACATGCCCTCCACAAGAAGACCACCTATCTGCTGAGGTCCATAGAGGGGAGAAGTTTGCTTGTAGACCTTAGAGTACAACCCAATCTACTCCCGACAAGAAGAAGCCATTTCTACTTGTAGTACTGTAGAAATAATGTCCAAACCTCCTAAGTAAGAAGAAATCTGAGTAAGGCTAGGATTTAGATTCCTCCTGATCTCCAGGTAGGTTAACCCTCCTGGTACTGAGACTGAGTTCTGGTTACTACAGAGGTAACTTCCACGTGGAGCTGAAGACAGACAGTGACAAACTGTTAATTGTGGTGAGGCTGTTTATCTGTGATGGATGAACACACCACACAGAGAGCTCCATGCAAGGTTACACTCAATATTTTATAAGTTCTGTGTGGGTAATAAAACGCTCCATCCCCCTTCTGTAGTGTCCTCTATCTCACCTTCCCTGCTCAGATGAAACGGTGCTGAGAGATGAACTATCTTCAGAGAACAGCACTTGGAAACTATAATTCAGCACCAGACGCTTTGATGGGTCCAAGGCTGTTGTCAGGGTCACCACAGACACAGGACAGGTCCCTGTTCCCCAGAGAGGGGTCACAGGAGGCATCTTCCCAGGCTTTGTGTATTCGCTGTAACTGTGTATTCATCTGAGCACCAGGATTCATTTTTTATTAAGTATATTTAGCTCTTAAGGAGAGGTTTAAGGAGAAGTGTAACCCAGCTGTCCTCAGTAATAGTCAATTCTTGTTCTTTATCATCTTGGAACAGGTCACTGGTTGCCCAAGTGCTCAGTAATGAAGGAGAGAGTCTGTCCTGTATCATTCTGACCTTCCATCCTTAGGTCAGCGATGTCCCAGGTCACTTGGGGATGGCACAATGACAGGGAAAGAGACTTGGAGAACTGGGCTGAGAAACCAGAACCTGTCTCAGAGCAATGCCCAGAGAAGCCCCATCCCTGGAGGGGTTCAAGGCCAGGTTGGAGGGGGCTTTGAGCAACCTGGTCTGGTGGGAGGTGTCCCTGCCCAGGGCAGGGGGGTTGGAATGAGATGATCTTTAAGGTCCCTTCCACCTCTAACCATTCTATGATTCTATAATGCCCTCTTGGACATGGGAGATCGAGCTCATGGGCAGCTCCGTGGGGTGGGCATGGAGTGAGTGGGACAAGGAGCCTGGGCTCACCTTGCTCCAGGCGTCCCATCTCCAGGGATCTCATCAGAGGGATCCTCAGCTGCATTTTTGTCTCCTTTGAGGGCGGTGCAACAGGGAGCACAAAGTCTGTGTGGTGAGGGGCTGCCCCAAAAAGTGCAGAAAGGGCATGAAGGCTGGATCTCCCCCCCACCCCCAGCACTCAACCCTCCCACCCCATCGCCGGGCAGTGGGACTGCCTGCTGCCAAAACGGGGCAACAACTGGTGCTCCCACACTTCTGGAAGCCAGGAGCCAGGTGGACATCTGTGTGCTTGCCCCAACCGTGCAGAAAAAATACCATGGTGGCCCTGGTTTTCTAGAGTTGTGAACATTGGATGAAAAAAAAAAAAAAGAGGCAAAAAAGGAAGGAAAGCAGATATTTTGCTGGCCTGAGAGAGTCGGGAGAGCAGGTGGGAAGCTGCCTGCAGGGCTGGGCACTCGCTGGAAGGTGGCAAAGGAAGCTGGCACAGCGACTCCTGACGCCTGTCTTCTCCAAGCAGGTGATGAAGACAAGCTGTTGCCTTGATTCCCACAGTATATTTTCATTAAGCAGTGGCAGATGGCAGCGGAGGTCACCGCTTCCACACCACCATCCTTCCAGCCGAAGGGTGTCAGGGAATCTGACACCTCAATTACTAAACCTGAGATTCACCCAAACAACCTCCAGGATGGAGGGAGATGGGGGATCAGAAAAGCTGCTCTCCCCGTTTCCACGAGTCCTCACCTTTGAGAGAAAACGGGGGACGAGCGCTTCCCTGATAAACAACAGATTTGTGTCTCACGTCCTGACAGAGAAGCAGCTGTGCTGAGAACAAGCCACAGACACCGGGAAAATGGCAATTAAGTCCTTGTGGAAATGAGACCAAAAAAGCATCCCTTGGAAAAGACAGTTGATGTTAAAGAGCTACAGCGAAGTCAAGGGAGGAGCTATTGACCTTGCCCCAGCAGAGACCTGCTGCTCGCTCCTCTCCAGGCTGGGAAACCTCAGAACATAAAGCAAAAGCAAATTTCTGTTCTTCACAAGGACTTTCAGACGTGGGCCCAGGGCTCCGCAAACCCAGGGAGAAGCCCAAGCAACATCACCATTGACTTTTCTGTGTTCAACCTGAAACACCAACCCGACACACTGGTGAGACTCCCCATCTCAGAGATTTCTGCCAGATATTTCAATCATTTCTGGTTTTTCCATCCTTATTATCACCACCTACTTTCCTATTATTAATTTAATACTACTGATTAAATAGTATTTATTTATAGTATTTACTAATACTAGTAAAACTATTAATCCTCGCTTTTTAAATCCCTACTATTATCCCTGGCAAGAAGAAGATGAAATAAGATTCTGACCCTTCCCAAAGCCCCGTAAAAAAATGAAGCAGAAGTCATTTATTCTTATTCTGAAATCTCATGAACTTTAAGGTAATATCATGACTCTGGAATGATCGTGAAATATCTGATGGGCAACTCTGCAGGGGCGTTTACTCATTGAGCTTCCTTCTACAACAAAAATACCAAAACCCACTGGTTTATGAGCAGATGAGTCAACTCACCAAGCACGACCCTGCAGCAACCCAAGCCTGTGCTTTCTCCTTGAGGATTTTCACCCTTAAACCCCAACATGAGCTGGGTTTGGGGGAGACATGATGATGTCAGGGATATTTAGAAGATGAGAATTTCCAGAATGCACAACTCCAAAGAAAAAAACCCAACACCAAGCCAACTTCTTCTTAGGGAGTTTTTTTAAACTTTTTTTTACAGAAGCTTGAAAACACTTCTGAAAAGTATAAAATATTTGGGGTTTGGCACAATAAACCCCCCTCCCATCATTTTCAGCAAATGTCGCTAAATGCCAGAGTGTTTTTCATTTTTTGCCCAGAAATGTCCTTTTTCTTTTTTCCCTCCTTGTGTTCTGGAAATGGGGAACGGGAGAAGATTGTACTGCCTTTGAGACAAAAGTTTCAACTTGGATGAAAACCCTTTTCCTATCAAACACAGAAACACAACCTGTGCAGTTCGGTGTGCTCCTCACATCTACTGCGGCCCAGGAGGAGGGGGGACAAAAGGGAACCCCACAAGCAGAAGGACATTGAATCACAAATTATCTGGGTTGGTTTTTTTTTTTAATAATAAAGAAAGGTTCAGTTCTACTGACCTCAAACCCAATGTTTTGCTAATGGAAAAGGGAATGCTACAGCTGGGGCACTTACTGCTTTGCTAGATCATACGCATTTTCCTAAGTGCTCAAAAAGCAACGGGCTATTCCAGGGTTTTCCTGGAGGAAAAGCGATCACAATCTGGCCTTTGTTATCCAGTTTGTTCTCCAAGAGTTTGTACTTGAGGGCCCCCGGAGCAGATTCTTGGAAAAGCTCCATTTTGCACCCCGGCCAAAATGATCTGAGTTTCCGTATATTATTAGCACACAATGGAGCAACGTCAGCTCAGGGCTGGCAGGCACCGCGCTCCCTTAACCCCACACCGGCCGGGGGGAGAGGTTCCCCATCGGGGGGGAAAACCACCTCTTTCTCTTCTTCCCCATCCCTGGTGCTCAGAGAGAGGAGAAAAGGGGAAGGCGAAGGAGGAGAGAGTGGCTGGAAGAAATCAGAGAGTGGTCGGACAAACATCCTGCGTCAGCCAAAATAAAGCCCTTGGTTGTCCGAGAGGAAGAGTTGACTTCAACACCACCCTGCCCCGGGCCGCTTTTTGGCTCGGCCTTTGCCAGATTTCATTCCTGGTCTGAATGCTCTCGATGGGTTTGGTTAGAGGACACAAAGAACCGTGGTTCCTGTGAGTCACCCGCAGTCTCCGCCACCGCGGTGGGAAACGTGGACGTGGGCAATATCTGCAACGGGGGCACATCTGAGACACAGACCCCAAAAGCTCCTCTTCCCTTGGGCTGAGCAGAAGCTTTGGGGCTTAGACCACTGTGCAACGGCAGTACCGACTCCAGCTGCTCAGGAAAAAGCAGAAAAAGAAAAAAAAAAAAAAGAAAAAAAAAAGAAAAATCCCATGCGAAAATTCAACTTTTTGTTAGAAAAGCTCCACAACTCCAAAATTAAAAATGTTTGCCAGCACAGCAAGCATTTGCCAGCACATTTTTGATTTTTTGCCAAAATATTCTGGCCAAAACTTGGGAGAAAAAACTCAGAATTGCCTATGGAAAGCAGATACTTCTCATGAAAATATTCATTTAGTCAAATCCCCAGGTTTCTACTGAAAGTCAGCTTCAGTGGAAAATGCTGACGAGCTCTATTATTGGCACAGCTTTAATTTTCCTTTGTCTGGAACAGACACGGAGAAGACAGCATCTGTCAAATGTAGTCTTTAGACTTATGTTAGTGTTCAGCCTGGAGTATTGTTGGAGGAAAGGTTCAAGCCATTGCGGTGCTGGGAGCTGTGCACACACAGGAGAGAAAGTCCCTGCCCTAGAGGGACTGTCATTCAAGCACAAACCAGGGAGGAGATAAACAGCTGGGGAGAGCACAAGGTAATTTTGGAGGGGTCCTGAGCATGGTGATGAGCACAGGGACACGGCACGTCCCCCTCCACCTGCTCTTGCCTCCGATGCTTTGTGCTGAGCCGAACCACAGCTGTGAGAGCTCTCGCATCCCCCAGGAGAGGCACCGAGCTGCCCCACCTCCGGAGGCGGCTGCAGAGGAGGGGAGAGATGGGTCCTGCTCTTCCCACCCTGTCTCCAGCTCAAAACATCCCTGGGATGGAGAGGAGAAAGCCAAGAAAGGCATCTCCACAACCCCCAAGTGCAGTAATCCTCCTTGCTCCTTACCCTGGGTAGGAAGATGCTCTACCAACCTCCCTCTTCATCCCATCGTGTCTGCCTATTTTAAATCATGCTTTTTTTTCAGGGGGTGGGAGGTGGGGGTGGCAGATCCTGCAATCCCACCTGCCTGGCTGCTACCCTCCCCTCCTGCCTTCACCCCCTGCGTGCTCTTCCTCGCTTTACGCCCCCATCAAACCGACACGACCGCTTCAGCTACAGGAGAAGAGTTAGAGAAGGATCTGTACTGGTTTCAAATAGTTTCCAGAGCTGGTCACCCCCTTCTGTAAGAGATTAAAAAGGCATTGCTGAGGAGGGAGTGAGGGAGAAAAAGAGTATGAGAAAATAAATAAATAAAGGTATATAGTTACTTTTGGTTAGTCTCAATATGCGGCCCCGTCCCAGGGCGCCTTGTTCTCCGCTCATTTGAAGTATTAGTCACTTTTTCCATTAGAAGCTCTTATTCTAGGGGGATTTATAATGTATCTGTAAAATTGTCTCCAGGCTTTGCTTGGCATCTGAGCTCTCAATCCACGGACAGAATGTAAAGAAACTCCAGTTGTTTGATTTATTGGGACAGGGCACGGGGAGGGAGGGAATTTTTCCATGCTCGGTGGAAATAAATTCGCACGGTGCCTTCAAGTGCACAATCACTTACTGCTCCAGAAAACACGGTGTTTGGGTGCAATCTCAGGCCGGCAGAGAGGACAGAAGCAAAACAATGACTTTTTCATGTTTCCTTGCCTGAGACCCAGCCCTGGTTTGCGGTTTCTCACCGTGACCCACCCAGGCCATGGTCCCGCTGGGTGGGACAGTCCCTGTCATACCCCTCGAGCTGGGAAACCCTGCCCTCGACAAACCCTTTTCAGCCCTGATTCCTACAAGGGACATTTCTAACCCTCTGTGGAGTCTTTCTTACAGGGTCCTGATTTTTTTCCTGGCGAGTCCCATGTCTCATTTAAGTTTTGCTCGTGTTTCTTAATATGGAACTGCCCAAAGTCTGGGTGGGATGAGCTGGGGCTGGCAAGGCATCATCAGCACCAGAATGGCAGAAGTGTTGGAGCAAAGTGAGGACTGGGACAACACCCTGGGGATGTACGAACCGGGCTACAAACACCCCATCACCTCGCTGATGGTCCTTCTCTATGGATGAGCTCCTCTGGAGGGTGGCCCTGGCCTGGGCCAATGCCCACCCAAACTTCAGCTGAAGAGGGGGATGGATAAGGATGAAGGGAAGGATTTAGGGCCAGAGCCCCACGCCGGGATTGGGGGGAGGGACCTGTCGGCAAAGCCAGAGCCTAACGTGGACGCTTCAAGGAAACAATAACCTAAAATTGGAACATGGCAAATTATTTATTCAAACTACAGCCTTCCCTCCTCCCTTGATTAACAAACCGCTGGGGAGCCAGCCCTGATTTTCTTCAGACGGAGGCAGACGCCTCTCCTCCTCCTCCTCCTCCTCCTCTATCTGCTCTACCAGCCCCCAGCCCGGGGGGGGGGACACATTGAAGATCTCGTTGGTATTCGCATTGTGTAGCAGCTCCTTCAACTCACACGTTGTTCTGCCCTCCGACTGGCAAACTTTTTCTTTGGGAACACACACTGCAATGATGAATATGTTTGTTTTCTGCCTTTTTTTTTTTCTTTCTTTTTTTTTTTTTTTTCCCCGGGGAAACATTTAGGCTGCCGCGTACAAACACTTCCCCACACGCTCGCTTGCGCCTAATAATAAAACAATCTCTGCGAAGCCTTGCAACTCACATTCCTAATCTGATTTGGGGGTTTTGTGGGGGAGTTTTGTGTTTCCATTCATCGTTTCTAAAAAGCCCTAGTGAAGCCCCGAGGAAGAGAAATGAGAAGGTGTGAAGAAGCAGAGGGGTGTGCTGCGAAAGGGCAGCGGGAGATCCCAGCACCGAAATCCTCTCCCCGTTTGAGGCAAAACCTCCACCGACCGTAGAGGGGCCAGGATTTCACCCCTGGGAGACTCCGGTAGTGGGAGACAGGGAGCTTGGCAGGGTAGAGGGAAGAGTGTGAAGGGTTCAAAGTATCAAATGAAGCAGAGCAGAGACACGGGGAGGAACAAAGGAACTTCACATGGTTATAATTTATTGATGATCTTGGCCTCATCCCTTCAGTGTTTTGTCTTAAGCCACCCTGAGCAGCAGCGAGTCCCGCGGGTCACACCGCCGCACCGGTGTGGAAGGGAGGTGATGATTTACAGACAAAGTTTGCTTAAAAATATAAAAAGAAATAAAAAATCAAAAAGCACCGGGCTGGATCTCACCCTCACCCAAGCCCTTGCTGGGAACTGGCCAGGATCTCCTGACCTCGCCCCCATCGGAGCGCGGCTCCAGGAATTCCCTCACCATAGTTCGCATTTTTCCAGCTCTACCAATTCACCCAGCAAGTGCCCTGGGAAATCGCTCCGGCTGAGGCATCCAAACTTGCTTAAGAATGAGCCAAACTGATTCTTTTCTTCGAGGAGGAGGGTCTTAAGGAAAATAAAATGCTGGGGGTTCTTTGTCCCTGTATCTTGGATACGAGCAAACTCCCACGCTTGTCAGAAATAAGAACAGCACCAGCAGCTCAAGGCTTTTTCTCTTATTCTTTTTTTTCTTTTTTTTTCTTTCTCTTCTCCAGTGTGTGTGAGAGTGTGCTTTAAAGCAGGATGACATAGTGATGGGTTTAAGAGACAGTGAGTGTTGAGGTGCCAATTTCCAACGTAATACGGGGTACGGCTTCTTTCTTCTGTGATCACGGGTGAAAAATCAAAAGAAATAATCCAGGAGACTAAATACACTCCCCGAGCCATTCAGCTCCCTCATACACATGCCCCGCGAGACGCTTTTGTGCAAGAACACCCCGCCGCTTCTACTCCACGTTTTGTTCAACCACGAGTCAAATCTTCCCTCCGCAGCTTCCGACCGTGCTCATCCTCAGAGTTACCAGCCTCGCCCCCTCGCCCTCTCCCCCTCTCCCCCTTCCACCCCAGGCTGATGGTTTATGTTGGAAAACCATCAGGTGCCCCCCCCTCTTTTTTTTTTTTCCCCTCTCCCACCTTCAGCAAAGTGCCCGCTTGCAGCCCCTTTTGGGGGAAATCCCACTGGGCTGTCACAGTCGACAACTCCCCCCCAAAAAACAAAGAGTTTCCCCAGCCTCAGCCCTTGGCACTCGCCTGCTGTTCCAGAGAAGGAAGCCTGCCCTTTCCTGCGGGCTGCTCATGCTCCAAAAATCAAGCAAATTTGGAAGAAGCAAATGAAATTAAAGCCCTAGATGCTGTCATTTCCTTTTTAAGGCTGGAGGAGCCCTGGAGCCTATTAGCTCTTGACAAGAAGGGGGACCCTCCAGATCCCGGCTGGATGCGCAGAGACTCGGGGGAACAACCAGACCTTTGTTTGTATCCCGTTATCCTGGAAGGCGGATGTCGCGGGGACGAGGGACCCGTGCCCACCAGGGACGGCACATCCCGCGCACGGGGGAGTTAATTCCTCAATAAATACAGGGATGTATTTATAAGCACGTTCCTGCCTAAGCGCTTCATCCCGGGGAGGTCGGGAATGATTCCTTCCAAGGCAGCCCAGGCGCCTCCCGTGGAGGGGAACGGGGGGGGGGGGGACGGGGGACACAGCTAAATTACAGCCGGACACCCAGAGGCTGAAGGTGCCGGTGGGTTCCGGCACCCAGAAAGTTTGATTTGCTTTGATTTGCTTTGATTTGCTTTGCAGCATCGCCCCCGAGCCCGCCAGGACTCCTTTGACGGAGTGA
>JAOQGH010000005.1:3258727-3273238 GCA_025769975.1 Gallinago jamesoni
ATAATTTCAAAGAGAAAGAATTAAAACTCCCAAAGAGCCTGATCCTGTGACCTTCATTTGCCTGACTTCTGGTCTGCGTTGGTAGAGCAGGAGGCCTGGACGCCTTTAAGCATCCATGTAGCCTCACTGGTTTTAGTGGGGCTACTCACGTGTTGGAAGTTGGACATTTTCTTCTCCACTGGCTGCGGACACCAGTGGAGTTGCATCAAGCTTGAGTCTCCTGACAAGAGGTTTGGGTTTTTGGTTGCCCTTTACTGGCCAATTAAAAAGTCTCCCACAGGCCCCCAGAAAACCCTTTCTTTCCATGAGATGAAATACCAACTTAGCTGAATTTGGACCCAAGTCAATAAACCACATAGATCCTAATTAGGTTTATTTAATTAGCAGGTGGATTAACAAGGCACCGTTGGATGAGGCAGAGGCTGCCAAAGCACAGTGCCATCATGGCACTACGCAGTGGCACTTGGCTCGGCATGGCCACAGCAGCCACCAGCATCTCCTTCTCCCTGTGCGAAGCCCTGACCCATCTGAATTCCTGCAGGAGCACTGCAGGGCCACACATCTACCCTGAGACTTCAACTCATAAAACCAACTAAAACTTTGAATTAAGCAAAAAAGGAAGAAAACCCAAATTGCTCAGTTTCCTGACTTTCCTTCTTCCTGGAAAATAACCTCGTTCTCAGCTTGTGATGGGCAAAATGTTGCTTTGAGAGTCCACTCGATGCCAAAAAGGATTTCTCCTGATTACGGGGTTCTGGATGGGGTCTGAGGGGTTCTCAGCAGGGACGTTGATCCCTGATGTGTGTACACAGAGCAAGGCAATCACAGGCAGCTCCATCCCTCTCCATCAGAGAGCCACCAGAAGACCGAGACAGGGGAATCAGTCAAGGGGTGATTATTGCAGTCCTCTGCAAATGCTGTGCTACGGGGATGTTTAAGATATCCTAGATGTTTCCTTTTTCCTCCTTTAATTCTTAAGGATTCCCCTTCACTTCAAGATCCTGATGCACTGGTCAAGTCCTGACTTCATGGCGGGGAGAGAGGGGGGATGAAATCCATTCGGGAATCATCCTCAGGTTCAGATGATGCTCCAGAGACTGAATGCCCCCATCCTCAGCCAGTGCTTGAATCAGGAACCTCCTCTCATCCAAATCTGATGTGCCAAGGGGATTGCATGGATCCAGCTGCACTGCTGGGGGAGTAACTGCAGCAATGGGACCTTGTTACCTGTTTCTGACTGATACATCCAAATTATTTCAAGAAGTCACAGGTTTACCTCAGAAGAAATCGAGAAACAAAGTTAGCACGCTTGAAACAAAGCAGCGGCATCTTTCTGCAGCTTGTTATCCCTCATATCTGCAGCCTCCTCGTTCTGACAGATCAAGATGAGCATTAGAGGCTAAAAGTATTAGCTGGGGACACGTCTCTTCACAGCCCAAACCCTGTAATTGTCACAGCTGCTGAAAGCTATAGATGGTCTTACATCCCATGACACACGTGGGGAGCATTATTCTGCTCAGCTCATTTACATTCACCTCCTCTCCATTTTAATAACCTCAGCTGGGTCGCGGTGCCTTTACAGATGTCTGATCAAATGCAGCGGTGTCAGAGCACTCCAGCCTTATCCATGCCACATCCAAAAGGCAAAATGTCCCTGTCCTGATGCTTTCTGGCCTTACGAGCTCCTCAGCCTGCCCACTGCCCTCCTCCAGGGCAGGCAGCAGCCTTCCCAAGGTAGCATTGTCACATCGTATTTCTCTCTCACAAATTAGAAGTAAAACCCCCTGCCAGTCGTCTGAGGGATGGACGGCAGCTTTGCCCTGCGCACAGCGGTGTCCCGCGGGGGACCCATTCGAAACGATCCATTGGAAAGTCTTCACCTAAGAGGTGGGTGAGCTGTGACACTTCCTGCCACAGGACGCTGCGGATGCTTAAAACACACACAGGGATAAATGGATCAGGATAAATCATCTTCCTGGGTGGGAGGAGGAAAGGGCAGGAGCCTCTGTCCTGTCTCCCCAAATGAGTAATTGGATGCAGTGACAGGACCTAACTGCTGGTGACCAGAGGTTGCCACCTTGGGCAGCCAAGTCTGGCTACAAGAACAGAATTTTGTGATATTCCCATGTGTCTCACTGAAGAATTTTTATGCAGAAAAGGCTTAACGAACCAGCTAGAAAGAGAGGGAGATCGTGGAAAAAAGGGCAAGGACTTCTGACCTTCTGATTTTAAACTTGCAATTTTTTAAATCTCCCATTACCCAGAGATAATAACTAGAGACTTATTACAGAGCTTAGCTGCTCTGGGATTGAAGCCAGCCGAGGCCAAGACTATCAACGCAGAGAGGTGGCAATAACACAGACGCGTCCTTCTTCTTCTCCTCCCCAAAGGGATCAGAGAGGCAGAGAAGCACAAACCAAGCAGCGCTGTAGTGGTACAGCCTCAGCAGGGGATGGCCAAGGGATGGCCAAAGGAACCACACTCTTCCCCTCCTTTTGCAGCCCAGTGAACACATTGCAGAGAAACACAGCCCTCTGAAATCAAAGCACAATGTTTTAAAAATTATTCTCATCGCTACACAAGAAAAGAAACAATCTCAATGACTTTTATGCTTTGAAATGGTTCCCCAGCAGCCCAGGGCGATCTGTAAAATTTATCAGAACTGGTGTGCAAGATCTGTCATTTTCTCTCTGATCCCTGTGAAGTCTTGGATGTTGTGGGGGGAGGAGGCTCCTAATCAGGCTTTTTGGCATTTCTACACCACCGTCTTCTACATTCCGCATTTGTAATGCCCTAATATTAACTTGCTGAGCTGCACAACAAATCCTCATCACTCTTTGATGAGCAAGTGGAGGATGGCAGAGGTGGAAGGCAGATGCACTAAGCTCTCGGTGTGTTCGGAATAATAGCAAGGGGAACAATTCGTCCACATCTGGCAGATACAGGTACCTTGTTCCCATGATCAAGGGCGTGTACGAGGGAAACGCGACTGGTATCGCTCCTCTCTTGGATCAAAGACACAGGCACCCACTTACCCCCACAGCGGGGTCAGGGTTCAAATTCACACTTTTACAGCTTTAATAAGACACCTTGACAATTCTGCCATAACATCCCACAAGCAGCCTTTCAAACAGTTCTTTTTCTACTTCGCTATGACTATAAAGGAAAGACACGGGGACAGAAACGCCCTGGAACCTGCCAGCGTTTTTGTTAGTCTGAGGAGGACGCCTTGCGCCACAGACCATCACCGTGATGGCTCAGCAGCACTAAAGATTCCAAAATTCCCAATCTGGCTTATTTACAACCTGGAGGTAGAGGACATGAAGCAACGACTGAACTATTTTGGGAAGAGGTGCTCAAATTAGGGTGATAGCAGTTCTAGGGACTGCTCATCGCTTTTTCCTGGGTTTTCTTGGGAAAACGGTGCAGGTGCTCTCAAAGGCCCAGCCTGGGGTTAAGAGGAGGGAGTGCTGGAAGGGTTAATTCCATCAGGGAAAGCGAGCTGTCACAGCTGACATCCCAGCATCTCAGCCCCATGCAATCTGAGTAGCTGGCACAATGGCAGCCACATTTCCAGCTGCAATTTCCCCAGGCAGTGTAACCAAGAAGTAATTCAAGGCAGCTGCCAAGGTCCCTGGGTATTGATACCAAGTGATTATTCAAGGTTTCCACGCAACAGTTGCATTTCTCAAATGATATACCAAAAAAAAATAAAGAGCCAAAAGGGTGAGAGAAGTCTCCAATTCAGGGTGCTCTCATTTAGACAAACTGTTTTCCTGTTTACTTAGGACTCATGTTTTCCTCTCAAATGATTCCAAACTTCCCCAAGCCCATTTAACGAGTCTCATGTGATACGGTGGAGAAGAAATCAATAGCAAGTTTCTTTTCGGAGAGTCTTTTGAAGGATACCTCCAGCAGGGCGTGCAGGAGTGTGTGGTGTCAGGAGTCTCCGTGTATAAGCGCTGCCCGGCGGGAGGTGGTGTGAAACGTGCAGTCAGGAGTTATTCCAACACACGCAGACACAAAGCAGAGCTACTTTTTCTGCCACATTTCCCGTGACACTCTTTCCAATCCCAGCCAGTGAGAGCTAATATGTATTAAGAAGTCAGCGGTGTCAGGTGCCACCAGGCTGAAGGAGCATTTTTTGCACACATTCACTTTAGAAAGAATTAATTGCCTTGGAAATAAGCCCCGTGAACCTGCCTCTCAGAGTTCAGCCTGAATATCCACAGACCCAGGCAGGGAACAGCACTTCCAGGCTCTTTCCCCCTGCCCGGCCCACGCTAGATGGCCACTTTGGTGGCTTTGATTGGCAATGACACAAGCTGTGATGTGACACACACATATCTGACATTAACACAAAATTAAAGCTGTGTGTATTAGGGGCTGCTTGTTAAAGAAAAGCTTTTGCTTTTCTGTTTGCTGTTCTAATATCAGAGGTAAGGCTTCCTGCTGTCTCATATGAAGACTTCCCAAATTTCGTCTCGTTCCTGAAATGAAAAAAAATAAAGTGCACAGGCAGAAGGTGTGATGAGGGTCTCTAAAAACAAGTAGCTGCTCAAGCTTTTCTTCAGCTCTAGCTCTGAAGTGGAGCAACATAATGAAAGGACGTGTCAGTCCTGATTGATAGCAGCGATGCAGGCATTAACATGCGCTCCCAGCTGCCCCGAGGAGTGGGCTCGGTGAGCTCAAATCAGAAGTGAATTTCCTATAAATATGCAGCGGAACGATGGGGGCTGATTACTCTCCTCATCTCGTCTGTGCTTTGAAGAGCTGGACACAAAACCCAGTGCTGGAGGCTGCGGCGTGTGATCCATAGCGCAGGCAGGACTCCTTCGTTTAGCTGTAGGACCAAACTCCTGCCCAAACCCCAGTCTGTCTTGCCTGACCACCAGCAGGACTGTACTGGTAATTAGATAGAGTCACAGATTTTCCCAGTGTCAAGTTAACTGAGGGAAAGTCTCAGAAAAGCCCTTAAACAAAGGTTTCTCAGCTAAAAAGGAAGGAGAAGCATTAAGCCTTGGAATGGGCTGCCCAGGGAAGTGGTTGAGGCACCATCCCTGGAGGGATTTAAAAGATGGGTTGACATAGTGCTTAGAGACATGGTTTAGTGATGGTTTTTCATCAGTTAGGTTGATGGTTGGACTAGATGATCTTAAAGGTCCCTTCCAACCCAGAAAATGCTATGATTCTAAGAGTCTATGATAAAGTAATATTCCTTTGCAAAATCAAAGGGAAGGGATTATTTTTTTCAGTGAATGTGGCATTTCCATAACTTACTGGCAATATTCAGCGTGGCTTGGTGAGGTTGCTATGCTGTGCCTGGTAAAACAATGAATATCGATAACCCTGAATGCTATAGTTAATGATAAATAAAGCTTATTTAGCGTGATATATAATAATAATAAAAATTAAACATGCAGTAACAACTGAGCTGATGTTTCATCCTGTGGCAGAAAATATTTCATATATTACTTTTCTAATAATTTTTTGGTGCGTGACATAACGTTAGTGGGAACGAGCTTCTGTCAAGACTTACAAAAATAAGATGCCCTCCGAAGTCACTCTCAGTTCTCAAACCCCTCAAGTTATAAATGTGGTTGAGTCTTTGGTGGCTCAGGTGACAACCTGCTTACCATTTACAGACACGTAGAAGTACCCCAAAAACTTCCAAGAAAAGGGTGTTATCACATTCCCATCAATTAACGAAACTCCCCACGGAGCTAAAAGGGCTGACTTCAGGGTTTTGTTATTAATTTGTACAGATCTAGTTACCAAAGTCATAAGTAATGACAAGGCAGAGCTTGAACGGTGACATTTATCATGCAAACAGGTTTACTCCTTGCTCCTCGCTCTTCAGATTTATTAAATAGATTTATCCAACAAAGGTATCTACGTTTCTTTTTGTTCCTCCTCCTCCCCCCGCCTCAATTTAAGTGTTGTGACACCCTGCACATTACTCTGATATAGTGGCTAATCTCAGGTGTGTTGGCAGAGAAAAAGGCAATAAAAATCCACGGCTGCTCAGTCCACGACAAGCGCTGTTAGTAGTGAGTACTGTATTCAGCTCACACAGGCATTAATAAACAAATCAAAATAGGGTTTTGTTGTTTCTCTTTTTCCCTTAATATCTGAAGAGTTACGAGGAATCTCTCCCAAACCCACACTCATGCTGTCAGCTATTCTAGAAGAGATTTTTTCAGGTATTGTTGTGGAATTTAAGTGGTAATGCCACCTCATTTATGTCAGGGACTGCAATATTTAATAGCCAAAATCAAGTCTTATTAATAAATTTGAAAGGGCTCAGGAAATCTGTAAAAGGCAAAAGTGGAAATGAATGCTCTTGGGTTTAAATCCTCTTCCAGAGACTATTTTTTTCACCTAAGAAGCCATCATTCACAATCATTCACTTCCAAGCAAAATTGCATACTAGGTAGGTTATCTTAGTAACCTTTTGCTTGCTATTAGTCTTCCTCACTACAATTATGATGCACATCTTTATGAAATCTTTGCAGAACTGGGCTCTAGTTCCTTTCTGTGGTCTCAAATCGGACTATTCTGTACATGTTTGACTATGTAGCCTTTTGTAGCCAAGTAAAATTATTTCTATCTCAAAATTCTCAACACTGAAAACAGCTCAAAGACACTGTGCCCGCCCTACATTTTATTATTTTATCCTGCGATTTGTTCCTTAACGTCACATTTCATATGTGCTTGACTGTGGGCATAACAATTATAACAATGGCAATTGTGCTAAAAATACTTGTAATTTAGTTTCAAGCTAGAATCAATTCATAGCCAGAGAAAGGGAAGCAGTAGGGAATACAATGCAGGGTGCCTTTGAAAATGTTGCTTGTTGGCATTATCTGTTTATCTTAGAATAGATATTTGTCACACATTGCAGACATGGGAAGAGAACTATGCACCCATCCCAAATTCCAGGAAGGGAGCAAAACAGCCTTGCCAGGGAATGGTGTGCATTTATTTACTTGCTGAGAAAGGCAAATATCTGTGGCTTCCCTTCGTTCCTACTGAAAACCAGATAGTCCCATCCTACAGCCTTCACTCATGGAGGTAAGTCTTTGCTGCTGACGGTGCCTTACAGGTTGAAGATAACTCCTAGTTCAGGGCAAAATGCAGCATTATTACTAACAGTGAAAACAGAAGGACTATTTTGTGCTTTTTTGACGATAGCTGTTCTGATCCCAGAAAGACAAAGCTGCCCCTGCGAGAGTTTGCTGCCCAGACTGAGCGTGAACACGCATGTTTGGGAAATTAAGACCAGGAGGGGCACCCGTCTCCCAGCCCTGCACCGCAACAGATGAAAATCGTTGCCCAACACTGCTCCCCTGAGGCTGCGAGAACAAGCATTGAACCTCCAATGCCAGACCTGCTGCACAACCACCACCGACACTGACCACTGCACTACCTACCAATTACACGGAAAAAACTAAGATTAATATTCTCATTAGACCCTTTAATGCAGCGCCTGTATAATGGGAACCTCGTTGCCCATTAGCCCATGTTTACCAGAAAATAATGGTGCTTATCAGAAGAGACCACTTTCTCCTTAGCTGGAAGAGCAAATTATTTAAGCTGAGTTTGCTTTATGTTTCGTAGCCCTCCTTCAGTCCTTCGTACACAGGCTCATTTAAGGGCCCATTATCTTCTCGTTGATGCAAAGGGGTGATGTATGTAGCTACCATTAATGGTAATGAAAATGGCTCCCGTTAATCTCCCATGCACTTATAGTAAGATAATAGCCTCCTTATTAAGTACGAGGGCCAGCCTAGGGGTTGCGCTGAAAACGAGCAGCATATTGCCTCTGTGGGATTCATGTGTAAATGGTAACGCATTGCTCCGTGTCTACAGTCCACGATTAAAAAGAAATTAGCGATAGCATAAACATGCCTCCAACCACCACAGAGCCGCTCCGGGCCCTCCTTCCATCCCATCTACTTTCTCCTTTGGAGAGTTACCTCTGGAGACCAATGGATGGAAATTGTCCTCTTGGCAATGTGTGTCTGCAGCCAAGAAGGCCAACCTCATCCTGGACCGTGTCAGAAGAAACATGGCCAGCAGGTCAAGGGAGGTGATTCTGCCCTTCTGCTCTGCTCTGGTGAGACCCCACCTGGAGAACTGTGTCCAGCTCTGGGGTCACCAACCTCAGAAGAACATGGAGCAAGGAGGGGAAGGCCACAAAGATGCTTCCAGGGCCGGAGCCCCTCTGCTGTTAGGACAGGCTGAGAGAGCTGGGGATGTTCACCTGGAGAAGAGAAGGCATGGGGGAGACCTTAGAGCCCCTTCCAGTCTCTCAAGGGGCTCCAGGAGAGATGGGGAGGGACTTGATGAGGGAGGGAAGCCATACGATGAGGGAAGATGGTTTGAAATTGGAAGAGGGGAGATTTAGGTGAGATATTAGAAAGAAATTCTTTGCTGTGAGGGAGTGAGATCCTGGCCCAGGTTGTCCAGAGAAGCCCCCATCCCTGGAGGGGGGCTCAAGGCCAGGCTGGACGTGGGGGGCTGGAGCAACCTGGTCTGGTGGGAGATGCCCCTGCCCAGGGCAGGGGCGGGGGGTTGGAACGGGATGATCTTTATGGCGTCTTCCAACTCTAACCATTTTACGATACTACCACACCAGGCCTGGGGCTTCAGGCCATGCCCCCCCACGAGACATAACTGACTGAAAAAGACGACGTAATTGTATTTAATTCAACTTTACGGGCAACATCCCCTCAGGGGATCCCTCTCGGGGGGCCGGGGGTTCGGCCGAGGCCCCCAACCACCGCGGCCTTGCTCCCCGCCCGGCCCTCAGCGGGTTAAGGCGGGCTCCCATGATGCCTCACGGCCCTGCAACGTCGCCGGCCGCGGCGGGGGCAGCGGCTGCGCCGTGAGGCGCCGGGCGGGACCGGCGCTGGCTGCCGCGTCAGGGACCGCCGGTGCGTTACCGGTTCCCTTCATCTTCCCCGCCCCCCCCCCTTTCCTTCTTTCCCTCCCTCCTTCCCTCTTTCGAGGCGGTTCGTCCCTCTCCCGTTTAGACCCAGCCCCACTTCTTCATCCCCCCACCCCGGGGCTGTCACACAGGACGGTCCCTGAGGGAAGGTGCCCAGTTGGCGTGGCAGAGGCCTGAACTTCTCATCACCGCCTTCCCCCCCTCCCCCCCATTTTATCTCTTTATTATTATTTTTTTTTTTTCCTAGAAAGGAGAGAGCGGTGTGCTGGCCGGGAGGCGGGCCATGTTCTGAGGGAGGCCTCCAGGACTCAAGCTTGGATCCGGACACCCGCAGGTGTGTGTGAAGAAATCGCCCTCCTCGTCCCCTCTGGAGCTCTGGGTAAGGCGGCTGTGCCTCTGCGTAGGCAGAACTGCGTGGCTTTAAAAGTATTCAACAGTCCGTGATAAACATTTCAAAGTGAACCTAGCCTTCTCCACGAAAGCGGGTTCACGTTTGGTTCACGGCGTTCCTTCAGCTGACGAGGCCTCTGTGGCTTTTCTGCCCTGGCCAGACCCATAGGGAGCCCTCAGGACCATGGTATCACACAGAACACGTCACCCCTGTAATCGTCATACACTCCTCGCAGGCTGGCTGTGTGAATTTGCTGCTACATCAGAGGAGCAAAGTCCTCTTACGCTCACTTCCACTTTCAGGTGGCACTTCTGCCTGTTTGCTTGGTTTTAGCAAGCGATAAATCTCTAATATGCAGACTCCTATCATGCATGTCTAGTTTTTGCTCTTGAAACAGATTGCCTGGGAAGTAAGACTCTGAGATTGGTCTGTGTGAAGCTGTCTGTTTCCACCTCGGAACCCTTAGTCAAAAATATTTATATTCTTCGGTGAAACCTTATTCCTATACTAAACATTTTCTTACCTCCCATGTTGATTACATCAGGTCAAAACAGTGCATGTTTATTTAAGGTGTCTGCACAGTTGTTGTTCCAGTATTTACTCCTGAAACTTAGAGTGGCCCTGTGACCAGTCAGCTCAGCTTCTGGATAGTAAATAATGATAATTTGATGACTTACAACTTTGAGGGCAAATAGAATTTAGGCACTCCTAAAGACATCACCTATTAGAAAGCTTAGAGTGTCTCTCTTTGTCCTTATCCCCCTTTCCTTTATTTCCACATAATTTAGTGGGGGAGAAAAAGGTGAGAAGCTTGTTGCACCTCCCTCTTTTCTTGGATGATGTGGCGTGGATGAAGCTCTGCCTTCCCACCACACAGATGTAGTGGTTTGGTCAGGGAACTTGGTGCTTCTGGACTGGGCATGTGTTCAGATTGCAGTTGGCCAAAGTCTTTCTTTTAAGAAGTTTTTATCAAAAAAAAAAAAAAAGCAGTTATGGCAGACATAAAGGCAATAGCTTCCTCTGTCATCTTGGAGTTGGAGATCTGAAACTCATACTGCATGTAAGCACTGACAGTGTGGATATAGGCTGTTGTGGGATGGGTGTCTCTTTCTGCTCTACAGAAAATTCCTGGCTTGCGCGGAATTGGAGTGGGAAATGGCTTTAACCTGCTAAGTGGGAAACCTGCTTTAACAGCCTGGGAAAACGGAGGAAAAATGGAAGGATAGCAGTAAGGGCAAGCCCTTATGACTTGTTGGTAGTGTACAAGAAGTTGCTGGGGAAATACAACCCCGAGGAAGGGGAGTTGGCATGCAAAGAGACTAACAAAAATGACAAAGAGGAGGGCCCAAAGTATGCACAGTTGTCTCTCTAGCTGTTACTACTGAGTTATTTACTTAATTTCTGTACTGAAGAAGGAGGATTTTCCTTTATCTTGCAAGTGATGAACAGTAGAATTGAGGATGTGGACTTTGATTCATGTAAATGTGTTTATGGTCTCTGTTTAGGATATTAGCAAATATGTTTTATGTGTAGTGCTGTGTACCTCCTCACATGCACATGAGTAAGTTATATAAAATTAAATATTGTTAATGGAATGCTCTTGGATAAAGTGTTTCATTATACAAGGGATCTCTTGACACACTTCTGTTTCCCTTTTCTGAAAGTTATGCCATTTCCATTTGATTATTGATAAAAATAATTCTGTTCAGTTTTAATTTGATGCAGGATGACTGGAAGGTTTTACTCACCAATAATTACAGTAACCTTTTCAGTGTAAAACCACTTTTTTTTCACAACTCACCTGGTTTTGCCTAATTAAGACTGAAAGGTAGCATGTTCTAAATCTCAGTGAAAATACTGTCCCATAAATTACACAGAATTAAGTGCTTGTCAACAAGATGTTTACCAAGGAATGGATGCTTTAGATAAAAGGTAGGGAGTTCTGCTTTTAACAATGATAATAGGTAGGGACAATGTTGAGCTTATTTCTTTCTGAATCATGTTGTCTTAGCTGGTGTTGCGTATAAATGTATTTTACATTGTGGTAATTACAATGTGGTTCACAGGAACGCTCTTCGGCTTTAGAGATGTCTAAAAAACTGATGTCACATTCCTACAAATTTAATCTTTTTTTATCTGTAGCATTTTTCTTTTTAAAATAGCCTTCCTTTTCTAATTAAAGATATGTTCTCCCTCCATCCCCTACTGGGCTGCGGCAATTGTATGTAACGCTTAATCATTTGCCTTCTAAAATTATTGCAAGATTTTTAATCCTATTGATAGTTTAAACACTTATGATTGTTTTGTTAAATAGCACGGTGAACAACTGTCAGAGACTTGCATAAAGGCATTTCTGCCTCTCAGACTGGTATTTGATGAAAACATCGACCTGCTATTTTTTTGCTTTCTATCTTGGCTGACCAATAAGCTTGACATTTAGTTGTTGGTGTGGTTCCTGGTCAGCCTGACTTTTCTGTCTTTTATTGTGTCTTAGAAGCTTGTTTTCTGGAGTAGAAATGGAAGAGTGGACTAGAAGTAAAAAGGAAGAGGAGACGTTATTTACTTAAACTAATTTAAATGTCATATTATCAGAGTAGTTGGAAATGTGAATTCATTTTTTAATCTAAATTGCAGTCTTCTGCTGTACCCTACACTATATTTCTTTTAATCATGAGTGTGTTGTGCCCTTTCAGTTTTTCCAGGCTGTATACTATGTGAGAGTCACATTTTTTTTTTCTTAATGTGAATTTCATCTGTAGTTTGACACTGCTCCCTGCTGCCGCTTTTAACAGTTTATAAAAATTAGAGTAAGATGATGTGGTCTGCCAGGGAGACATGACTGCTGGAATTAGAATTCTGTTTTGTGTAAAGGATCCCAATAGTTGCCTTATTTTCTTAGAATTCAATTGATAAGCAAACTCAATACTTTTAAAAAATCACAGTTGTTTTTTTTTTTGTATCTTCTAGTAAAGTGCCCTTTTAACAATGTGTTCAGCGCTCTTCAGTGTAAGAGACTCTGCTATTTTTTCATTTAGGTCTGTTTAGTCCCATGCATGTGATCCCATGTAATCACACATGATTATAAAGCACTTTCAAAAAGGGCAATGGGTGGGTCTGGGAGCAGCATCAAGTAAGAATCTGTCTTGATACAAGTTATGCTGCAGAAGAATTTCCATGTTTATCACCTTCCACCCCCTTTTCACCTATGGCTGAATTACACCTTTCCAGTGAATGACTTAAGATGACTAAATTCCCCCAAATGTACAAAGTAAATGGAAAAGGGAGGTTGAGGGTTTTGTGGTGTTTTGGTTTTTTCCCTGCAATTGGTTGTGATTCAGTGGTTTAGATTGCAAGTTCTTTCACACAGATGTGCTTGTGATGTCCTGAGCATCTTATCAATATCAAATCCTTGGATATGACTTAGGTTTTAGCTTTTCTTTTTCTCCCTTTATAGAATCATGGCAAGTCCAAGAACAAGAAAAGTTCTCAAGGAAGTCCGAGCACAAGATGAGAATAATGTAAGAAAATGATAATCATCTTTAGTTTTGTAGAATTGAATTTTCTTTTTACCTACTCCAGCTATTGTCTTTATAGCACGAGTATGGTGAACTAAGGGTAACGTATAAATTTGGATATCGCTTACTTACGTTAGTTCCGGTAACTATTGTTCATATAATGTATTATAATACATTGCTGCATATTTGGCACAAATCTTTCAGAAGTTCTTGTAATGCTGTATCCCCTGGAGTCTGTTGAACAAGGGGTGTCTTGGGCACAGCTTAATTAAAATGGTCTATTTCAAGTAGCTTGATCATACACTGTCTTAAACATCATAGCACATGGACAGGTTTGGTTTTGTTTATATCATGCATTAAGCCTTGAATGGTGATTCTAGTCATAAGACCTTAAATTGTTGCATTTTATGAGCAATGAAGCTATTTTTAAGAAAAACCTCTGTTTAGATCTGCTATCCCTTACTGCCAAACTGTAGCATGACTGAATAAATGTTCCAAACTTAAAATGTTGCGTCTTTATTTTGCCAAGGAAACCTCAAGAATTAGTTTGGTTACTTTCTCCTCCTTCAACATAATATGGAAAAGGAATGAAGTTGAATTCTTTGTTAGTTAATTTTGTTAGTATTTCCTCATGGGTTTTTGGTACTCAGTACAGTAGTTTTTATAATCCAAGTCAGGCAAGTTAATGAGTATTTCTTTCCATGCAGCATAAATAAATATTTGAAGGAAGCTTATGCTGTCAGGGAAGGTGTTTCCAAACACTTAAGAGCTCTCCCATCTGAAATTATTTTCTGCATGTAACGTTTTCATGGTTTGACTTCTTGAGCAGTACAGTGAAAATTTCACACGGATGAGCGATGACGGAATGTTAGAGATAATTGTTTTGGTTTTTTTTTTCTTGCAGGTCTGTTTTGAATGTGGTGCGTTTAACCCCCAATGGGTGAGTGTGACCTATGGAATTTGGATCTGCCTTGAGTGCTCAGGAAAACACCGAGGCTTGGGAGTTCACCTCAGGTCAGTCTTTCCAGCAGGCAATGGACTGAGTTGGGTTCTCTCAGGGTGCTTTATGGCTGTGAACGGAACATATTGTTTCGGAAGGGTACAGAATGTCTCAATTCCAACATTTCGCTATCAGTTTTGCTTCTTGCCTCTCTCCAAAGTGAGCTTTACTCTCCGTGCCTCATCTGTAGTTAGTTGGGGCGTGTGCTGCACCAGTGCAGTTGTGTTCTGCCCAGTTCTAGAAGGCAACATATCTAGCTACATCTTGAGGTTGTACGGTGGTTTTTGGTAATCCTGCATTAGTCCTTGTACTCCATTCTTTTAATCGTATATAACTTTTATCAATTAAAACTGAAGTAGTCCTAGAGCAGCTTGAGAGTTGAGCAAAAAAAAGTCATATTATGCTTACAGAATGTTGCTGTAGTGTATGCGAGTGTATAAAGCAATTTTGTTCTGTTTGGGAGTTCTTTTTTTTTTTTTTTTGTAATATAAATGTTAGTTTTTGTTTTATCCGAGAAACATGCTCTACTGAGATGGGAATCTATGGAATAAGAACTGTTATATGTTCTGGAGACTTACAGTGGGTGTATATATAATAGGGGCGGAGCATGGGATAGTTACTGAAATGATAAAGAGAGAGGAAGTCCTGCAAG
>JAOQGH010000005.1:3273338-3284034 GCA_025769975.1 Gallinago jamesoni
TACAGTGGGTGTATATATAATAGGGGCGGAGCATGGGATAGTTACTGAAATGATAAAGAGAGAGGAAGTCCTGCAAGGAAAACACCAAAGCGAGAAGGCCTTCAGAAGTATGTGTTTTGCTTTTCAAGAGGTGATTTGAAGCTCATTAACGAGTAGAAATTGCATAGAAAATGAGAGTTTGAAACTATTTCATATGTTAGATAAAAGAAAAAATTAAATTCCTGAGATGAAGATAAGGTGAAAGGTATTTCTTTAGGGACAAAAAGGAAGAAATCGGTCAAGATGCAAATTTTAAAGAGTCTTTTTGAGGACGATGTCTCTCTTTTTTGTCATGGTGACGTTGTATTTAACAATAGGGCACTGTTTGGGTTGTTTGTTTTTAATATAGCTTACTGAGCAGTAGTAAGATGTCTCAAATGTTAAGTTAATGTCTCAAAGCAGAGTTGAGATGCTGACCGCAATCATAAATGCCACCGGATGAAGTTATGGGGTCAGCTATTTTAAACTATCAGTACCTGGTGGTTGTTATGAGCAGGCCTGGAACGGGACAGGAGGTGTCCTCGCAGGTCACTTAAGGGTAACTGTGAAAATAGACAGGAAAAGAAAATTGCAGAGTAAAGAAGTATGGGAAAAGTCTTTTATATAGTTGGTTAGGTTAATTTCTGAACTTGAAGAAAGCTGCTTTTTCCTTCACTTGCATTCTGTTGACTGTCTCCTTTAAGTGTCAGTAAGTGGCATGATTTTAGCTTGTTTCAGTGAGAATTTGACCACCCCGTTATGATGATCTATCTTTCTATGCTTGGAGAGTGCTCTCTAACGTGTTTATACTCCCAACCTTTGAGATAGGAAGGATGCAATAAGCTTTTTGGGGTTTTTTGTCCCTTGCTGATCTAGCAGGAAATCATAACAAGCTGTGATTTTAATTTATTTTTTTTTAAATAAACAACTGCTTTTCAGTTTTGTACGTTCTGTAACTATGGACAAGTGGAAGGATATTGAGCTGGAGAAAATGAAGGCTGGAGGTAATAGCAAATTTCGAGAGTTCTTGGAATCTCAAGATGATTATGATCCCTGCTGGTCGATGCAAGAGAAGTACAACAGCAAAGCTGCCGCTCTTTTTAGAGATCAGGTAAGTTCAATTGTGTGTGTGTTCTCATCCCCTGCTAGCTGAAAATACCAAAGTACTTAGTAAGCACTAGTTTTTGAAGGGGGGGGGAGGGAAGGTAGCAAGCTTTTGAATCTCTGCAATGGTTCTTGAAAGTTGTAACTCTTAGAGTGCTTCTTTCCAACTCTTGTAAGAATTTTCTTTAGAAACTGTTTTGCCTTTAGCTGAGGTGGCTCAGATTTTTGTTGCTGCAATTTTTTGCAATTGGTGAGTCAGTGGAGCCTTCCCAGTCCACACTGGACAATTCACTACTTCAGCAGCACGGTTTTATCCAAAATGATCGTTGATAAATCTTTTGTGTTGGTAGTAACAAGATGGCAAATTAATTTGCCAAATACTGGCAAACCTATAAACAAATAAATTAGGAATTTTAATAATATTATCATTTTGTGGAGGTTTGGAATTTCCAAAATGAAATTATAAACACCTTGAACTTGTGAACTTAAAGATTTACAAGGGTACTTTATTTTTATGCTGACCCTGCCATGGAGGTGGTAAGAAGGTACTTTCTGTGCTTACTGGGATATCCGTGCAGCTATGGAGCTTCAGTGGCAAGGCCTTCAGAAATTTTATATTAACTTATTGAAGTTTTTACTTGGATTGGAGGAGCCGTACAGGCTTGAGATTCAGAAAAAAGGCAGTTTCTTGTGGAAAATATAAATAAACTAATCTATGTAGCTGGTAGTAAATTGGAAGATGACTTGTCCTCACTTCCCAGGACCAGCGTATGACTTGTATGAAAACTTTGACTTGCCATTCTGATTATTTCCCTACCTCTTACAGGTAGCTACAGTAGCTGAAGGCAAAGAGTGGTCCATTGAAACTTCTCCTGCCAGGAACTGGACCCCACCTCAGCCTAAAACATCTCTCTCGTCCACTCATCGGTGTGTATTCTTGTTACCTAATGTTGATAAAGAATCAGCAGGATCGAAACCCAATGTGTAAATGTCCTCTGGTTTTATTCTGTTGATGGTGCCCAAAGAAGCATTTCTCTTAAGTTAAGTAATATAAGGTAGCAGGGCTTTAATTTCTGTAATAATTCCTACCTCCTCCACCTAACCGTGGCAGAGACAAGTGAGCAAGAGCAGAGGACAAGCCATGCTGCTTTTATCTTGGCTTGTAACACACCTGAGAGTAGTCATTGTGTCAATCACATGTAGCATATTGCAGCGCTGGGCCAGTCCCTGGTTGAATGCATGGGAAGAAGCAGCAGATTTTATCCTTATGGGGCTAATTACTAACGGGAGCAGGAAAGCTGGACCACAGTGGGGTTTGTTGTTTGTTGGGGTTTTTTTTCCTGCTTTTACATGTAGCGTTTGTTATTTTTTGCACTAAAGAATCAAGTTAACTGAAAAAGCAATTGTAAATCAAGCGAAGAAGCATTTCATGCCTGGCCATCATCCAGCAACTTTGGGTCTAGCTGTAGTCTGAGGAGCATTGTCTGCGTCTGGGTCTACTCTTGCGTTATTCATTCAATACTCCAGCGGCTTTTAGTGGTTGCATTAGAGTTCCGTACTTGACAGATGAAATAAATAATCAATTTTGCACCTGTATTACGATGATATGTGGCAAGCTGCACTGCTGAGCTAGTGGTTTTTGCTTTACGCAGTTTGATTCTTAAATCTTTCATTTCAGTGGTTCTGCTGGACAATCTCAGACTGCAACTGCCGCTTCTGACAAGGCTTTTGAAGACTGGTTAAATGATGATGTCAACTCCTACCAAGGGTAATACGATATTTATTAACTTTTTGGGTGCCTGGACCTCTAAAATAGCAAAGACCAGGATGTTATACTACAGCTGCACAACTGTGATCCTGGATCACTAGTGAACAGTGACATCTCATTTACTATTAAAATATTTTGATAACATATGATGAAGGGTAAGAGGAAGGAAAGTGCCTCTTAATACAATTGTGTAACAAAAATGTTTGAATAGCATTGAAGAAGGAGCTTGTAACTCAAAATGTCACTGTGGTGGACTCCAGACTAGGGATGGTTTAGTGTATATAGTATCTTATAGTGATTTGAGTTAAACAGGGGTATTTCTAAAGCTAACACTGTTTTCTTCTTTCTTTCCTTTTCCCATTTTCATGTATCACTTTATTAGGATTTACTCAAACTTCTGATACCAGTGACCTGTTAAATCCAGAGGGTCATTAAGAGCACATTAGCTTTTATAGGGGACACTTTAATTTGCAAGGATTCACCAGTGGTTTTGTATTTTGGGTGCTAGGTGCTTTAGGACTTTTTTTGACATGTCTTTTGAAATCTGTGAAACAATTGTCATTCTCACACAATTGTCATTCTTACATGCTCTTCAGTTCTTGTTTAATGGTTTTAATGAAGGCATCCTAATACAGACGCCGTTTATTTGTTTTCTTATGGTAGTGGCCAAGAGAATCGCTACGTGGGGTTTGGAAACACAGTAAATCCTCCAAAAAAAGAGGATGACTTCCTGAATAATGCTATGTCTTCATTGTACTCGGTAAGGAAATGCTTGAAGCTTTCTGTGTCCTGAATCACTGTTTTCCTTTATTTTATCCTGTTACGCGAATATAAACAGAGAAGGGAAACTAAAGAGGGCAAGTAGAATCAGAGATCTAGAGTATCAGTTGTATTCTCAAAGAGCAAAGAAGATACTGGTGAACTTTAAAAGGCAGAATGAAAGGAGAAACTTTGACAAAATTTAGGAACTAAGCCTGGTATCAGCTCCTAAGAATAAGGAAATGAGGATAATGGATTAAGAAGTAGTACTCACTAGAGCTTGGAGGGAAAAAAAAAAGGTAATTACCTGTTTACAATAGCAGTTAGGCTGGTGATCCTCTAAACAGATTAACTGTATTAGGTATGTTTGGTGGGAAACAACTGATATGTGTGTGTACATGGGTGCCAGAAGCCCCAAGCAGCAATGGAAACATTTGAAATACTTGTGACAGGGTGTGAAGACATAACAGCATATGGTTGAACAGTTGTCACGATTAAAGTAGAGATAGTGAAAGATGCATTGTTGAAGGAAAATGGGAATAAAGTTGGAGGCAGTCAGAGACATACTGGTAATTTGATAGGCTGCAAAGTAAAAGCACTGAACAATATTTGGGATTCAGAGACACTTTGAAATACAGTAAAGTTTTCCACCAGCATTAGTGGTCAGTAGCCTTCTGTAGAGCCTCATCAGTCTAAATATCTACACCAGGTTCCATTGTTTTTTTTAAAAAACATGTAATAATTTCACTAGAACATCATAGAAGAAGATAATGCCTGAGCCTTTGAACAGTATTCCAGGTGATTCCACAGGGTGCTTAATATAGGTCTGAATATTTTCTGGGTATGTCATAGATTGTAGACCAGAAGGTTCAGGTTAGAAACCACATCTGTTATGTATTGCAGATGTGCTAAGACAGCACAGGAGAGATGACACCGGTATCCAAGTTACTGTCACCCATTATTTGAATACATGATCTCATGGAAACTTATGATTAAAATGCCCTCTTGTGACTACAGATATACACTACAGTGCAATTTTAAGCAGTTAATTATAGTGAGGCTGAATATTTGGATGCGTATTCATTCTGGTGAGGAAAACAATTTTCCTTCCACTGCATGTAATTGTTTTTCCCCACACATGCTACATTTATGTATAGACATTATTTTCTGCTGTTACATATCAGAAGGAGCATTTTGTGTATAATTCACACCGATTACACTACCCAACTTGTTCTGTAAAGAACAGATGTAATTGCAGTGTAGGTTTGTCTTGAGTCCCTTGAAGCTCTGCTTAGCATAAAAACTGCGAGACACATCACTTTGCATTTTTGCTGTTGGTGACATAATTATCTTTCAGTGTGTCAGCACGGGACAAGAAAGACAATTATTAAAAAGACTTCAAAAGGATAGGCAAGAAGTATTTTTTGCTGCTTTTTTTTTTAAAGACCATCCCTCAATCTAAGTACGTGGTGTAGTCAAATTAAATAAAAGGGGCAATAAGAAAAAGATTCTCATACTTATGCCTTTCCGTGGAAATTTACCCAAAAGGCAATATGTTACCAAAACATGCACACTTTGGAAATCAAATTAATATCCACATCTACCACCACTTTTTACCTTGCATTGGTAGCACTGTGTTTAAAAGATTCTTCAGCACAGCTTAAAATTCTGTGCTGATGGTCTACAAAGAAGAAAACCAACTTAGATATCTGTTTTTCCATTCGTTGTATACAAGGAGAACCATGGGCATGTTAGGTTTATTTCTGTTTTTTATCTGTTCAGGTATGGTGGGTTCCTCCCACACTTGTTTTACTGGGCAGATTCTGGATGAAGGAGTTACTAACAAGAACTGACAGTTCAGAAGAGATTTTTGTTTTTAAAAATGATTTTGTTTAAAGTAAAAATCAAATCATTAGCATCACTCTCCTGCTCCACTTTGTTTTAGCTGGTTTCTTAATCAGTATCTGACAATCACTAGTCAGAAGAAACCTTTTCTGATTCATTACAGAAAAGTCTTCTAAGAAGTGGCCACACCTTGATTGTGGTGGTAGTTTTCAGATCTTCCAAGAATCAATGGGGCAAAATAAAGTTTGTTTCTTTTGTTTTTAAAGACCATTTTTTTTTTATCTTTTAGGTTTTAATATCTCTTTTTTTATTCTCTTACTTGCCTTGAGGTGGGGAGGAATTTTTTTCTCATGTAGCCATTTTTAGTAGAATAACACCTGAAGCACTTGAGGTTTTTCAAATTGCAGCCATTTTGACACAAATAATGGAAGTTCGTCACTATATTACAGTTAAGAAAGAGGGTATAATTTTTGTTCTTACTAGCAAGTAATTCTTATGTCTACAGGACGAGCTGGACTGGAGAACATGTTGACTTAATTTAACATGTAATAGTGAACGCTTGGTTATTCTGTCTTTTTCACACATAGCTTACAACACTCTTACTTTCTTTAAAGGGATGGAGCAGTTTTACGACTGGAGCAAGCAAGATTGCCTCAGCTGCTAAAGAGGGTGTAAGTAACCAATATATATATATATATATATCATATAAAATAGATGCACAATGAATGCGGATCTCTGCCTTAACTATTTCTCATGTTCCTGGATGGACATTTCTGTAAATTTATCCATTGGATGTAAGCATCAAGAAAGAACTGAACTGCCATTTTTATACTCCCTTGAGAAACAAAAATTATTTATAAAGCAGAAATTTTGGTCTATGCCAAATAAGGCCAAATTGCATTCTTCAGCAGGAATTTAATACCAAGTTACAAATTGCTGATGGTTTTATGTTTTTTCCTTCCTTTGGCTTTTCTCTAACTACAACATTTTTTTGTCAGTTTAACTGGAAAGTTTGTTGGGCAGAGACTGTGCCTGGAGGGGGATGCTTTTGGAAAAAACTGAGGCAAGGTCTTCACACTCTGCATGTTCTGCAAATCTGCAGACTTAGGTGACAGCGATTCAACTAACTGTAGACTAAAACCAGAGGAAATAAAAATATATTACATTTTACATAGATGATGATGATGGAAAGAGATTAAATATTTTTGTGAAAATAATGCATTGCAACATTTTCAGTTTTGCTTAAAGTCTTCTAAACTTTTATGGGTATGACAATTACCTCTTACTTTGGGTGACATCATGAGGGACAAAAATATTGCTACTCGTCTTCCCTCTGTTTTAAGTTGAGAAAGTCCAGTGCTTCCCCGGAGTGGTGTGGAATGGCAGAGGTGGTGATATGGGTGTTCTCTGTTACACTGAAATTCTGGCAGTGATCCATTCATCCTGGAGAGGATCATGCATCATTTCTAAATGTGTGTATTTAAAAATCAAAAGTTTTATTCCTAGTAAACTTGAATGTATTTGTTTCTTTTCACAGGCTACCAGATTTGGATCTCAAGCAAGTCAAAAGGTGATTATAGCTTTAGCTCTATCTTATTGCCTGTAATTGGCTTTAAATGTCTTGTTTGCCTGCATCGATTGATTTAAACTTAGAATCATAGAATATCTCAAGTTGGAAGGGACCCATAGGGATCATCGAGTCCAACTCCCTGCTCCTTGCAGGGCTTGATCATCAACAGACCAGTGTGTTTTTCCTTCATGGTGCACAGTAATTTTTAGGTTCTAGCTTTTATTTCCACCGGAATTGCAGTCAACTGCAGTGATCAAATTAAGCAAGAAATAAACGGTGATACCCTGCTGTGTATAACTGTCGGGTGTATTGGAGAGGCAGTAGAATGAAATGCCTTAATTCATGCTTGCAAACTGAAAATACTATTATTTTTGTGAACCTTAAATATGGTTTACCTTGAAGTAGTTTTCTTGGTGATGCGCTATAATGCAAGCCATCTTTCTGTTGCTAAAGCCTAATAAGATATTGCAAATGTGAACTGCTTAATATTAAATTAATTTGCTTGTGTGTATTAAAAAGAGTACCAATTACAAAAGCATTTCCTCTTTCAAGCTAAGGATAAACCAGAGATAGTCAGACCTGAATTTCACAGAGTTCTGACATAAGCAAGACCTGTTTGCATGGAAATGTTTTAGATTCGGATGTAAAAATGTGGTTAAAAAAGAGATTCTTTAAGTGCCAAAGTTCTGAGTGAGAGAGGACTTACATATTTTAGTATATGATATTGAGAGTTTTACTTTGAACTGTAACAACAAAAATATCTTGTTAGAGCACCCAAACTTGATACTTAAAAGCCTTAAAGTATTTGCTGCTTGGCTTGTAAGAAAAACTTCCACATTCTACAGTTTTTCCTCTTTCCCTCCTTCCGGCAGTTTCCCTTTTAGAAAACTATTCTTCCTTTAGTGTTATTAGCAAATGTAAATATAATATTAAGTGTAAAAGCTCATCACATCTACTGACAAGGCCCACAGCAACACAGTGCTTTAGAGTCTGAGCTGTGTTACTGGAGCTTCAAATTGGTTCCTGCAACATCTGATCTTTTGCTCTGTAGAACAGATTTAGCATCTTTTAAATGTAATATATTGTTTAAAAACACTTTTGGTCTCCCATGACTGGACATACTCACTCTTTGTCTTGTCAGTAGATGTTAAAATTGGAAAAGGTTCATGCTACTTAACTCGCTTTAAAACAATGCTACCAAATTTTGCTAAAAGCTGCTTCTACCTTCCTTGCTCTTTCTCTTTCGCTGTCTGGGTAAAGTTTTGGGGCTACAAGCAGCAGCCGGAGCCGGTAACGCCCTCCCGTATATTTTTGTGCATGGACTCCTTGTTGCTGTTCGTGCTGAATATGTGCATTTGCTCTTGAGCTGTCTTTTTTTTTTTTTTTTTTTTTTTTCCAAGGCTGTTTGTTACCAGTGCAATTGAAGTGCTTGAAGTAAATGCTGGTCTCAAAAACATCTGAGAACCAGAAACAGCAGCGTGAACCATTGCTTCTTGGCTTTCTGTACCTCTGAGGTTACTGCAGTACAGTTAACCTAATAGATTACGTTTCCCTTCAGGAATAGATCCAAGCCTTTTCTATATTTTCTGCAAAATGCAGTATTTTTGCCTGATTTTTACTGTAGAGTGATTTCACCAGCAGCTCGAGTACCTGGCCCTGATCAACCACCTTTTGCAAACTTTTGCTGATGATTATTACTTGCAGAATAGCTGTGGTTAGAGCTGCCTGCTCATCTGTGGTGTGGCAGAGCCGAGAGCTGATCCTGGACACACAATGCATCCCCGTGTGTTTGTTGTGCTGGCTCTCTCAAAGGTTGCTGCCGGTTCATCCGTAGCCTCAAGGAACACTCTCCTGTCGTTTTGCACCTGCTTCAATCAGCAAGAAATGTAGCTCTTCCTGGGGAGCAGGACTGGCTCTATTAGAATCGGGAAAGATGCTTAGGATATATAAGATTATTTCCTCGAACTCAGGGCAGCTCATTTAGAAATTAACTGCAAGGTTAGTCATTCTGCTCCTGCTTTCCTGAGAGTGTAATTTTCTGGCAGTTCATGAAGAGCAGATGTTGACTGTGATTGGATCTGCCACTGTTACAGGTCATCCCTAACAAAACTTTCAGCTGCATGGGACTGAACGTCTCTGGGGTTCCTGCTGAAGTCCCAAATACCACCCAGAACTTGGATCTCAGTTTCAGCAATCTGAAATCACTAGGGCCAAATTATTTTTCATCAGTCCCTGAACTGCAGCTTCTGGATCTTACAAGGTAATGAGCTCTTTTATGTGGATACCGGTTAACCTTCCTTCACCAGCTGGGCTGCCGTGGTTGTTTATTTTGGGGCCTGTTGGTCCTCACTGTTCTTTTTTTGGGGGCTTGTGACTTTGTCCTTGTGTCTCTCTCTGTGCACATCCCCGTGGTCCAGTGATGTGCAGCTTTTAGTCCGGTTACACCCTGTTTTTAGTCCAGCACACCCTCTGCACAGAGCTGGGTCTGTCACTCTGATCTTGTAGGCTGGGATGTGAGAAGGAGGAGGAAGATGTTTTACTTCTCTCTGAACAAGAAAAATGTCAGACTTTTCACTGTTACAAAAACTCTGAAGTAGAACATGTTGGGTGAGCTGTTTTTCTAATCACAGTTTAAAAAAAAATAAAATGAAGGTACATTCATTTTCTAAAAGGCTGTTTTAAAATATCAACATATTCTCTTTTCCCTTCTCCTCACTTATCTGGGGGAGGAGATGGGGGAGGCTTATTAGCAAATTTGAATTGATGTATAATTTCCATTGACTCGAGACAACAGTTTCTCTGGGTAAATTGTTTCTCTGAAAAATGTCACTCAGTCCCATCACAGTTGCAGCTCCACAGTGGCTGAGTGGCAGAGCAGGTTTGCTGTAAGGCACTGGCTGGATTATAAAACTAATTTTGCTTGAGTGTATTGCAGAATGGATTTGGGTCTCACATTCTGGATTTTCCTGTATGAAACCATCTGTAGGTGGCCACCCTCTTTTTCCCCCATCTTCCTTTTCACCCTTGGAGCCAACGTGGCCTCTGTCCCCTCTCAGATGTCATCACCAAAACTGCTGGCAGAGTTGTGAGCTTTGCCACTGCTGTGTCAGACTGGTGCCAGTGGGACTGCCCAGATGTGGCTGAGGCTGTGAGGGTGCGAGGTGTAAGGGAGTGCTGTATCTGGTTGGTTCTGCCACCGATGATGGTCATTACGATGTTACTTGGGCCTAAACAGAAAGTTAAAATTCTTCCTTGCTGCTGACTGCATGATTTTTTTGCCTTCACTGTGGCTCGAGGTCTCTTGCTTTGCAACTGAACTTCAGACTTAGAGAGGGAGGAGAAGGAAGTGAGAGAAGGTCTCCTCTGGAAGGGTTCCCTTTGCACGTTCAGGAGTGCTGGCTCTGCCTGGCACAGTAAGGCCAAACCAAACCCCAGCATGAGGTTGAGCCTGAGAATGTCAGCAGCACTGAGTGCAGTGATGTCAGTGAATCATAGAATCATCTGGGCCAGAAGGGACCTCCAAAGGCCATCTAGTCCGACCCCCCTGCAGTCAGAAGGGACACCCCCAACTAGACCAGGTTGCCCAGGGCCTCCTCAAGCCTCACCTTGAATGTCTCCAGGGAAGGGGCCTC
>JAOQGH010000005.1:3284134-3305728 GCA_025769975.1 Gallinago jamesoni
CGGTAACGCCCTCCCGTATATTTTTGTGCATGGACTCCTTGTTGCTGTTCGTGCTGAATATGTGCATTTGCTCTTGTGCTGTCTTTTTTTTTTTTTTTTTTTTTGCCAAGTCAGGCCTGTTTAGAGCAACGTTGTGTGTTTTGTACAGTAATGTTTCTTCAAACCTATTTAAAATAGGTTACGTTGGATAGAGATATCCAAGCTCTGCACTCTCAGAAAACATAGTGTGCTTTTGTCTGTGCTCTTCATAAACAGCTGAGTTTAGGATTTCTGTTTGCATGTCTGATCCAGGAAAGCAGTGTATCGCAAACTACCCTGAGATGTTGTTTGGGGGCAGACTCTTTAATAAATGCCCCATTATGTAGTGTGTTTAATGGGTGTCTAAGATGCTATCCTAAAGTCAACAATAGTAAAGATGAGGAAGTGATTCAGATAGAAACACAGTTGTACACAAATCTTTTGGTTTTGTATATACAAAATGATACGGTTGAGTAGATGGGATAATATGAGAATTCTTCCTGATTCTAGCAGCGACTTCACTTGGCATTACTGAACTGTTAGTGTATTACACTCTTTATAAGTGTAAAGCAGTAAAGTGCCAGGTTTAATAGACTGAAGCATTTTTTCAAAGATGAAAAATCCCCCTTCTTGTTTTTCTTAAGCACCTCCTAGCCTCGCTTCTGACGGAATCAAGCCTTACGTGATTTGCCTTCATGTTTCTTGCAAGGTGGAAATGGGGTTACCTTTTGCTTTTGCTGTCTCAAATAGCCTTTGAACTGGTTACGGGGCAGAAGTACTGGAGATGAGGGTGGTTGGGTAGAGGGAGATCCTAGTGCTGTGGTGAAGGGAAGGACCTTTTAGACACCTGAGAATCCGTGGAGGAAAGATGCTCCAGGTGCTCCATCCCCAGGAAGAACATGAATGAAGGCTCACACCCTAACCAGTGTGAGCAATAAGATCTAAACTCTTAGGAAATGAAACTTCATTAGTCTCTGCTAATGTTTAGGAGTGATGTTTGTCTCACAAGAAAATCAGCCCTTTTGGATTAAATGGGCTAATTCAGAAGGTAATTGGTATAATACGGCAATTCTGAAGAAATGTTTAAATCACTCAAAGGCTTATTATGAAAGTAAGGAAAGGAATGATTTCACATGAAACATTTGCAAACCCTGCTGTCCGTGTCAATATCAGCTTACAAAAGTAATTTTGTGACTTACACTTTGGGCTTACGTTTGTGTAAGATGCCCCTAAAGTACAGTATCCTTGTGCATCTTGTTCTGGACTGCAGTAGATTCTGAAGTTGATTCTTTTCTCTCCCTGCAAACCTGGAGCTGTAAAAAAAAACAAAAAAAAAAAAAACAACCCAACCAAAAGCAAAAACCAAAAACATTCCAAAAATGTTCTGTCTCGGCTTGGCCTCTTCTGTATTTCTTAGAAAGAGTTGGGCTGTTATTAATAGATGGCAATAGCAGCACTGCAAGATAGAAAAATTAGTGAAAAATTGGTGAAAAAGATCTAAATCTACAAGTAATTCCATTAGGAAGAAAAAATAAGAATGGATGAGGTCAGTTCTTCCAAATATTCAGCTGCAGGCATTAGCAAGGTGCCCAGCTTCGAGGCTATTGCTGGTTGAACCATTGCTTCTGCTTCCAGTGCAGGGTCAGACTTTGCTTGGGCTCTGGGCATCTCCAACAACCTATTGCCACATGCATTTGTTTTTTCATTTATTTTCTTTTAATGTTTTCTGCGGCACTGTACTGTGTGTGCTTTCCAGTTCATTCCGCTTGTATGAATCAAAGCTTAAGGCTTCACCTCTTTTTGGAGATACATCTGAGAAACTAGCCTGCAGAAGATGTTGGCTGTGTTTGGTTTTGGTGATTTGGTTTCTTTTTAAAAGGAAAATATAACTGACTTTCTTTTGTTTTGCTTTTAAATAGGCATCAGAGTTAGGTCAGACATTAAATGAAAATGTTCTCAAACCTGCACAGGAAAAGGTAACTTTGGAACTAGTGAATTACTTGCAGAACATGGTTATGCTGCTTTAGGGAGTGATTGTTTCCTCCTGCCCCAACTGCCCAGTTTGTCAGTCCATCCTTCTGGTTTTCATGCTACCACCACAGTAGCAAATGGGAAACATCAAATAATTCAAAGCTAGTGTGCCACCAAAGAAAGGTTAATTAGGTAAAGGTAATTTCCCTTCATCAATCTTTCCCTCCAACCAATCTGTTACATTCTTCCCAGTAAAATACTATTTTATAAATTTCATGCCTTCAATCATGCCTTGTCATGACAAGACAAAAATGCACCCTAAATGGATATAAAAATCAGTTATTAAAAACCCCACACCCTATTAGTAGTATCTTTGAGTTTTAAGTTCATAGTGTTTTACCCACCTGCCTGCCAGCATTGGTTTAGTTCAGCTGAGCATCTCTGAGCCACTGTAATTCACTTGTGGCTTCATCGAGGGCAGTAGAATTTGGGGCAAATTATACGTTTAAGATGAATGGGTTCAATTTATCAATAGGAGTAACATGTTTTTGCAACCTTTATTTGGTATTTGTTCTAAATATGCTGGTAGTCAGCTAAAACCAAGTTTTGCATTGCGTTCCTGTGCAAAGCGTGGTCTGAAGTAACGTTTTGATTAGCTGTTCTAGTTCCTGTGGTGTTTCTAGGAAACTGGTTTGAAGCAGGTTTTTATCTTCCCTTTACACTGGTTAGTGACCAAAACCATGTGGCTGATGGCACTTCCAACAGCAGTTAGAGGAAAGCACACATACTCACCTGAGCAAATACAGTCATTAGTGGGCATAAAAAAAAAGCAAAGCTGTCCTCCTAAGTGACCAGTGATCGCTGATATGACAAATTTTAGCCAAAGATTCTCCCCAGTGTCAAATGTTACTTTCCTGTTTCATGTGGTTAAAAAAAAATGTATGGCTTTCCCATTTGGCATGTGTTTGTTTGGTGCTTCTGGAATTTTGGATCAACTCCAAAATTTTGATGAAGTCTTTTCTGAGAATGTGGTGCTCTACTTGCCTCTGGTCCTTCCCCCAATATGTATTGGTTTTGATAAAGTGGACTAATTTTGCTCTTGAGAGAGAAGCAGTGCCACCACTTTGGGATATGGATTAATTTTCAGTTTGAAAAGGACGGTTTAGTCACACTGCAAAATAATTTCTCTTGCACTATATTAATTCAATGTTCTTTACGTAGCATTTCAAATCACAGGAGAAGACTCTAATTGATTTCCTAGTCCCTAGAATTATCCACAACTTATTTTGGAGTGCTTAGATGCAGTATTTTCAGGGTTGTTTTTAGAGTGCATTTCCTTGAGCTGATTTTTATTTTGTAGGACAATTTAATGAGGAATGTTACTCTCTATATTAAATAAAAGAAGAAAGATTTATGTCCCTTAGGATGTTGGGCTGTTAGTTCTAAATAAGTGTTACTTTCCAAAATAAGTATTGAGTGATCACTGCCTGGTACGTATATGGTTTTCCAAAGCAAATGACTTTATATCAGCTGCCACTTATTAATTGGTTAAAGACAGCAATTGTATTCTGGTTGACCAAAGTTCAAAGCCTTTTTAATATTGAAGTAAGCATGTATAAAACACAGAGAATAAAATGGATCTGATACATTTTTATTTTTTTTAATCTCTCCAAAAATAACTTTTAATATAATAACATATATTTATAAAATGTCATGGATTTTGCTGATTATTAGTGTAATGATACCTTCCTCAAACTGTATGTATATCAGCAGAAAATTCCCACAAACTTCAAAGGACTGAGGTTCACTCCATTAGAGATCAGTAGGTCATTTGCTTAAATTTGTTAGCTTTGACTTAAATATATTTTGATTCACTTTCAGGTTTTTTTTACACTTTCTACTTTTAGCTGTTAAGCCCAAGTAAACTTGTCTTAAGGTTTCAATACTACTTTGTTTTATGACTAATTACCAATACTTTGATTCATGTAGGTGAAAGAGGGAAAAATATTTGAGGAGGTCACCACGGGGGTGTCACAGTGGGCCAGCAAGGTATGAAGTGGCCTCCCTGCCTTTAAGGAGGCCAAACAGCGAGCCAGTCTCCATATTCTCATCAAAAGCTTGTAGCAAAACAAAACCACAACTTGGCTTTAGTCACTGCTTGTGTTGACTACAGGCATTTTGAAAGTGGAATTTTCAGTACGTGATACTTCTGTGAGGTGTTAAAAAGTGATGCAGGTGTGATTGTAACAGTTCTAACCAAGGGCATGATGTAGAGTTATAAGACAGCTGGTGTCCTAAATGCAAAAAGAAAATGTTAGAGAATATGGAGACAGCTTGCGTTACATTTTTTTTTCAGTTAAACTTACTAATGGTCTGTACTTTTTTTTTTTTCTTTGTTTTTTGCTATCATTGCTTGGTCATGTGGTAAGTGCTCTCCACAACTGCTAAGCACAGAAGTCCTGCACAATCTAATACCTCTTCTGATAACTTGTAGGGTGTTACCTGGGAGGGGTCTGTCTTTCTAGCGCTGTGAAAGTCAGTACTGGAAGCTCCGTCATGTACCGGCTCAGTGCCTTAAAGGTTGGGAATATCTGAATAAAATAAGTGATGTTACCTGTTCTGTTTAGAGCCTGGCAACTTTCAGTCTGAATTCTGGGATTCATCCGCTGTATCTGTGACGTAGAATAGTGCTTCCGTGGGTCTCACTTCAGAACTTGTGTTTCTAATACGATGCCAGGCCATTATAACAACCCCAAAGAATTCTTCTGGCAGTCATGGTTATTCTGGAATTCAACTTTTGGCCTCTTTTACATGGGGAATGATGAAATGGGGTGAAAGTAGATTTTTAGAACAGTAGAAATATAAATGCTAATTATATAAATTGTGATGTCAAAACATCAGCGCTGCCATTAAGTTTAATTTTATGTAAGGAGTAATTCCAGCATTTTTGTCAAGGAAATCTAAAAGAGAATTCAAAAGCTGTTACTGACAATGATGGGAGTAAAAGCTGATCTTGACCTACTTTTCACATACTCCTGCAGCACGATGCTATCAAATTTATATTTTTTTATATCAACCACGCAACTGCCCACCAAAAATATTAATAGTTGTGAGTGAACTTTTCTGATGAAATGTGTTCTCTCTATCTGAGCAAGTGGAGGAATGTGTTGTGGCTGTTGCTGTTGGACTCAAATGAGGTGTTGGATCAGTCTGGACGAATGGAGTGTTGTTTTCTTCTCTAGGTTCAGGGAGTTGGAAGTAAGGGATGGCGAGACGTCACCACTTTCTTTTCTGGCAAACCGGACGATAATTCTGAAAGGTATTTTTTTTTATTTGTTATTTTCTATGTGTCTTTAAACCCGTAATTTTGTCTCCTTTATGTCCTCTGCAGTATAGTAGTAGCAGGTAATTTTTAAATATGAAGAAATTATTCTGTCTTAGCTAGTAGTACTCCTGTTTGTAACACGGGAGGAATTCAGTCTAACTGTTTATGCCAATTCAGTTGTTGTGTTAATTTGTGTTAGACTGAGAACAAACTAATGCACCTTGGTTTTAATTTTTTTCCAAATGTGTTTTCTGCCCCATCCCACACCTCAGGCCTATTAGTACTTAAAGCTGTTAACAAAAATCCGTGAATTTATGCAATTCAGATAAATGTTTTAGTTCTTCTGCCTTCATCCTCAGTTTTTGTTTAAGCAAAGGCCAGTAGCATTGTGGTTTTCTCTGTTTATGGTCATTTATTGTTATGTTTGTCGTAACTAATTTATTTTTACCTCCCTTTCCCCCCCTCCCATAAAAGACCACCTCAGGGAGACAGCTACCAGAACAGTGGAGGGGAGGGCTACCAGAACAATGCTGTAGATCAAAGCTTCTGGGAGACCTTTGGCAACTCGGATCCACCAAAAACTCAAAAATCTCCAAGCAGCGAGAGCTGGACCTATGTGGACAATTCCACAGAGAAGAAGAGCTCCGATAGCTGGGACGTGTGGGGCTCAGGAACAGTCTCTAACAATAAGAACAGTAACAGCGACAGCTGGGAAAATTGGGAAACCAACTGGGAAAACGCAGGAGGGGAGAGCAAGACCAAAAAACCTCCTAAGGCAACAAAAAAGGCATCTTCAGCTGATGATGGGTGGGATAATCAAAACTGGTAGAACTCTGTTAATGCTGTTTTCTACAGCTAGGAAAGGGAGGCAACGCTGGCTGAGTGAGGGGAGAAAGTTTTACACACAACTGGAGTATCTTGGTTGACCTTATTGATCTGTTACTTTTGTGCTTCCTGTTCATTCTCCTTTCTTCTATCCTGGTTTAGGAAAAAAAAAAAAGAGTAACATCTGAATCTTTTATTGCATAAAGGTGGCTCTCCCTTTTTTTAAGGATAGTGATAACTATATTCTCCTTGCACTATTGAAGCTGGGTACAGTGATTTTCTTAACGTGAATGTTCAGTGCAAGCACACTTTCATGGCACAACCTTGCATGTGTAGGTTAATAGGTGTTCATCCAGTCCTCATGTGAGTTAAGATGACCTGAGGTGTTTAATGCAAAGGACAGAGTGTGTCTTGAACAGATAGCCATTAAATCAGCAAACTGCAGTTGAATAGATCTCGTTTCAAATGCCTTATGGATTGCTCTGACCATATTAAGTCTGGCAATTCAAGATGGTCTTTAAGATACTTTTTATTGGAGCTTTGTTTTTAAACTTCATGACATATTTTTTTTTTTTTGTCTTTTAAAACTTATTTTCTCCCCTTTAGAATTAATAAGGAATCTAGAGATAGATAACTGTTTATGTAAACTCAGAGTTTTGAGCTGAGCTGTCAGGGATACCCAGACTGGCTCTCCTTGCCCTTCTTGCTCAGAGGGTTAAGAGTTTGCCCGGTGCTGCTTTCCTGCGTGGGCAAAACACTAAGCCCTGGTGTTCTCCTTCCTTCCCTACACTCTTCCCCCAGTTCGAGCATTTTATAGAATCTGGTTTTTCTCTGTCTGTCTTCCTTCTTCCCACCTCTTGTATCTATTCTGATAAAAATGAAATCTTTCTGCTGCTTAGGGCCTTTCAGACATCTGTTTGGCAGCTTGGCAGTGAAAGAAATGTATAAGAAAGGTTCCAGTAAGAAAAAATGGGTGGAAAATATGAGAACGTTGTAGAGAGAGGCTGGCAGCAAGCCCCTCTCAAGATGAGTAAATGTCTGGATTTAATAGTAAATTTAAATTACGCAGATGTTTTCCAAATTAATCTTTAATGTGTCCAATGTATCTATCATGTATTTATCTACGTTTTCTTCCTGGATCTTGTTAAAGAAACACTATTTTGGAAACTTTAGAAACTCCTTGTCAGCATTAAGGAATGGAATGGAAGATTCACTGATGTCTCAGTTTTGATCCAACAAGTTGCTTTGCATGACAGAAACCATAACTTCTACAGAAGAACTGTGACTTTAGCAACAAAGGTGTCCCATGTATCCCATTTTATTTTTGGGGGTGGGTTGTAAATGTAGACTCAGCCCAAAAACAATCAACTCACTTGAAAACTTCAAATCATTATGTTGTTGTGTAGTCCGCTTTAATACAGCGTGGGGTTCTTCGCTGTGGACTCCATAAATCTTAATACAGACCTAAAAAGCCTTTTCTTTTTTAAAATTATTAATTACTCAAGCAAACAACCAACCTGAGCTGTCAAAGTTACTTTAAATAATGCTTCGTTTCTTTTTTCTTTTTGCAGAGGTTTTTGAGCTTTTCGTAATATCAAGAGGTTAAAAAGGAAGGAAAATCATGAATTGCCTCAAAAGTAGCAGATTTTATAAAGGCTTAAGTCTGACTAGAAGCAGCTCTATTTATTAGCCTGATTATTTCTATTAGTAGCATCTTTCAGATGGTGAACAGAGTATTTTTCTAGTCTTCTCTAGCCCTGCCCTGCAGAGCTGGTGTTTCTTTTTTTGTTTCCCCCTCCTTGTTCCTGCTGACGGCGGGGTCCCTGATCTCGTGCGGCAGGACCCAAGCACTCCTCCAGGCTGAGCCGTGCCAGGTGCCCGGAGCGTTCTTCCCGATGCTTTGGCATTGCCCAAATCCCTAGAGATCTGGGTTGATGATGCTGTTTGTGGTACCGTTGCAGACGTTTGCAGCCTGACTGTGAAATAAGGGGGTTGTTTTGCTTTTTCTGCTCTTCCCAATATACCTTTGCCATAGCTTAATTGCATGTCGATCCTAACTTCGTATTTTCCTGCGTACACCTCTGTTGCCTCCTTGCTGTTTGTCCACTGCCCTGTGTGGGACAGTGATGCGTGGGCTTTGGAGGTGGTGGATGTCTGTGCCACTGCCCCATGTCTTGGTAAAGTGTTGCAGTGCCAGGGACAGCAAAAGGCATCCCTTGGGTTGTGCAGTCCGATTGCCACTGTCTGTCTGGAGCGATGGGAAGCTGGCTCAGCTTCCTTATGTACAAATTTATTACGGTTTCTCTTTTGTAAACCTCCTGAAATAACTCGTAGTGGGATAAGCTTCATTTCAGTCCACCATTCAGTAAACCATATTGTGATGTGTCCCTTCTCCTCAGCTGCGTGGTTTATTTATGTATCACTTGCAGCTACAATCAGCATGAGCCATTTCTTTGTTCTTCTGGTTTTATTTTTGCATCTCTCGAGCCTTTATGTTCTAAATTAAACTACCAGGGCCTTACTCAGGCAGAAGATTTGGGTAACGACTTTTCTTCCAGCTGAGGAGGCAGCGACAGAGCAGTTGCCATCTCTTTTTGCAGTGCTGTAGAGAGGCAACAGGATGCTATGACTCCCAGGAAGGTGTTAATGGAAGATACTAAAAATGAATATTATGGTAGAAAGTGTAACTGCAGCCACAGAAATAGTGTATCAACTGGGCTGTTAGACAGGCAAATTGGTATTTTTTTTATGACTTGTCTGAATCGGAACGTTTTACTGTGTCTTCCAGAGGAGAGGATGAAATGAGGGCATTTTCTTTTCAAAGCCTCTGTTGTATTGGATTTTAGGGTTTTGTTTTTTTTTTTTAAAGTAGGTGGCTGGGAAGTCTCTGCAGTCAAGGTGCATGTGTGGAGCGAGTGTTTATGAATTCAACCCCCCCCCCGCCCCCTCTTTTCCCCAGTTTCCTTTCGTTTGGCCTGATGGTGAGCTCTGTGATCAGAGGCATTGAGTGCATCCTGGTGGCACTCTGGCCACCCATCCAAGTGACGATGTGGCTGTTGAATCTGCATCAACCTGAGGATTGGCGAGGCTGTAGTGTCACCGTCTGCTTCCCCACTTTGGTGGGTGAACGGAGCTCCGCTTCCCTTTCGGTCCCACACCACGTATTAACAATTTTAACTTGTACAAGCCAATGGCCAGGAGGGAGCACAGAAAGTGGAATGAGAACTGCAACAGTTGGACATTGCAATGTTTGGTTTAAATTTCCTGGTGTTTCAGACTGGTTTATTCCTTCGTATGGCTTCAACTTTGGAAAATACAGAGCAGCTGGATTCCTACAGGTGGTCTGAAATAAGAAAAGCATCAAGACACTCAAACTAAGTGCCACTTCAAGAGTGGAAGTCTTAGAGAATGTTCCTGAACGAGGAACCTAATCCTAGGAATTAGGGATTATTTTAAAATGTTTTATTTGCGTCTCAAAATATGTTAATAATTAGAACATTTCAGGAAGTGCTTGGCCAGCTCTCCCTCATGGTTGAGACCTCAAGGATAGTGCTGCTGCCTTTATTTTCCAGGCCGGACTGTGTAACATTCCATGGGTTCATAATGTATTTATCAGTGTAATGATCTGTGCAATAATTTAACAAGTGTAGGTAAAACCTTTGTTGTTTAATCCAGGATACATTTAAAGATACAGTGGTCCTCTCGGAGAACTGCAGCCTCCCAAGGTATTTCGGTTCTCGCCTTACTTTGGCAATATTAAATTTTGGTAACCCTGTTAGGAAAGGTTTATCAGCAATCGGTGATTTAAACAGAAATCAAGAAACATTTTGATGTCTGTATATTAGAGTTCGATTGTGATGGCTCAGTAACCTCTACTTGTAAAGCCCTCTCTCGTTTTCACGCCAGCAGAATCTTGGTCAGTATGGAATACTGTATCTTTAATTTTCCTGATGTGTTTTTTGTGACGTTCACTGGAACGGTGATTTCGGTGAACACTATTCGTTGTTCTGTAGAGTGGTACCTGATTTGAACTGCAGTGTCATCTTTCAAAGAGCATTATAATAAAGCAAAGAGATACGGAGCAGAACGGTGTTCAGCCCTTTTTCAGGAGAATTCAGTAAATTTTAAGCCCGTGTGTGTTAGTATAGCTTATGTGGCCTTTTGAATGAAGTAAGTTAGGGTGGTGGGCATTGCATAGTTACCTCAAAATGGGTTGCTTTGTAATTAAGGAAGTGGGAAAGTATTATATGGGTTTGAAATTGTCTTGTTGGAGGAGAGGAACAGAGCCCTGGTGTCAGGCATGTTCTTTGCTGCCAGTAACAAGGGGGGAAGGAGCCAAACCCTGCTGCTTCATCTTTATCTTTCATTGGAGTTTTATAATTGAACTTAAAATGCTTTAAATTTAAGATCTATTTGAATTAGGAACATTTTTAAGACAACAAAGATTGCTTCCTTTATTTAAAGAGAACTATAAAATAGAAATTAAAGCTGTCACAAATAGTTTTATGTACTTGGAGCTTTTTATTAGCTTGTCTACAAAGGCACTTACCACAGGAGAAAAGGTAACTTTTACAGAAGTTTTTCTCTCCAAGAAGTGAGATTCCCGTGATGAATCCTCCAGCTGGTGGTGATGCTTCACATTCAGATTCCAGTTTCCACATTCAGATTCCAGATTTCCAGTAGGATTCCACTTTCAGCCAGGTGAGTAGTCCAGATGAGTCATGGCTGCGCTGAGTTCTATCTTAATATTATATTTTAAATAGGTATTTTATAAGGTATTTTAAGATTAAATATAATATCATAGAATCATAGAATGGTTTGGGTTGGAAGGGACCAATATCTTTTATTTTGTTCTTGGTCAGAGGGACTGAATCCTCCCTGCCTTGTAGAAGTAACTATTGATTTTTATTATTTTTTTTTTACGAAAAAAAAAAAGTGGATATTTGGGTTGGTTGATGACGCTGGCATTATTCCAGTGATACTGGTTCTTGCTATAAGGTCCCATGTTAAGGGCTGCCCCGTGTGTTGGATGCAAAGTTTCCAGCTGGGATTACTTTGCTAATAACTGGGATGTGCTGGTTCTGCAGGGAGGCTTTTGCCCCCCTGCGCTGACAGCAGACGGAGCCCGATGAGCTAGAAACCTACCAAACACCACGGGAAGCGGTAACGCGCGTTCGGAATTTCGGGCTGAGCACAGTCAGCAGAAGCTGATGGAAAAAGCGGAGTCTGTAGATCAGAAAATACCAGTCGTTGACGGGGTGGGGGACAGATCGCCACCACCATTAAGGCGTCCGGCTCCCTTCTGCTGGGCAGACTTCTCTGTGTCCCCTCCCAACCTGTCGTCTTGGTGCTCTGATCCCCGTGACCTGAGCACGTTGGGTTTAAGCTGTTTTACCATTATACAGCCATTTACGTGTGCTCTCAGAGCAGATGCGGGCGCAGAACATGATGCCTGGGTTTCCTGGGGTTCGGAGCTCACTGATCCTTAAGGAACCGGATATTTGTGCCCTTTGAGGTGACAAGGCAGGGGGGACAAGTCCTGGTTTCCCTTCTCGTGCCCTCTTTTTTTCCAGTAGGTTCATTAACAGCTTTTTTCCACATGCTTTTGGCTCTCGGGAGCTGCCTGACCACCCCGCCTTCCCCAAACTCCACCAGTACAGAGGTACCCCAGTGCCAAACTGGTGTCAGACCAGAAGGCTGTTCCCCTCTCCGCTGCTGTGACCGAGGTTCGCAGGATGCGGCCACCGGGTGAAAGCTGGAATTCCTGCAAGGAGAGTGGAGTTGGGGTGTCCTGCTGGGAAGCCGTAAAACCCAAATCCCCGAGGTATGTGTGGGCCGATCATTCATCGTCTGTTAAGTCACTAATTTGCAGGGAGGCCAAGGCACGTTCCCTGTCTGTCTGTCTTGGCTCTGGCTCTTTGTGCTCTCGTCAGCATCTCGTCGGGAGCGCAGGAGGAGGAGGAGGGTGAGCTGCCTCTTCTGAGCAAGGCGCTGGGCGTTTCTTTTAGGTGAGATGAAAATTCACCCCGTTTTTCAAACGATGCTCTGCCAATCGCTGAATTTCACCCGCACTGCAGTGTTCAAACTGGCTAAAAATGGAAGAAATGAAATAAATACTGAAAAGATGATGTCCTATAGGAGATGCCTATTTGTACTAAGAACAAGTGGGAGACACGGAGCCTCTCCGGGGGGGGCTGGTCACCGGGACTTGCCAAGAACACGCTCGTGTTGTGCCTCACCAGGATCATGATGGCTGTTCCAGCAGGAAAATCCAGTGCTATCAGCTCTTCACAGTTTGTAAACCGGATTTTTGTCTTCTCCTTTAAGCTCTGCCAGAGCGTGCTCCCTCCGAGAGGCTGCTCGGCTTGGCTGAGGCTGTTAGAGTTTGACAATAGATAAATCAGCTTCTGTCAGGAAACACAGAAAGGCTGGAGTGTGTCTTTATAAAAAAAACCACCATAATTCGCCACTTGTGCCTGAAGTGCTGCTGCTTAATATCAGCAGTTCTTCACTGGATTGCTCAAGTTACCTTAAATACGGCAGTGTTTGACTCTCTAGGGCAAAACCCACTTGTAGATATGATTTTTTTTCCCTTACTCTGCTGACATGGATGGTTAGCATATGTAAATTGATGTGCCAGACTATATAAAGGCTATATGGAGGCTATATAAAGGTTGTGATCAAGGTCAGACTAGGAATTTTCTTTACAGAAATCTTTCTGTGTTGTTATTGCGCAGAAGCTTGTTACAGTTCAAGAGCAAATTTCTATTTTTACTCTGTGTTCACAATTTTCTGTTGACTCCAGCCACCCGCCCTCGCTTCTGGGGTGTGCTGCAGTGCAACACACTGGGCTTGAAATGGGAACTTATTCTGCCTGGATGGGGCTTAACCATTGAGCTGAGGCCCCCCCCGTGAACATTTCTCTTACGAGGAAAGGCTGAGGGACTTTGGTCTTTTTAGTCTGGAGAAGAGAAGGCTGAGGGGGGATCTGATCGACACCTATAAATACTTCAAGGGTGGGTGTCAGGAGGATGGGGCCAGTCTTTCTCAGTGGTGCTCGGGGACAGGACAAGAGGAAACGGGCACAAACTTGAACATAAGAAGTTCCATCTAAACATAAGGAGGAACTTCTTTACTTTGAGGGTGGCAGAGCCCTGGAAGAGGCTGCCCAGAGAGGTGGTGGGGTCTCCTTCTCTGGAGGCATTCCAAACCCACCTGGACACGTTCCTGTGCGACCTGCTCTGGGTGGCCCTGCTCTGGCGGGGGGGGTTGGACTAGATGATCTCCAGAGGTCCCTTCCAACCCCATATCATTCTGTGATTCTGTGAACAAATGCTTCTTGTGTAGCCAAAGCTGCTGGTGAATGGACTCTGCAGAATGAACTTAACTTTCCCCATGTCTGTTAAATGCCTGTCAGTCTCTGACAGTGGCTAAGAAGGGCTTTTTTCATCTATAAAAGGCCACACATGCCCTGGACTTTGCTGGCCCAGAGCATCACCTGCCTTTCTCTGCTCATGACCCATCTCCTTCTAGAACCCACGAGGTTCTCCCAGAGGAGAACAGGAGGTTCTGCACTGGAACAGGAGGTGCAGCAAGAAAACCAAAGCTGCTGCATTCAAATGAATTGCATCTGAATCTCAGTGCCAGTGGGAAACCTTCGTGCTGTGAGTAGTTGCCCAGGACCAGTAAATTTTCCTTGGGCTGTTGTCCATTTGCTTGTGTGGTCTCACCATGAGGTAGGCTCTGCAGGGTGCATTCTTGGGCTGAAACTCCTCTGGATCAGTGCCAGTGCCAGCCCTCTCTCGTGTTGGTTGCAGTGAAGGACTGGGACAACGTCCCAGCTCCCAGGGAAGATGCTGTGGCCAGAGGGACGCTGCTGGTGAAGAGCCTCACTTCTCCTTCCTTCCTCTAGAGGGGATGGTGTTACTGTGCATGGCTGTTGGAGGAACCTCGCTCAAATGAGGTGGATGCAGGGTTAGAAATGTGTTCCTGAGCTTCTTTGACTTTCGTGCTGTGTTAAACCTACACGACGTGAATTCCTCTCCTCCAGCCACACACTTACCCCTTTGCTTTTACTTGCTGCTTTTGGTTTTTATCTCCCCCTTCCCTGGCTGGAGGCAGTGTAAAGCTCGGGCTGGGACATTAACCCCTGTTATCCTGGCTCTTTGCTGTGTAACCAGTGTAACTGCCCTTTCTTTAGTACGAGGAAGCAGCGGACCCATGGTATGGAGCTGGGACAGGGCTGTCCCCTCCATTGCTCCTGGAACAGGGTGGCCCAGCACCAGCCAACAGTTCCCATCAATGGATGGTGGTAGGATCACGCTCACCCTGCCAGGAGTGGTCCCTTTGGCTGTGTTCGGTGATGGCTAATTATCATGTAATTAGCACATTGCCATTACAGTATGAGACTGGAGGCTCACCCACCTCTGAAGCCTGGGAGTTTCTTCTCATGTGGGTCCAGAATTGGCCCCTGTGTGTTCTGGGCAGTGTCTGGCGTGGCCTTGACCCAGGTTGGGGTCCCCAGCGCGGTGGGGAGCTGTGAGTGCAGCCTGTCTCTCCTGGGAGGCTTCTGTGGAGCAGGGGAAGCAGAAGGGCATCTCACAGGCCCCCAGGGTCAGGACTGGGAGGTCTCCATGTTGTCGTCAATGGTCTGCAACACCCATTTTTGATCTTAAAAGCCACGCTGAAGAGCCTCACCCTTGGGGTGAACAGGGGGAACAAAATTCATCTGGTTTGGATCGAAGCCTCGTACCCACACACTGGTTTGGGAGCTGAGAGTTAGGGACTATTCAAAGTTTCTAATGTTTCTTCTACCAGCTGCTGAGGAATGGGGAAGTGAAGGTGGCATAGGTTCCCTGTCTCCTTGCATAAGAGTGTTTTGTTTGTTGTTGTTGTTCTTTGTTTTTGTTTTTCCAACAAAAACTTTCATTAGCTCATTATGAAGGTAAGGATTTGCTGGTGTTTTCATTAAAGCTGCAGGTCCCGAAGCAATGCAATCGTGGGAGAATTTAATTTTTCAGGCTTTTGGGGTTGGTTGAATTTTTAAAATTTTTTTTGCAAGCTACAGTTCTATTCTTTGTCCTTTTGGAGAACTGTGACTGAACTCTAATTGTTTAAAATTTTAATTTGCTGTTTTGAAGCCAGCCAGAGTATTTTGACTCGCATTTAATTGCTTGGGGTTAACAGTCCTTGTCTGTGGGAAGAAGCGATATTTATTGCTCTAACACCCACATTTATTTTCTGGAACAAAACGAAGGACACTCAATGACACGAGAGCTCCCGCTTCAATTTATAACGGGCTAATGAGGAACTGCTGAACAACGCACTCATTTGCTGCCACTGGAAGGTAATAAATCTTCCCAAACTTCTCGGGCTCTAGGAACGCTGCTCATTATCAGGTTCCAGAGCAGAAACGGAGGGGTCTCCGTGGTGCCCCCCACTTCTCTGGTTCACATCGACCTCAGGGCTGGCTTTAATGGCTACGAGCCCATTCCCCTGACTCCCTTTGGATGAGAGATCCCCACACAAGGTGGTCCCAGTATTGCTGATCTGCTATTTTAAATGTTTTTCCACAGAGGTGTTTGCCATCAGGTGGCCTCCAGAGTTTCTTGTGGCACTGGCATCAAGGAGTTAAGCAGCAAATAGCCCCGGGGGGTGGGTTGGGAGCTTTACAGCCCAATATAAACTTCTTTTCCCTGGCTGGGGAACAATGCTGAGCTCTCTGCTGGGGGCTGGCTGGGCTCCAGCCCAGGTGAGCACACCTTACTGGGGACCAGTGCTTGTCGCTGGGGAAAATGGTTTCTGGCAAGAAGAGTTTGCTGTCAGCTGGCATGGGACAGGCTTTCTCCTGCAAAATCAGGGATTTTATTGTGTTGATGTTGGCTGTGAAATCTTTTTTTTTTCTTTTTTTTTTCTTTTTTTTTTTTTTGGTGTCCTAAGCTGAATCAGAATCCGTGTGCAGGGTGCGGAGCGGTGGCTGGTGGCCAGCTGCAGGCTGATGGCAGCGTGTGTGTGCCAGCTTGGAGCAGGAAAAATCCAAATCTTCTCCTGCTGCCGGGCTCTGCTGCCCCTGCCCCCAGGGTTCCTGCTTCCCGTGCTTGGGATGCAGAGCCTGGGCTGCTGTGAGGAGGGTGAGATTTAGGCGAAGGACCAAGGCAAGCGCGGCAGTTGCTGAGAAGGATGAGCGTGTGACAGCTCCTGGGGTCCTCTCTGCTCATTCCCGACTTGCTGCTGAGCAAAAGGAATAGTTTAGAAATGATTTTTCATCTTTTGACCACTTGTGCATTGATAATTTAAAACCAAACTCGTCTGATTCCTTTTCCTCAGCCTTGCTTGGGAAAAAGAAGAGGAGAAAAAAACCCACACTAAGAATAAATAATCGGGGGCTGCTAAACCTTCTCCTTGATGCTGTAACAATGTTGGGAGATGAAAAACAAGAGACCTGCCTGTACCCAGAGGTGCCTCTGTCTTTTCTGAGCCCTTAATGAGTCAGAGGGTTTACTAATCTAGTGAAACAGGAAAATTCAGCTGCTACAGTTCCTCCGGAGAGGAGACCCAGCTGAGGTGACTCTGCAGAGCCACGTGCCTGTTGGTGGTAGCCTTGGACTCCAAAGCCACACTATGACTAGCACCTTTCAGCTGTAGATGTAGCTGATAACTGGTTAAAATCTAATGAATCCCTGCATGTGTGAGGTGGGGAAGATGTACCTGGGGATGTGTCAGCCCTGAAGTGCTGTCACCTCCAGGACAGAGCTGTCAGCAGGTTGCTCGGTGGGTGTCCACAGTGACAGCAAATGCTTTGGGGAAAGGTGTTGCATCTGCAAAGGATGCTCCTGAGGTTAAATCAGAACGTGGTGCTGGGAGCACGGGGAATGCCTGAATGTGGTTCAATGTCCCTTCTTCTCTCCATTGATGAGATGCTCTTCCCCCTAAATGCCAGGGTAAAAAAAACAAAAAAACAAAAAACAAAACAAAAACACAAAGAAGGCTGTGATATTCCAACTGCTTTGCTGACAGAGAACAGAATATCCTCCAGGCTGGGATCCTTGCTCTGGTGTGGACCAACAGCAGATGCCAGGGAAAGAGGGTAAGAACAGGTGAGTAACCCCTCCACTAGTGTATTTGTGCTTCCAGTGATAAAGACAGCAATAAACACCTGGATTACCATATTTAATATCAAGACCTGTCCTTCATGAATTTCCCTAATCCCTGTTTTAATTCATTTACATTTTGAGGCCTAATATCCAGCGGTGACAAGTTGCACAATTTTAGGGACTGGAAGGAGCTCTAAGGTCTCCCTGGAGCCTTCTCTTCCCCAGAACCCCCCCCAACTCCCTCAGCCTATCAAGGAGTGGGAGCCTGTGCTCTGATGGGGACAGTGGTGGCATGGGCAGGTTTGGGGAGCTCTCCTCAGGGCACACATCCCCACTGTGAATGAAGGATGCCACATCCATCCCAGGACAAGCCCTGCCTGCCCTGGAAGCACCTTCAAGGGCCTTTTGCTGAGACTGGCACAGACACACCATCATCAGTGATGCTGGGAGCAGATTCCAGGAGACAGCCTGAGACCTTCTGGCCACGAGCACAAGGAGAGTCTGTTGTCCTGCATTTATGGCACGGTGTGATCAGCTCCAGGAGAGCCTGGATAGAAGGAGCCTTGTCGGTGTAGCCCATCGCTGCTGCTCTCCACGCAGCCGGGCTGTTTGACTTGGATGGGAGCGTGAGGCTGGGATTTGTTCAGCCCCAGTAGCTCCACTTCTGCTGCTCCTTCATCAGCAGAGCCAGCCCTGATGCTGGCTGGAGGAAGACCTGCCTGTCTCCACCTCCAGCAGCGCCTTCACCCTCTGTCGCCTGTTCCTTTTCTCTCTGCCCCCACCTCTGCAGGGACAGAAACACCTTCTCCCCCCTTCTCCCCCTCTGCTCAGACTCTGCTTTTGTACTCGGCCGCCTGGAGATGGGCAATTCAGGCCCTGGAGGCTCACACAAGGGTATGACATCTCTCGTGGTGTCACGAGCCTGTCCCATCCAGTGGTACCCCCTGCGGGAATGCCTGTGCCTGCATCCTGATCAGCAGAAAGGATGGAGCCGGGGCGGAACAACTGGTGAAAATCACCGAAAGCCGGATGCAGGGCCCCGCTACAGGGCAGAAAACCTAGAGGGGAATCATGAAGTTGGCCAAGTTTGCAGCCATCCAAGCAGGGAGGTGACTGTCAGAGAGGGAGATGACAGCACCCTCAGCAAACCCACTCTGCGAACTGCGCCCTGAGGAACGAGTTACGGGACAGCACACGCGAGAGCTGGGTCTCTCCTGGGATGATGTGAAAATCCTCTCCTGACTTGGCAAAGATTAGCAGTGTTTGTTCACTGACTGGGTGTTACTGGGCTCTGCGCCCCAGGCTGGGCTCTGAAGAGCTTGCAAGGCATCCCTCTCACCCTCTGAAATGTCCCAGCACCAACATCTTAGGAATCCGGGAGCCCAGCTGGCACCATCTAAAAATCTCACTTCTCAGGACTAGGTGACAAAAGGAAAGTGTTTCAATGAGTTGCTTTTGGGAGAGAGGTCACAACAGGTTAAGGGAGACATCAGAGGTACGGACATCCCTAAGAGCTGGTCCTCTGTTCCCACGCTGTCCTACAGCCACAGCCAGCTTTTCAGGACACTGGGCTCCTTCGGGAGTGCCACGGCTGCGTGGTCGAACGTGCCAGCTCACTGTGGGGCAGGAGGCAGACAGGTCCCCCCCTTTGGTTCCAGACCTTGGCCCTGGTCGCTGCGGCCGCGCTTCTCGAAACACTGACCCGAGCTGGTTTATTTAGTGATGGATGTTACGGAGCAGGGGAGTGCGAGCCTGGGAGGGTCTGCTCGGGCTGGTGGAGATATTGATGAATTAGCTCCTCGCTGATGAACTGCTGCTGAAGAGGAGCTAATTAAAGACAGCATTTAGTTTACTGGTGCTTTATTAGGCTTCAGATTGAAGCAGAGTCTCCTTAGCTGATAGAATTTCCTTCCCTTCCCTCAAACTCATCTTCTCCACATTCTCTTTTGGGAGGTTTCCTCTCTCTTTTGTGTTCCTGAGGTCTGGTCCTGTATGCCAGCCCGTGTTTTTCACTCCTGCTTTACCCAATGGAAATATAATTGCAGATGCACCTGATGGTAATGGTGATTGTAATTAACCCTCTCCACGTCCCAGTTTCCCCTGCCTCTTTCTTTGCCAAACACTCGCTCTCAGGTCAGCTCTGGCCTGCAGAAAACGTCTGAAATAGTGGAATTGACTGGGAGTAGCTGAGGCAGGTCCTGGTGCCTGCAGGTAGATTGTACAGGCTGCGGTACCATCCAGGCAAACGGCTCGGCACCGGCGGAGTCCCAGACTCATCAGTGCCAGCTCTCGCTAATTACAGCCTGTGCTTCTCTGCCCAACCTCTGGGACGGCTGCTGCCATCAGGAAGGGCTCTGCTCCCAATTTTAGTGAGCGTTGGCCGTGGCTTCGGATGGAGCCCACGCCGGGGAGAGGTGGAAGGCCCTCCGGGAAGAGGCTGGGAATGAGCCGTGGGGGGAATGGCACATCTCAAACCCTTCACAGGGAAATTATGGCATAAAGAAGGAATTGCTTTGTCCGTCTTATCAAACCACTCGTCCTACAGCTTGTGTCTGCCCTGAGCCTGCTGGAGTCACCTACACAGAGCGAGCAGAGAGGATGCTGTCCCCGAACTGCCACCTTCCCGGCTCTCAGCTGAAGCCTGGCTGGAGCCCAGTGGGTGAGAAACCAGCAAAGCCAGCATCACATTGCAGCAGGCTCCTCCTCCGGAGAGGGAAGGAGAGGCGGGGAGCTGGAGCCAGCAGCTCTGGGCTGCCTACCTGCACCTCACCAGCCGGGCTGGGGACCGTGCTGGGGGACCAGCATCTTCTCAACCCAAATCCCATGGGGTGTGCGGGGCCCCCGGAGCTCCCTGCTGCCCCCGGGAGCATCTCTCCACCCCCAACCGTGTCCAGCCCAGCATGGAGAGCCTGAGCAACAGCCTGAAGAAGAAAGCCACGGAGCAGCACTACAGGGCAGAGGTGATGATTGCTGGAGAGCAACTGAGGTAGGAGGTGATGGGGCCCCTCCTCTGGGCTGTACCCTGAGGGTCCGGGTTGTACCCCATTAGCAGGAGGCTCAAAGCTTTCTCCTTGAGCAAGCGTTTTCCCCCCATGTGCTGGTGTCTCTCCTCCCCAGTAGTTGCTGGTCCTTCCTTCACCCACCACCAGTGATGAACCAGGTCTTTTCCCGTGTTTCGTTCTCCTGCTGCTCCTCCCTGGGCATCTCCTGTCCTCCACCTCCAGGTGCCAGGGGACTGGCAGGTGGCTTTAGATGGCAACAGGGTTTTTAAATCCCTTTGCATCCTCCCCTAAGCCCAGAGCCTGAGGTGGTGACACCGAGCAGCCTGCCCACGGTCCTGGGGGCAGCTCTGCCTCTGGGGACATTTCAACTTTTTGGGGTGATTTGGGAAGTCACCTGAATTGGTTTTCACAGCAGCATGGAGGGTCTTCCCTCACTTCAAAGTCCCTTTTGGTAGCTTCTGCTGCTCTGTAGTCCCAGTTCTTCAGCAACTTCTGAGATATATATATATTTTTTTTTTCTTACAAAGATAGAAATATATTCTCCTATGCAAGAAAACCTGTGTGGCTGAGAAAACATATTCTCTGTATATCTGAGGCCAGGACCTTCTAAGCTTGTGACCGTAGGATATTTTAGCTCTTGAGCAGAGTTTGCTTGTTTGTATCTGGAGCCGTTCTGTTTTGTTTTGAAATGTGGGTGGCAAATAGGAAATATACCCTTGAGTAACGTAAAGAGCCCAAGTTTGCTAGCATCAGGTTCCTAAAATTAACTCTGTGTCGCTGTGTTGTCCATTCTCAGTGAGTCATGTTAGCTTTAGCTTTATTATTTATACTTTACCAAGGACTGATAACTTCCAACTGAGGGTTTGGGCCACGTTTTGAAAACACAGCCAGTGTCCAAAGTGGCTGGATTTTAAGTACGCAGTGATGGCTAGCCACACTTCCAGCCTATTGTCCTTCACAAATATTACTGTCCTAGCTCCAGAACCTAAATCTTTTCCTTGGGTAGTGACTGGGAGAGCTGCTGTTGGGTGTGGAGCCTGCAGTAACCTTTCTGCCTTTGCAGTGCTTGCAGGGAGGCTTTGGAAATGAGCTCAACTCTCTTCAGCAGCTGCTGACCTGAATGACTTGCCTCATCTCAATAACTCAGGGCGAGAGATGTAAAGTTATGACTTTTTCCATCCCATGGGCAGGTCAGGCTTATTCATATTTATATTTCCAGTATAAAAAAAATTATATTTCCAGTATAAAAAAACCTGAGGTTTAAAATGAGGTTTTCAGTTGTCGCCAGTGAGAGGACAAGGGGCAACGGGCACAAGTTGGAACATAAGAGGTTCCACTCAAATATGAGAAAAAACTTCTT